>CM014275.1:16296393-16311307 GCA_004135705.1 Alloteropsis semialata
ACGCCGGAGCTGCTGCCCCTCATGTTCGCCGGTCGCGTCCCTACCGGAAACTCGAATTTGTCGTGTGTCCAAAACTTTGCCACACGATAAAGATTTAGCACACAGCAAAGTCATAATTTGTCGTGTGCTTTTATTTGGCACACGGCGAAGCCATACTTTGCCGTGCGTATTTCTTTGGCACACAGCAAAGTCATGACTTTGCCGTGTGCTTTTTTTTGGCACATGGCAAAGACGTAGTTTGCCGTGTGTTTTTTTGGCACATGGAAAAGACATAATTCAAAGCAAATTTTGAAGTAGTAAATTAATTCAAATTAAAAAGTTTTAAACTATAAAGTTGTATAACTTCTCAAGATGTACAACTTTTAGTTTGGTCGTTTCTTCGACAAAACGATAGTAAAATTGCTCACAAAATCTATATCTCTCATATAATTTCCTGAAACTATAAGAGAGATATATAAGATGTGTACAATGTTACTATCACTATGCCGGATGAACAAATCACATACATAAAAGTTGTAGATCTTCAGAAATTATACAACTTTGTAGTTGAACTCTTTTTAATTTGAATTAATTTTGCCAACAAAAAGTATGTTCGTAGTTCTCAAATTTGAAATTTGAGTTTTTTTTTCAAAAGACCTCGGATGGCAAAACAGCCAAAATGAGAGTTGTAGATCACAATAAGTTATAAAACTTTGTAGTTGACAACTTTTTTTATTTAAAATCATCTTATCAATGAAAACTAAGTTTGAATTTTCTAAAATTTGAAATTCAAATTCTGTAAATGACCTCGGATGGAGAAACCACCATAATGAAATTTGTAGATTTCAAAAAGTTATGAAACTTTATTGTTGACAACTTTTTAACTTGAATTCATTTAGGGCCTCAAACAAGCAATTTACACTCGGTTTAGTATAATATGAGAGAAATCAAAACAGCATCTAGAGACAAGTGAGAGTGTGGTGCAGTGGTAGAGGAGGTTGTGCACGAGGGAGAGGTCGCGGGTTCGAATCCTGCTGGTCGCGTAGTGTGTGAATTTTCCACTATTTTTTTGGATTTATTTCTGTGCCCAGAAAAAACACTTTCCCGTGTGTCAAATGGCTCATGGCAAAGCCATACCTGTGTGCTCAGTAAAAGACACAAGGCAAAGTCGGCTTTGCCGTCACGCCTGGCTGCCGTGCGCGCTTTGCCGTGGGTCGCACACGGCAAAGCCTTTTGTCGGCACACGGTAAACTACCGATTTTCGGTAGTGCGTCGTTCTTGGGGCCAGCTCGAGCCGAGCTCCGCTCCACCGAATTCCCGGCACCGAGCTATGAAGGATCCTCCGCCAGCACGTGCCTCGCCGAGAACCATTGGTAGTGCGTCGTTCTTGGGGCCAGCTCGTGCCGAGCTCCGCTCCACCGAAGTCCCGGCACCGAGCTCTGAAGGATCCTCCGCCAGCACGTGCCTCGCCGAGAACCATGCCTCCTCACTGCGCTACTGCATGGCGTCGTGCGCTCGCTGATCATGTGCTCCTCGCAGCCATCACTATGTAAAAAGAGAAAATTTCTTATTTGGCCCTCGAAATTTCGTTCTTTCCTATTTGGCCCCGCCGCTTAATTCGGTTCCCAATTTGACCCTTCCGTCAAATAACAGCACTAACGGTGTTAAACCTAGGGAAAAAAGACCAATTTGCCCCTGATGTATCAATACAGTTTAATGTCTATTAATGTCAATGTATTCTATTGGCTCATGTATCTATACATATAAATGCACATTTTTGACAGGTAAATGTTGGAAAAACGAGCAGCACTTTTGTCCATTACATCCTCTCTTTTTTTTTTACCAATGACAGTATGAAATTAAATGGAAAAAATCGTCCCCGTGGTAGTAAATTTCTCATGGTGCCACATGGATTGCAAGCAAACATCGTCCCTCATCCAGATAAAGTACAGAGAGAGAAAAGAAAGAAAAAAAACATCTGAGAGGCACGAATGAGAACTACTAGTGCTTGTTCACATACATCTTCTGCACACTCCCCGTCCCCTTTGGCACCTTCCTGTTCTTGTTGTTGATGTGATTGGATGGGTCATGCCCTCATGGCGGATTTCTTGATATACAACCGGCATCGATGGAAGACTGAAGGGAGCGTGCCGCACGAGGTTGCTGACGGGACTGCAGTGTAGCAGTGATGCAGGGCTGGGGTGTTGAGCAGCTGAGCTCGCTCCTAGATGTGGCCTACGGGACGCGCGCGCCGTCTCCCGCTTGGCGGGCCGGCCAGCCAGCGCCCGTGCCGTCGCCTCCCGCGCGAGCCAGCCATCCAGCACCCGCGCCACACCCCGCCGCAGATGGCCGCCGGCAAGACTAGCAGCCCCCGTCCCCGGCGCTGCCACCCGCACGCGTCGCCCGCCACGCATGGCCGCCGACAAGACTCGCATCCGCCCATCCTAGGCTCCCAGCGTTGCCACCCTCGATCTAGGATTTGGGAGAGAGAAGATCGAGCAGAGAATGCACCGGCCAGAGTAATCGATCATGGATGAGTTTTCCACACGGACACAAGATCAGGGGCAAATTAGTCTTTTCATCCTCGGTTTAACACCGTTAGTGCTGTTGGTTGATGGAAGGGTCAAATTGGCAACGAAAGTGAGAGACAGGGCCAAACAGAGAAGAACGAAGTTTCGAGAGCCAAATAAGGAATGAGCAACTTACATCGGGCCAAATAAGGAATTTTCTCATATAAAAAACCTTCAATGGAGACGCAGGTTAAGAGTCAGAGGAGACGTTATTTTTTCGCGTCTCTAATGACAAGTCATAGTAGACGCTGATTTTTTTTGCGTCTTCTTAGAGGGAGTCATAGGAGACGCGTTTTTGCCAACCCACGTCTCTAATGACCCTCACATAGGAGACACGAGTTGTTAATCCGTGTCTCCTTGGCTTCATATAGGAGACGTGTGTTGCCAACTCGTGTCTCCTTTGATGAATTAAAAAAACAAAAAAAAGAACATAGAAGACATTGGTTGCAAACCAACGTCTCCTATGATGAATTAAAAAACAAAAAAAAAGAAAAAGAGGATAAAATATACCCTTATATACATCACATATACACGTTTTATCCATTCTTTACATCACAAATTCACATGATTTATCCACTATATACATTACAAATGCGGTTCTAATTTCTGTTACAGTTGCAGAAACAGTTCTAATCTGAAGATGGTTATGTTTAGTGCAACACATGAACCTATTGCTAGTTTTTTTTTTACCCTTCAGGTACTGCTACCAGCTTGTACAAATTCAGCTACAAGCGTTCACCAGTAGAAGAATTGACGCCAGAGGATGTTCCAGCTGTAGTAAAAAAGGTAACAATACGAGCTAGCTGTAAACTATGTTAGATGAGTACTACAATGTTGGTTGTAATTACAATACAGGAAATATGGTAAAGAAATTATTCTATCTAGACATACAAATAACTAAGATACAAAACTTGGGTACTACAGCACCTCCTTTCTTGTTAATGCCTGGGTGGAAGCCTGTACCTTACTATTGGGCAAAAAAACCTCTGAATATGTATAGAGAATCAACTAACTTTATTGATTTGATTAGACATCAGTGAGATTGGAAACATATCTACTTGTCACTACAATTTAAAGTTGAGAGCACAAAAACAAGACACGGAGCACACCATTTTAATATACGTACCTATGGCCAATCCTATTAATACCAATATTTTCGAGTGAGACCATAATGCTCCACCACAACGCCAAATCAGTAACAACATGGAAGAAAATATGTATTCTAATTGCCAAACAGGTACAGGTCACAAGTACGGTGCATATAAATCTTTTCCTTTCCTTTACATTCTTATAAATGGGGAAAAATTCCTTCACATTTTCTATACAATAATTTGCAAGGACATGACCACTCAACATGAGAGCCTGAGGCTAGGCTTCAGCAAAACATAATCTTTAAGTTGTTCCTATCTACGTCTGCTTGTGAACCAAAAAAAAAAACCGAACTTAACTCACCTGCTAAAATTGTTACCCACTGAAATTCACAATCCCATCGAGGGTGTTGACCCTCTAGGTGGGGCTGTTGGTGAGGTCAGGTTGAGGTGCCGAGCAAGTTCACTCCCAGATGTACTTGATGAATATGAATTGGAGAGCAGATCCCAGTTGTAGTTAAGGATTTTGATATAGAGCGACCATATAGATGGATAAATGAGCAAAGTCATGTGCCTGCAGCAGTGCCTGCAGAAACCAAATGTCTTACTAGTATTGTCACTATGGAAGGAAACTAGGAAAGAGAATAGGGAAATCCATCATTGCTGCAATGCTGCACACAGTTTCAACACTACTAGTATTGTTCCAAAGTTATTGTGGGGAAATCCGCATGGCTTTATTTTGACATTACCTACAAATGCACAATACTGCAACCAACTACAGGATATGATCGTTTCTGTTTAAATATATAGCCATCAAACCGAAGGTGTGTGAATTCAGTATAAAAGGCTTCATTTTTTACATCTCCTTTACTTCAGAGACCATAAGGCTATGTTGTTAGGAAAATGGACCTACCAATAGGCCATTTGTGATTTTGGTGATTGCATGCAACACAACCCATGTGGACTAACAAGTTTGCAAGTATACAAGGATATAGTCACATGGATGTAAGGTGATGGACTTGGGTGATCAAACACCTTAAACAAGGTCAAGAATACATGATCAAGACATTAGAAGACCTTAAAAGAAACCCAAGACATCGTACAAGACAAGCCCAAAGAAGAAACCGCGAAGAAAATAAAGTAAAATAAAAAACAGAAGCACAGACTATTGCTATGCTAACCAGTCATGAGCACATCAATAGTCGGTCGTGCTGACATCATGAGCACAAGATGTTGCGGCCCTACCAATACTGATTGGAGCAAGTTGCGGTCCTTTACTGAAAAATGCCAAAACCTACTGCAACGACAGACTATTGCGGTGCTACGATCACCGATTGTTGCGGTGGTGCACAGCAATAGTCGGTGTGCTGAAGAATTTGAAGATTCGGCTCTGGAACGACAGACTATTGCGGTGCTACGATCACCGATTGTTGCGGTGGGGCACAGCAATAGTCGGTGGTCACAGTAGACCCACTATCAGACCCACAACGGTTATGTGTATGGTGGAGGACAGGAAGTTACGGTGCAACACATAATGGACACCGCAACCGTCGGTCCTATGCAGAAAAGTACCAACGGTTACATAATGGCTAGTTCTTCATGTTGGGGCTATAAAAACCCCTCCACCCGGACATTTGAAGTGTGTTAGAGCTTGGCAAAGCTAGTGGGTGTTGAAGTTCACCAATTCATGTGCTCTATCCACCAAAGTGCTTAAGAGAAGATTAGACAATTAGCAACAAGGCTTACGCTTTGATTAGTGCTAGTTTAGGCCGCTTAGCGCTTCGCTTTAGACTTTAGTCTAGAGTTTAGTGAGGTTTGCATACCTCCTTGCTATCGGTGCTTGCACGCACCAAGTGTTGTAAATCCGGGGCGTTGTAGTCTAGCGAGATCCTCCAACAAAGCTTTGTGGAGAGGCCGCCGGTGATTGTGCAAAGGAGGAGAGGCCCTTGGCGGTTTGCCGAAGCTCTACCATAGTGAAGACGGCGGAGGTCACCGTGAGAGGCCAAGCAGAGACCCACTCATGTTGTGGGTAGTCCCGTTGGCTATCATGGAAGTTGCCCGCCACCGGAGCATTGCCCTAAGGAAGGGGCATTTCCCAAGAAAGGGCTCCAACAAGGACTAGGGGGAGTTAGCTAACTCTCCGATACCTCGGGAAAAATCGCCGTACCGAGAGTTTGTGTTCTCTACCTCTTACATTTCCGTATTTACATTATACCCTTTACATTCCGCATTTACCTTCCCTAGAATTGCCTTGTGTAGTTGATAGGATTGGAACCTAGGTGCAAAACTCTTTTACGGTAGAGATAGCAACATATAGAAAAACCTAGTGCACATCTAGATAGAATTTGTAATAGATTTTTATATATGCTTGGAGCATTAGTTTTTAGAACACCTAATTCAACCCCCTCCCCTCTTAGGGTGTCACGGTCCTTTCACATGTATTGCGCATTGCAGAGAGCAGCAGATGACATTAAGGGAAATGATGGAGATGGTTTTTTTTTTGAAACTTGGAGATGGTTTTTGTTGAACATATAGCCACCTAAATAGTTAAGGATGACATTTCACTAGTATAACTGAACAATAAGTGTCATTTATTCCAGGATAGATTAAACAAACATGCACATAAGTTTCTTCAAGCACGCAATGAACTATGAATCGACCCGCAAGGGAAGGGCAAGAAAATACACGACCACGGTTCTTACCCAAATGGAAATCAAACACAAACAAAAGCATAATCTTATGATGTTAAAGGCTGGGATAGGTGCGATAGAGGATATCCTGAGAGAGAGAGAGCGCGGCAGCTCGAGTCCGTGCTCAATCGCGTTTTCAGCCTGGCTGCCGCCACGGCGCTGTGCAGCGGCAGCAGCGACAATCCCGCGCAGCACCCGAGCTCCACCGGGATCCTGCACACCGCCACAGTCCATCGATTACATATCCGGCACCAACGCCCTATTTGAACCAACAGGGCTAAAGTTTAGCGCTGTCAGATGTTTCAATATTAATTAGAAAACTAAATATAGACTAATTACAAAATTAAATGCACAGATGGAGGCCAATTCACGTGACGAATCTATTAAGTCTAATTAGTTCATGATTTGATAAAGTGGTGCTACAGTAACTATTTGCTAATGATGGATTAATTAGGTTTAATAGATTTCTCTCGCGAATTAGCCCAGGACTTCTGCAATTAGTTTTATAATTAGCCCATATTTAGTCCTTCTAATTACCATACAAACGTTTGATGTGACAAGAACTAAACTTTAGCGCCAGAAACAAGGGAGGCGTCACCTGGAGAAGCACGGGGCGCGGCTAGCAGCAGAGGCGGCACGGCCGGCGAAGGGGGCAGAGCGCGTGGCGGCCGCCGAGCCGCTGGCAGCGTAGGCCACGCGAGCGGCGGCGTGGAAGCAGGTCGAGGCCATCTTGCCGTGGGTTCCGGGTATGGAGACTGGGGAGGGAACGAGGTTTCGACGTGGGGGAGGGGGGAGATGCGATGCGGCGGCGACGGCGGAGAGCAGGGAAGGGCAGGGGAGAAGAAGAAAGGGAGGTGAGGTGGTGGCGGAGAGCAGGGAGAGAGATGGCAGCGGGGAGGGAAGTAGAGTGAGGGAGTTAGGGTTCGGGACTTCGGGGTTCGGGAACAGGGGGAGAGGGCACGCGTACGCCAGGTGAGAAGTTAAGCTCACTTGATAAAAAGTTCGGGTCCAGGTACCCAATGATTGGAGATCCTTTGAAGCTCCACAAAGTAGATGCGTATTATTAATCTGCGTCTCCAATGGCTGAGAACTCATAGGAGACGTGGGTTGATAATACACGTCTCCTATGAGTGTACATAGAAGACGTGGGCTAACCATGTCCATTTTAGCAGACTCATAGGAGATACGGGTTGTGAACACGCGTCTCCTATAAGTCATAGGAGACGCGTCTAAAAACAATGTCTCCTATAATGGTGTCTTGTTTGATGACTTCTTACATAGTGCATGCAGCTCACTACAGGAAACCGGTCATTTGCCGAGTGTCACACTCGGCAAAGGTCGAAGCCTTTGCCGAGTGTGACACTCGGCAAAGAGCACACAGCACTGTTTGGGTCGGCAAAGGGGCTCTTTGCCGAGTGTCTTTTTACGGGCACTCGGCAAAGGCTTCGCCGAGTGTCTGGGTCCACACTCGGCGAAATAAAGGCCATGACGGCCCGAGATGGCGCGCGCGCGTTACATGACGTCACGCCGACATGGCGGCGACGGCGACGGACGGCGGACCGCGATCCTTTGCCGAGTGTCCACGCGGGGCACTCGGCAAAGCCTCGATGTTTGCCGAGTGTTGCCACGTGGCACTCGGGGAAGCCCGACCATAAGGTACCGCAATGGTACCCTTTTGCCGAGTGCCCATGCATTATGCACTCGGCAAAGCCCCTACACTCGGCAAAGGGTGACCATAAGGTAACAGAATTCACCCCTTTGCCGAGTGTATGGGAGAAAACACTCGGCAAAGGACCTCTTTGTCGAGTGTACACTCGGCAAAGGTGCCAAGTTGCCCCTGTTTTATTTGCTCGATCAGGTATAATGTGCCCTCACTCTACAAACATTACAGGCAGTTCATATAGACGACAATACACATTACAGGCAGTTGATATAGATATAAATCCACAACCACAAATTCACAATCATAAATCCACAATAACCATAACAAATAGTATCGCAACCATAAATCCACAATCACACATAGTTCGACAACACAACTCACAAGCACAATAAGGTGTATTCGTTCACATCCCTAAGTCCACGAGTTCACAAGCACAAATCGTTCACAAAGAGCATCGCTGAGGAGGCTGTTGCGGTGGGCCGAACAGTCTGCGGCTTAGCCGTGTCGACAGATCTTCGTCCGCAGGAGGCTCGTTCGACGCCGCCGCTGATCCAGCAAAATTCTGCACAAGTTTTAGGACAGAAACAAACTAGAGCTAAGTTTTCTAAGCTATGGTTGTGTAACAAAGTTTTCTAAGGTTATCATTGGTCGAAATGAAATTATAAAGTTGTCAAGTGACTCACAGGAGAAGATGCTGGAGGTGCCAACGTTGGCGGGGCGAATTGCATCGGTGGCGGACTTTGCCCCATGTTCCTTGCCATGCCACTGAACCAGTTATACCAGTCCATCATCTGCTGTGCCCGAAGCCGCTCGTTCTCCTCCGATCGCTGCCGCTCAGCGTCCAGCCGGGCCTCTAGGTCCTCCCTTCTCCTCCTCTCCTCTTCTAGCTGGGCCTGCAATATTCCATCAAAGTGTTAGAATCCAAAGGTATGGAAAAATGAACGAAAGTGTAATAAAGCAGAAATAACCTACATTGTCTACATATGAAACTGTGCAGCGGTCTGTGGTTGGCGTATGTCTGGGTTAGCGCTACCAGCTCGGATCTGGGAGAATGTGGGGGTAATGGCCGTGTCGAGCGTGCTGTCGCCGAGGGCGTGCCTCCCATGCCTCTTGCCTCCTCCCATCCTCATGATGACTTCTCCATCAAGCGGCTGGACGGCCGGATCCCACTCAGGCCCATGCTTTTGCTTCCCCATCTCCGAGTACGTACTGAGGCGGTTGTAGACCATGGGATTGCTGTACGCCTCTGGCCTGGCTTCGGGGTTGTACCGGACGTCGGACGTCGCCTTGCCCATGTGGGACAAGGCAATAGCCTAGAACTCAGTCAGCTGCTCGCCTTCATGTGATGCCGACTACAAAACACAAAAAAAAACAATATGATTAGAAATTTTGCAGAATTGAGCGTTAGAATAAAAAATGATTTGTCGTACCCATCTTTCACGATATTCGTCGATGGTAAGGCTGCCCTGATGGTGTGATGGACCTGGCATCAGCAAACGGCGCTCCCGGGCAGCCAAGTGTGTCTCCATCCACTCGGAGGAGCACCACTCATTCACCATCCTCTCCCAAGCCTCGGGATGCGAGGCACACCACCACGGAA
This sequence comes from Alloteropsis semialata, assembly GCA_004135705.1. Taxonomy (NCBI): domain Eukaryota; kingdom Viridiplantae; phylum Streptophyta; class Magnoliopsida; order Poales; family Poaceae; genus Alloteropsis; species Alloteropsis semialata. The sequence goes on from CM014275.1 coordinate 16,305,984, forward strand.
TCGCCTACACGGGATCAAGTATAAGAAGATTAGATCATATGTACTTAATCACAGAAGGAATCATAATTAAAGTTTTTTTATTTACCGAGATGTATTGTTCGTGGGTCAGGTAGATGGTTCTTGCTTCTTCTTTTGAGTGCTTAATTCCTTTATCCTTCCTGAAGTCAATGACGGCCTGGACGCGCGCCTCGTAGTGCATGTCCTTCACAAGTTTATGAGCCGCCAGCTTTGCCTGCTCACCCGCTTCCACCTCGTGTCCAGGCTCGCATCTGTAGAAATCCTGCATATATATGCGATGTAGTGGTGACAAATGTAGAAATACTGCATATATATGTGTTGAAAGATGTAGTGCGGGAAACACTTACCCACAGCTCGGCAAGCACCCGCTCCGCCTTGTTGGAGAAGCGCCTGTGCTCCCGATCCTCGAGGTCGTCCGTGCCGTCGTAGTAGTGGGCGAACGTCTTCGCCGGCCCCTCGACTCCGTGGTGCCTAACTATGCCAGGGTAGTTTGCCCTGCACAGAAGACCCAGGATGCCGTTGACCTTGCGGTTGTGAGAAGCACCCCGCTCTACCACTTGCCAACCCCTGCAAAGTGATTAAGATAGATTGTTAGTTTCTATAGTGAATTTCAACATATTAAATAAAAAATAGAATGATAACATATAAATTTTCTTACCTCGAACCGACCGGTCGGATCATCGGACGATGTGCTAAAGGTATCGGCCACTTTGGGAGTTGTGAGGGACCGCACTGCCATAATTTGTTAGCGGAAGCGGAACCCCCCACGGACGCCTCCCCCGCCTCCCCCCTCCTCCTCGGATGACTCCACCTCACCCGCCGCCACTTCCGCGGCAGGAACCTCGTCCTCAGACGAAGACGAGGACGAAGGTACAGGGGTCGGTGCCCTGGCCTTCCGTCGACCCCTGCGTCCACCGCTCCCAGACCCCTCAGGTGCCTCGGAGTCACGTGACCGCCTCTGGTAAAGCGAGTTCACGTTCCTAAGTCCGCCCACCATCTTGTCTCAGTCACCTGCATTGAAAAAGACAAAATCAACATAATTAGAAAGAGACGCAAAATATGATGAGAAATAGACGCAAAATATGATGAGAAATAGACGCAAAATATAATGAGAAATAGACGCAAATTGAGCAAAATATATAAAGTAATTAACATGCATGGTATTATAAAATAATAAAATAGCTAGGATCATACATGTTTTAGAAATAATCATCGTGATCGAGATTTTCTTCTTCGATCTCATCATCACTATCACGCATTTCGAGATCCTCATGCCCGTGCTCCTCAGGTTCTTCCATCTCATCATCATCACTCTCAACGCCTAAACGCATTTTTTCAAGTAACTACATGTCCTTCAAGTTAAGAACCACATCTCCATCGTCCACTTGTTCATTCATTTGTTCTACATCCATTTCGTCCGCTTCGGTTAAGTCTTTCACAAAACTCCCTTCTAGCCCATCTTCTTGGAAGAACTCTCCGGCATACGTGTTTGGATCGAAGTTGTAATCTTCATTGTTTGGGACAGGTAGTTTTCCGTGTGGCGATACCTTGTACACAACATCCCAACCCTGAAGACGCTTGTCGGTTGTGCACGGATACGAGAGGTAATAAACCTGTGTGGCCTGTTGAGCCACAATATATACATCTTCTCCGGCATAGACGGATGATTGTTGAATTTCGACTAGCCCAACGTTAGGGGTCCGTCTCACAGCTGAGGGATCAAACCAATGCCATTTGAATATGACAGGATTAAAAGGTTTGCATCCACCAAAATTGAGTTCGTATATTTCGTCAATTATTCCATAATACTCGACCCCATCAAGGCCTGGCGTACAAACTCTGGTATTTGTGGTCCTTCGATTGGGCATCTTCTGCTCATGGCTCTTTGTGCGAAAACGATAACCATTCACATCATAACAGCTAAATGACTTGACCCTATAGGCACAACCATTGGCAACTTGTCTCAACTCGGCACTCATAGACGCATCGGTTTGGGCCTGCAAGTTCGAGCATGATTGTTCGTTATATTATTGGACGAGCAAGTTCTAATGTGAAACTAGTAGGAGGTAAATTAGAATGAACCTTCCGTTTGAACCAAGAAATAAAATTGGCCTCTCTAAGAAGGGTATCTACTTCCTCCGGGGTTGGTTGCCTTGATTGACGCAGGATTGATGAACAAATTCCCTGTACCACCGAGAAAAACGAGGGTTGGATGCAGAATATTGATTATGTAATGGAAAAAGGTTGTTGAGAACTTACGGGATGTACGGCTCAACTTCGGAAAGGTTGGTCAACACATACAGCATGATTGTGCGCCACTCTTCGTATTTCAAGGTCTTGTCTTGGGTGTGTCTTCACTTGCACTTCGAGTTGCCCTCGAAATATGCTGAGGGTCGTGTCAACTTCACCAGAATTGTAACGAGTTGGTGGATTATGCACGTTAGGAAGGTTGTCACCATAGTATTTTGAAGTGAAGTTTGAGACCTCCTCCAAAATGTATGCCTCTGCAATGGACGCTTCAATCTTGCATTTATTTTTACATTTTGTTCGAAGAACCTTTTGACATCTTTCAATTGAATAGCACCAACGGTTCTGCACAGGCCCCCCCATTCGTGCCTCATACGGGAGGTGCAAAATCATATGCTCCATCGGATTGAAGAAGCCGGGTGGAAAGATCTTCTCCAACTTACAGAGCAACACGGGCGCCAGCCTTTCCATATCTTCCATCACGGTAGGAGATATCTCCTTAGCACAAAGGACGCGGAAGAAATTGCTCAACTCTGCCAGCACTAGCCAGATATGGTCAGGTACATAGCCGCGAATCATCACCGGAAGGAGCCGCTCAAGCCATATGTGGTAGTCATGACTCTTGAGCCCGTTGATTCGCAAAGTAGCTAAGTTCACCCCCCCTCTTCAGATTCGCTGCATACCCATCAGGGAACTTTAACGTTTGGAACCATTTAAGAACTTCCCTCCTTTGACCCCTCGTCAGGACGTAATCTGCCCTAGGCTTCTTCCACCGTCCGCCGTCTGTGGGAGGCGGTATGTTCATCTTCGGTCTATCGCATAACCGGCTTTGATCCACTCTAGCCTTCACATTGTCCTTTGTCTTCTCAGCATGGTCCATGATAGTACCAAAAAGAGCCTCACCAAGATTCTTTTCCGTGTGCATCATATCAATGTTATGCGGTAGAAGAATGTCCTGCATATAGGTGAGCCTCCACAAGGGCGAAATATGAGTCCAGGCATGTTGCTCACTATATCCCGCAAAAGCATCTTTCTTTTTATTGAGCTTGAGAGCTTCTAACTCAGCATGAATCTCGAGACCTGTCATTAGATGTGGTGGAGGGTCTTCAACAACGACACCCTTCGTAAAATTCTTCGTGTCTCGTCTGAATGGATGATCAAGAGGGAGAAATTGACGATGTTTGTCGAACGAAGAATATTTGCCACCCTTCATCAACCAAAAGAACCTCAACATTGCCTTGCATATCGGGCAAGGGAATTTCCCATGAACACAGTGTCCACAGAATAACCCATACGCCGGCGTGTCATGCAGGGAATACATGTACCAAACATGCATTTTGAAGTTTCTCTTCGCAGCTCGGTCGTATGTCAATACACCTTCCTTCCAAGCACGTTCCAATTCATCGACCAGAGGCTCCATGTACACACCCATTTTTTCCCCGGGTATCCAGGAATAATTAACGACAAGAAGATGTTCTGTCGTTGAAAGAGAACGCCGGGGGGGGGAGATTGAGAGGGATAACAAACATTGGCCAACAAGTGTATGCGGCAGAAGACATCCCATATGGATTGAACCCATCGGTTGCAAGGGCAATACGTACATTACGAGCCTCTAAAGCTTTCTGACTATGAATCTCATCAAAGCTTCTCCATGATTCACCATCGGATGGATGTACCAGCTTCTCAGGATTGTATCGACGACCATTTTTGTGCCATGTCATCTGTTTCGCGGATTCCTCGGTCATGTAAAGCCGTTGGATCCTCGGTATGAAAGGAAGGTACCGTAGGATCTTCTCGGGAATCGTGGTCTGCCTCTTAGTGCCATCACCAGAGTCTACCTCCACGAACCTGGACGACTTGCACTGTGGACAGTACTTCGCGTTCTCATATTCTTTCCTAAATAAGACGCATCCATTCGTACAAGCATGTATCTGCTCATACGGCATCTTAAGTGCGCGAAGAAGTTTTTGTGCCTCATACATGCTCTTCGGCAGAATGTGACCATCCGGAAGCAAGCTGCCAAATACTTTCAACATGACATCGAAGGCTTCTCGACTGTGGCTAAACTGAGACTTTACGGCCATCAGGCGGGCAATGGCATCCAGTTGCGAGACCCCGGTATGCTCGTGAAGGGGTTTCTGTGCCGTAGACAACATTTCGTAATAAGCCTTTGTGCTGGCCTCCGGCTCGTCCTCCATAGATCCTTTATCTATATGTGCCTCATCGTAGTCATTCAACATGTCTCCGACCCCGGCACCATCATCAAATTCCTCGATGCGTTGTCTCACGACTTCGTCTCTCACACGCTGGGCCTCACCATGGCAGGTCCACCGAGTATAGTCCGGCGTAAATCCATGCTTGATGAGATGTTTGCTCATGTCCGTCTTTGTTTGTCGTTTACGGTTTGCACATTTGACACATGGACAGAAAGCACGTGTAGTCTTGGCAAATGCAAATGCTTGGTTCACGAAAGCTTCAGTCTTGGTCAACCATTCAGCAGTCTTCTGAGCAAAGCCCATGTACATCCACTCACGGTCGTCCATCCTCTAACAGATCACCGAGCGATATCAAACTAACTTTTACATCTACCCGAATGTCTATCATTCTCTAATAGGTATAGATAGGTCCTAATCCCACCCGAGGATGTGTAGATGGGGTTAGTTTTCATGCTCTACTCCTATCTGAGACAGAATTTCGGCAGCACCTCCCCGCTGTTCTCCAAATACACGTCCTGGAAAGGAGATTGTGTATCCGGAGAACAACGGGGAGGTGATGCCGAAATTCTGTCTCAGATAAGAGTAGACCATGAAAACTAAACCCATCTACACATCCTCGGGCTGTCCAAAAAACGTGGACAATTCGAAACAGATACGGTCACACATATGCAAAAATCTGCATATGTCCAACCGTATCTCTTTCGAACGGGAGACGCCTATGGTTACGTGAACAACGAACAAGAAAGGAAAAGAGAGCATGTTTGTCTCACCGTGTAAAGTCGGCGGGGTGTAGGCCGGCCTCGATGGAGGGGACACTCGTCTGCCCAAAAAAAAGAAAAAAAA
>CM014275.1:16311732-16358474 GCA_004135705.1 Alloteropsis semialata
GCGGCGTCGGCGGCGTGCGGCGGGGGCGGGGAGGGGCGCGGGACGGGGACGGGGACGACGGGCCGGACTGAGCGTTACGACGCTCGGTCTCGATTAAGTCTTGGCCTCTTTGCCGAGTGTCCTGATCCGACACTCGGCAAACGGCGGCTTTGCCGAGGGTCGAATCAGGACACTCGGCAAAGAGGCCTTTTGCCGAGTGTTCCCTTCTGACACTCGGCAAATTCACCACACAATTTTCAAACCACTTGTGTTTAATGAAATTTTGTGCAACGAAATTTGAAAAAACCATGTTAACTCCACTGTACAATTAGTATCTCATCATTTTTCAACTTTTCTTTCATTATTTTATGTGATTATTCAACAAAATCCATGTATATCATTTCAATTTCAATATACGTAATAAAAAATTATAAAATCTAAAATGGATCCAAAAATTTACCAAAAGTTAACACGAAACATTTTATGTAGTATGTTGCCATTAGAAAAAGTTTGGAAGTCAAACTGAATTGCCATGTCACTCTGTGTCCAAATCATGAACGATCCATTTCAACTCAATGAAACTTCTTTGGAGATGTTCCGGTTTACAAGCATCGTATGTGAAAACTTTGGCAGAAGGTTCTAAATTTTTTACCACAGCCTCCCCATAAGATATCATGAGCTCTTGACGACAAATCTCAGGATTTTCAGAGTTCATTAAAAAATTTTATAATTAAAAAACAATCCTACAACACGTACATCATCGTGTTTCGCAAATATCATTGGCCAAATTTACTTATTTCTCATTGGTATTGTCTCAATAAGGAGTTAGTAACATGAATATTATTTTTGCAATCACTCTGGTCCCTTATTTGAAACACTTGTAGTTCAAATTTTGACTTAAACAAAAAATTCAATTTAATGAGACAAAATCATTGAATATAGTAAACGAGCCGACAAAGATCCAAAATTGTAACATAGAGTACATTGTATCATATTTGAATCAACAAACAAAGTTTGGAACCATTTACATGAAATATGGATGCAACATTTGCCGAGTGCCAAAATTTGCGCTCGGCAAAGGGGATCAAGGGGTAGACCGTTAGCTGCCGTCCGGACATCGTGACGGCGGCGGCCTGCCCGGTGGGCCCAGAAACCCTTTGCCGAGTGCCAGATGCGGGGCACTCGGCAAAGGGGCAGACCGTTAGCTGCCGTCCGGACATCGTGACGGCGGCGGCCTGCCCGGTGGGCCCAGGGACCCTTTGCCGAGTGCCAGATGGGGGGCACTCGGCAAAGCCTTCTTTGCCGTGTGTTTTAGGGTTGACACTCGGCAAAGGGTTGTTTTGCCGAGTGTCAAATGTTCGCCGAGTGTTTTTAAGCCCACACCCGGCATATCCCGTCTTTGCCGAGTGCCCGTAATTTCGCACTCGGCGAAGCCTTAGGCACTCGGCAAATGTGGGGTTTCCCGTAGTGGCTAGGGTTGAGTGTGGAGCTCCTACACCAGCTGAGAGCCTTGGCGCTGAGCTCCTCTGATCACCAGAATCCCGGTGCCGCTCCAAGCTCCTCCACCAGCACCACGTCCCACTGCCCCAAGATGAATTTGGATGTCACCTTGAATTGTGTGAATCTGGATGTCCTTGAATGAATATTTGTTTATTTGTTATTGAGGATGCCTTTTAGGTACCTAGCGTAGGTTGGTACCTGCATGGCATCAAGCAGATGAACATGTATGTATATTTTATGTATTATCTAATAAATCACAAAGTACTACCGCTTGAGCGCCCATAATACACCACCAGTATTTGGCTTCAAGTGTACAAAGTACTCATTTTATTTTTAACAAACCTGAACACAATGTTCGAGGGCTTTTCCAAACATGTTGGCCCGAATGTGATGGTCAGGGGTATGGATTCACGGCGCTTTCTAGTCGTTCCTACAGCTCTAACTATCATATTTGCGAGTCAATTTACTATTTTGCATATTACATGTTACTATCAGTTGGATCGTGCTGTCACGCTCAACATTGCTGCAAATCAACACTCAGATTACATGTTACTATCAGTTGGATCATGCTGTCACGCTCAACATTGCTACAAATCGACATGTTTTACATTACAGATAAGTTATTTCAATTTTTCAAGTTTTATTTCGCGCAATCTTTGCTCCACTCTCTATTAGGTCATCAGCACCCGAAGAGAGAGTTGGGGGCTACCATTTGAAAACTACTTTTTTTATCTACTTTTCTCTACTCTCAATTATATAAGTCACAACATTCCCAATTGCAGAAGATCCCGAAGCATATAACCAAGCAACCTTGTTTATGGCACTCAATTTTTTTTGGGCTCATCATCCAAAGGTAGGTTATTCATAAAAAATTCCTGGTCTTTTCAAATTCTCGACAAAGTCATATAACAGGAATATTCCAAATATCCTACTAATTGAAAGCATCACGCAAGGCCTGGGGGGGGTTGAATAGGCGTTCTTGAAAAATTCTCGCAGCGGTATTAAATCTGTAGGAAGTTCCGACAAAGTGTAGGAACTTCCGATGGACCGGAACTTCCGATACTTGGTAGAAACTTTCGATAAATCAGACGAACTAGAATCAAATTAAAAAATGAGAAGTATTTCACCAATTCCGCTTGAATCAAAAGGTTAGTCTTGACGTCTTAGAACCTGCAGGTATGATCTCTACAACCAAAAACACACTAGCACATAGATCAGGACGAAATCGACTCTAGGTTAAGATATGCAATAAGAGCAATATGAACACAATAAGCACACATAGACAAGGATTTGTTTTCTGAAGTTCACTCCCACAAAGGAAGCTATGTCTCTGTTGAGGGCTCACAAAGAGCCGGGTTGTACACTTAACCCTTCCATCACCCCAATCAACCACAAAAGAGGATTAGGTCACTTGCTATGATCCCCACGAAGAGGAGGGTAATACAAACATCCGAAGCACAATCACACAAGGTCGATTTGCTCACCGGTGATGCCTAATCGTCTAGGAGCAAAGCTCCAAGAGTAACAAACATGAATCAATGACCAAAGAAAGCTTCAAGTGCCCTTGAGATGGGGATTAAGGTTCTAGCACTCAAAGCTTGAATAACACACCTTGAATCGAGTTCTCCTCACACCCTTTTGTGGAATCACTCAACGATTTGCTCAAGAGGGAGTGGGAGAGAGTTTGAGAGCTTGGGTGTGTGCTGTTCTCAGGTTCCAACGACAGGCAATGAAGGAAGGGAGTGAAGAGGTATAGATACCCCACCCCAAAAGTGACCGTTACTGAGTGTTCACGTGTTTTATCAGAACTTCCGACACTTGGTCGAAACTTCTGAAGATAATCAAAAGTGTCACACTAAGCGCCCAGATCGGAACTCTCCAGAGAGATCCGACATTTATCGGAACTTCCGACCAGTTGTCAGAACTTCCGATAGGAGTGTAAACTGTGAGAAAATGGCTAAGTTCCGGTGCTGTCAGGTGTTTGTAGGAACTTCCAACAACCTGTCGGAACTTCCAACAAACACCAGGACAGTGAGGTTTTTAGGGCTTTTGGCTGAGTTTGTGGGGTTTTCTCTCATGGGTTGTAAACATCTTAAAGGCACTTTGTTCTCCTTGATCATTGAGCACGTCCCCTTGATAGTACGTTGTTTCCTATACTCAATTTCAAAATGAAAATCAATGTAAAAATTCTTCAATTATGCTTCAACACCATGTTTCTTGAATATGGGGCACTTCCTTTTTGCAATAGATTTTTCATTCATTTTATCATTGCACTTTTCTCAATAAAAGCGTTAGTCCCTTAATTGTTATTGTCATTATCACCAAAACCCACAAGGGAGCCTAGATGCACTTTCACTAATGTTAGAAGAATAAAAAGGCTTGAGGACCGATCACAACAACATTTTCTTGATAAGATAAGCTCGGGGCCTACTATTGAGGCCATAATGCCAGGGTACCCAACCATGAGGATTAACCACCACCGACTCCGGGTTAGAAGACTTTGAACAGGACACGACAATCTATTCAAGAAAAGAGAAACCCGAAGATAGAAAGATAGAGTCCCGATAAGTATAGGCTTGTTTTTATCTTTTAAGTTAAGCTACCCGAACATAAATAGTGGTGGGTCTTATACATAGAGGGTATCCAATATTTTCCAATCCCACCAGAGGTACTCGATACACCAGATTGTATCCTGGCCAAAACAACACAAGTAATAACTGGACAACCAGTATAAAAATCCCGTAATGACAAGTCACATTTTTGCATCAAATTGAAAGAGATGCAACCCAGACTTATGATTCTTAAAAAAGATAAGTCTATTTTACCCCCGAACTTTATCGCTGAGTCTAAAAAACAGTGCCCAAATAAAAAACCAGTAATGAAACACACCCCAATCCTTGAAACTGGACAAAATACCCCTCTTGACCATGTCAAAGTGGTTTCTAAGGTGGTGTTGCTGATGTGGCAATGGAATCCACAAGTCAGAATCCACGTCACCCATTTTTGACAAGTCATGTGTACAGACCCACTTGTCAGCCCCATCCCTCCCTTCTCTTTCTCCATTGCTGTCGCTGGCCAAGCGCGAGTGGTGGCGGCCCCGGGCAGGCCCCCACGCCGGGAGCAGCGGCAGCCCGGGCGGCTGAGCCCCAAGTCTAGCTCATTCTTCCCGCTCGGTGGCCACCCGCCGCCCTCAGTGTCCGCGTCGTCGCCGGCGTCCTTTCATCGCCCTCAGGCTGCGGCGGCCTCAAGCGGAGCAAGTCCATGGCGCCCAAGCCCGAGGAGCAATTCCCCTACTCGTCGGCTTCGTAGCTGGTGGCCGAGAGCCAGTGCAAGAAGAGCTTCTGGTCCTTCCTCTACCTCTCCTCTGGCTGTGTACGCGCACTAGGCCATCGCAACCTCTGCGTCGTATGCCGCCAGCGGAGGCACCGCCGCCGCGGGGAGGAAGTCGGTGTCCTTGGTGATTGTGCTCCGTGGGCTGCGGCAGCCGCATCTTCTCTGGCGACTTCTTGGAGCGCATTTCCAATGGGCAGAGGTGCTAGCCCACCGCGCCGGTCCCAAGTTGCCAGCCGCTGCGCCGGCGCCGGGGACCAAGGCCACAAAGGCCCTCGCACACGGAGGCCAGGTTGTGGGGCTGTCGACGTCCTCGACGTCCTAGGAGGGGCGCCGCCTAACTGTCCGTCCGGGAATGAAGTGGTGGAGAGAGAAGAGGGATGTCGGCTGACAAGTGGACCCAAACATATGGGTGTGACAAAAATTGGTGACGTGGATTCTGATATATGGGCCCCATTGCCACATCATCAAAACTGCCGTCCTAAACCACTTTGACATGGTCAATAGGGTATTTTGTCCGGTTTTAAGCATTGGGGTGTGTTTTATTTCTGGTTTTTGATTTGGGGAGTGTTTTTTAGACTCGGTGATAAAGTCAGGGGATAAAATGGACTTATCTCTTCTTAAAAATGTTGACATGGACCTGTATTAGCTGTTATTATTTGTATGTTCGGACTCGAGTGCTATGTCTTCCTCCAATTAAAACAGAATTATATAGAGTTGATGCCATGTCAATACACTTATTGCTATTTTGTTTTTTCTTGGTTAAAACATGTGTCTGATTCTTCAACAATTATTTAGATGGGAATATATGTAGTTAAAAACTTATGTGCATCTTAATTTCCACGAAGTATATAACTTTGACTTTTGCTATCAGTTTTATTTAACTTAATCCTGCCCTTGGAGCATAGTAGACTGATTAGAGCTTGCTGTTCTTTTTTTTTCCTGAACTGCTACGTGACAGTCTCATGAATTCATCAGGTATTTCCTGAGCCTGCTGGGGGTACCATCAAAATCCTTAAACGATACTACTGTTCACTCCTCTCCCCGCATTTCACGGGCCACGTGTCGGCCAGGGGTTGAGCCGTGACCTTTTTGCAAAAACGGCCTCCAACTTTTTCGTAACCAACCCGCAGTCCAGTTCATCGCGTTTTTTTGCGAAAACCTCCTCGCAGCCATAACCCTAGCATCTCCTCTCTCTTCCTCCGACCGCCCCTCCTAGCTCGTATGCTATCACGCACCGCCGCCGCCGCCGCCGCCCCCTGCCCGCCCTCCTGCGCCGCCTCCGTTCCACTCACTACGAGCAACGAGCCGTGGGGCCTCGCGGCGGGGAGCACCCCGCAGGGGAGGCGGCGCATCGTCACCGTGCCGCCCATCGCCGGTGGGGGTGGAGCAGCGAGCCGCGAGGCCGCCTCTGGTGGATGTGCGTGCTGGATGTCCAGCTCGCCTCCGCAGGCCTCGAGCTCTGCCGCNCGCACGAACCCCCTGCACGCTGCCTTCGAGGGCTCTTCCTATCTCTCCTTCCCTCCCCTCCTCCCCTTGTCGCCGCTTGGCCTGCGCGCCTGCAGAGCTCGCCCCGCCTCGGCGTGCCGGGGCCATCTCGCGTCGCGAGCAGACCCCGCGCGCCTACTGGGTCCGGCCCCCGCGCGGTCGCGGCCAACCTCGGTAGCAAGGGGGAGTGCGTGGATCTTTGACAGATCCTGCGCCGCCGTCCCTCTCCCTTCCTTCCGCGATCCTCTCGGTCGTGGACTCCGACGAGTTTGAGGATGGCGAGGGGGAGAGCGCCGCGTCGCCGGGGATGCCTGAGGACTGCTATGGCGGCAACTTCTCTGACACGGCCGACGATGCGTGCTCCAGCGACTCCAGCCTGCTGTAGAGGGCCATGGACCGCTGCGGCAGAGGCTGGGACGACGATGTCACGTCGTAGCTGAGCAGGAAGTCGCCGGCGGGATCTTGCGGGCATGGGCAAGCAACGGCAGCAGGGACTTGGGGAGTCCATATGTGCAGGATAGCGAGCATCTGAGCAAGCAGCAGATTAGCACAGGAACTGCTGGTAAGGGCGGACCAGAGCATTTCGATAGAGTCTTCAGGTATTGGGTGTTGTTTAGTTCCACTTTGATTCAATCACTAGGGCCTTGAGTCCAGGCCACTTATCCATGTAATAGGTTCTTAGTTTCTTACAATGTTCAACAATTTAGTTGACTATGAGTCCACATAAAAAATCGCAGCAGACTTTCAGCTAACCAGCTATTCCTGCTGGAACTCTTAGTGGACAGAGATGGTTGACCTAGCAAGGTATGTACACATTCATTTCTCACCTGAAGAACTCCTATGGATCTCTGATTTTGTCACTGCTGATGCTCAGTGCTCTTTGTATTTTTGGTTTGCATAGAAAGATTCAAAAAAAACATATAGAGTGTTGATGCTCATTTTATTAATAAGACATACAACATAGAGCATCGAAGGAAACCTGCAAAATTAACTGCATACGGCGCATATCTGACATTGAGGCAAACTAAGTGCAAGTTGCTGCAAAGAGGCAAACTAAGTACTTGGTTCACACACACTGGAACCTATCACTTCATCATTAGCTCTTAACTCTATACGCAAATAATTTACTTCTCTATAATTTGTAGTTATAAATGAGATAGAAGAGCCATACAATTTACTGTCAGGTTTCTGAATTTGTTGCAGGGTCTAGGCATTTATGAAATTATGTGCTAGGTTGATACGCTGATATTTGTATTACCCTTTGCCGTTCTTTCAACCGTGGACACGATAGTCAGATGACCAGAATGCAATATGCCGCCATGCTTTTCATGGGCTGGTAGAAGGGGCTCTGGTTGCATTTGTACCACTGCTGCATTCCTGTGTCACCATCTCTAAACAAAATCTGTAGTGGTGTTGTATTTTTTTTAACTGTTATTAAATACCTTCAGCTTCTCACCTATTACAACCTTGTTTTCTTTTATTGATATACCAGGTTTTCAGATATGCACTGACAATCAAGTCCATCATGTAGTCTGATATTTTGACCGAAGTCCATTCAGAGGTATGTTTTTTCATGCATGGGTTATGTCAATCTATTTTGCTGATGTTTTTGTACTGTAGCTACTTCTGAGGTACAAACAACTGTATAGTCGACAATTAGCAGCGGGCAAGGAACTGGAAGTGCAACAAATAAACAAGATTTTGATGTATGTGTCTAAAATATTTTGTGAGAACTGGGGTAGCATTAGTTTGGAATGTCATATGTTTCTCACAGAACTCTGTAATAATTTGGACCATCCGTTTGTTTGTTAATGGTTTAACAAGAATTTATTTCGGGTTCTTATTCCTGCATTCTTTCTTGATTTTTTTGTAAGTTGATATATAAACAAACCTGTTCGTGGTAGAAGCTTGACTTGTGCAGGCACTAAGAAAGCTCAATTCAATCATTGTTGCATGTCCAGTAAGTAAGAAGGCTCATTTCAATTGCTGCTAACACAGTAGGGCGCGCAAAGCGCTCTTTGTTCATCCTATTGATTAAATTTCTGTGTTTACTTTGCCTTTTCTTTTTCAAACTGAGAAATTATATTGTTCTTGATCAGTGGGTCAAATTAGCGTAGGAGTTGTTTTCCAATCACTAGGGCGCGCAAAGCGCGCCCAAGTGTTCTAGTACCATGTACTGGAGCAGGATGGTGAGGTACATGCAGGAAGCGTGGCTCCTCTACCAGGTCGGTATCAACACTTCCGCTTGAGGTTTATTTCTCATCTGATGAGTAAACATGTCTTGCATAATTTTCCACTGATGGTTATCATCAGGTATGAAGAAAGATTTCAAAATATATTGTTCCAATTAATTTTGAGGCTTCAAAATAAGACAGAACTGAATTCATGACCTAAGAAATGTTCATCTAGCTGTCAGCTGAGAATGCTAACAGGCAGCTGGTTGACAAGGAGAAGCATGAATTGTGAAATGCAAGGCTAAAAAACAACATACCTAATTATGCATATAAGTTCTCTTATAAAGAAAAGGTGCATGGAAGAAAATTATAGATAAACTTCAATTCTGAAGGGAAATAAAAAATGAAGCATTTTGTACAAAATAATGTGCATTCTTGACCAAATTTAGAAGCGGCTCAGGGTCAAGCATTTTTATAGTTTTCGCACTAATACCTTGGTGGATATATTGAAACGAATTGTTTTGTTAGAAGCCAAATCCCCCTTTAATTACAGTCTTACAGAGCAACCCCAACTATATACTAGGAAAACGTAAAGCAGAAAACTACGCAGTCATCCATGGTGGGCCTTTGAACTTGTTGATGGGCCTGGCGATGCGCTTCTGTCTTGGGCCGTCTCCAGACTCCTCACCTCGGCTGAATGCAGGCAGTTCCCGCTGCTCCCTCCGCCGCGGCTGCTGCAGAGCTCCCCGTCGATGGCCAACGCCCGGCGACTGCTGCAGCAAACCAGCTTCACCAAAGGTGCCGACGCACGAGCAAGCTGAGCTCCGCTGCAGCCCGGGCCCGCCCTGGCGCGCGGTCGGCCTCGCCAGAGCGCGCGAGAAGCCGTATCTGCCGCAGCAATGTCGTCCCGGCTCCGCCTCGCCTCCACATCCACCAGCACTGCGTCTTCGACGGCGTCCTCGCGGCCTCCGCGCTCTCCCCTAGACGCCCTGGCCGCCGCCACGGAGCGAGCACGCGCCGGGACGCTGCGCCCGGCGGACGCTCACCACCTGTTCGACGAATTGCTGCGCCAGCCCACACTCGTCCCGAAGCGCGCGATGAACGGCTTCCTCGCCGCGCTCGCCCGCGCGCCGCCTTCCGCGGCCTGCAGCGACGGCCCCGCCCTTGCCGTCGCCCTCTTCAACCGCATGTCCCGAGCTACGGTCAGCCAGCGGGTAGCAGCGCTGCCCACGCAGCACACCTATGGCATCCTCATCGACTGCTGCCTCCGCGCCCACCGTCCGGAGCTTGCGCTCGCCTTCTTGGGCCGCCTCCTCAGGACGGGCCTGCGCGTGGAAGTCCACACATTCAACGACCTCCTCAAGGGTCTCTGCGATGCAAAACAGACAGATCAGGCTCTGGACGTTTTGCACTGCAGGATGCCTGAGCTCGGGTGCGTGCCGGATATTATCTCCTACAATGTTCTTCTGAAGGGCTTTTGCAATAATAAGAAAAGTCTGCGAGCGGCTGAGCTGCTCCAGATGATGGCCGAAGAAGGGGTATGCTTGCCCAATGTGGTAACATACAACACGGTCATCCATGGCCTCTTTAAGGAGGGTGAAGCAGCTAAAGCATGTGATCTGTTCCATGAGATGACGCATCAGGGGATTCCACCTGATGTGGTGACTTACAGCACTGTTATTGATGCATTATGCAAGGCTAGAGCAATGGACAAGGCAGAGATGTTCTTCCGGCAGATGGTTGATAAACGTTTTCAACTGGACATTGTTATATATTCAAGTATAATCCATGGATACTCTGTTTTGGGCCAGTGGACGAAGGCGGTAAGGGTATTCAAAGAAATGACAAGACGGGGTGTCCTACCAGATGCAGTCACTTGGAACTCATTCATGTCTTCACTTTGCAAGCATGGGAGAAGCAAGGAAGCAAGAGACATATTTGACTCCATGGTAGCGAAGGGGCAGCAACCTGATATCTGTTCCTACTCTGTTATGCTCCATGCGTATGGTAAGGAAGGATGCTTAGATGATATGGATAACCTCTTGAATTCAATGGTAGACAACGGCATTGTACCTAACCAACATATTTTCAGTATAATGATCAACGCATATGCTATACGTGGAATGATGGGTGATGCTATGCTTATCTTTCAAAAAATGAAGCAGCAAGGTGTGAAGCCTGATGTGGTCACCTACTCTTCTGTAATTGCTGCATTTTGCCGAACGGGCCAGATGGATNTGGACCTTGCATTCGCCTTCTTTGGACGCCTCCTCAGGACGGGCCTGGGCGTCGATGTCGTTACGTTAATTGGCCTCCTTAAGGGTCTCTGCGATGCAAAACGGACGGAGGAGGCTCTAGACATGTTGCTCTGCAGGATGCCTGAGCTCGGGTGCGTGCCCAATATTATCTCCTACAATGTTCTTCTGAAGGGCTTTTGCAATGAGAAGAAAAGTCTGCGAGCGGTTGAGCTGCTCCAGATGATGGCCGATGAAGGGGTATGCTTGCCCAATGTGGTAACATACAACACGGTCATCCATGGCCTCTTTAAGGAGGGTGAAGCAGCTAAAGCATGTGATCTGTTCCATGAGATGACACATCAGGGGATTCCACCTGATGTGGTGACTTACAGCTCTGTTATTCATGCACTATGCAAGGCTAGAGCAATGGACAAGGCAGAGATGTTCTTCCGACAGATGCTTGATAAAGGTGTTCAACCGGACATTGTTATATATAATAGCATAATCCATGGTTACTCTGCTTTGGGCCAGTGGACGAAGGCGGTTAGGGTATTCAAAGAAATGACAAGACAGGGTGTCCTACCAGATGCAGTCACTTGGAACTCATTCATGTCTTCACTTTGCAACCATGGGAGAAGCAAGGAAGCAAGAGACATATTTGACTCCTTGGTAGCGAAGGGGCAGCAACCTAATATCTGTTCCTACTCTATTATGCTCCATGCGTATGGTAAGGCAGGATGCTTAGATGATATGGATAACCTCTTGAGTTCAATGGTAGACAACGGCATTGTACCTAACCAACATATTTTCAATATCTTGATCAACGCATATGCTAAACGTGGAATGATGGGTGATGCTATGCTTATCTTTCAAAAAATGAAGCAGCAAGGTGTGAAGCCTGATGTGGTCACCTACTCTTCTGTAATTGCTGCATTTTGCCGAACGGGCCAGATGGATGATGCTATGGACATATTCACTCATATGACTGATCAGGGAGTGCCACCAGACAAAGCTGTCTACTGCTGCCTGATCCAGGGTTTCTGTGCTCGTGGTGATTTGGTGAAAGTCAAGGAATTGGTCTCTGAGATGATGAGTAAAGGTATGAATCTTGACATCATGTTCTTCGGCTCAGTAATAGACGACCTGTGCAAAGAAGGAAAGGTCATGGAAGCACAACATGTATTTGACTTCATTCGGCATCATGGGCTGTGTCCTGATGCTCGAACGTTTACTTCTCTGATGGATGGATATTGCCTGATTGGTGAGATGGATGAAGCATTGAGAGTACTTGATGCTATGGTGTCGGCTGGACTGGAACCTGATGTTGTAACTTATAGTACACTTATTAATGGCTATTGTAAAAGTGGGCAGATTGACAATGGACTGAATCTTTTCAGAGAAATGTTGCTTAAGGGAGTCAAGCCCTCTACTATTGCATACAACATAGTTATAGATGGGTTATTCAAGGCTGGAAGAACATTTGCTGCAAAGGAAATAATCCATGAAATGATTGAAAATGGAATCTCAGTGGACACTGGTACACACAACACAATTCTCCATGGACTTTGTAAAAACAATTGCTCTGATGAAGCTATCACGCTTTTCAAGAAATTACAGGCAATGAACACGAAGATTGATATAATTACTCTTACTATTATGATTTATGAAATGTTTAAAGCTAGGAGAGTTGAAGAAGCTAATCATCTGTTTGCTTCAATCTCAGCATATGGGTTGGTGCCTTCTGTTCAGACTTACCAACTAATGATGACAAATTTTATTAAAGAGGGTTTGCTGGAAGAGGCAGACAATATCTTCTCATCTATGAAGAATTCTGGCTGTGATCCTGACTCTCGACTTCTAAATTGTGTGGTCAGGATATTACTCGAGAAAGGTGAACCAGCAAGGGCTGGAACATATCTGTCTAAAATTGATGAGAAGAATTTCTCACTTGAGGCTTCAACAGCCGAGTTGCTGATATCTCTCTTCTCAACAAATGGGACATGTCAAAAACAAATAGAACTGCTTCCTGCAAAGTATCATTTTCTTGCAGGATCTGGCCACAGTTGATAGAACTTATGTAAGGTTAGACACCCCACTCATCCCCCAATTAGGCCAGAACATGCTCTTGAATCTTGTTTTGTCACGTGTTCCTGATCGTTTTTTTTTCATTCATGTCGTGTTAACTCACAAGGATTGCAGCTGGAGGTGAATTTTCTCTCTTGTTATGTTTAACACAACTGGCTGTTGCGTGATGATGCTATGAACATCTTTGCAATTTGAATTATTTGTTACAGCAGGTAGCCAACCATGTCTTAGATTTACTAACTTTAAGTTAACAAATTTGTTGATCTAGCTTTAATCCCTGTGTGTGTCAGTATAAGGAACTGAACCATTTTATAGAGTCCGGACCAATGGTCTGGTGGTACTGGGTTGCTGTGATAATCTGTCCAGTTTGAATCTCACTTGTTCTCAGAAGGAAAAACGTGACTTCACACAACTGGTATCCCATATTATCATCGTTTTCATTACAAAGATTATAATATTAGATGCATACTATTTCAACTTTACTCAGTATTCATATAGATATCGACAACATGATTGGCATGTCGGCTAACAATGGATGTTGTTTCTGTTTCTGAAGAGTGCTGAAAGTAATTTCCATTTAGCATATTTTTCCTAACATATCGAGAAGACTCTCTTTTGAAAGTTCAACCAAGAGAGGCATGGCAGAAACACTTACAAGATTGTTGCTTGCAAAGTATCTGTTTCTTTTAGGAGTGAGCCACAGTTGATACATTATATATGTGCTTAAATCCCCAGGATATGCATTTGAGTTCTGTTTTTCAGAAGGGATATTATCTGCAGGCAGGCAGTCCGTTTATGATCCTTTTCATTTTATTCACGGTTGAAGTCACAAGATTGCCGATTGGTTGTGAATTTGTCTTGTGGAGGGTGATAAGCATGAATCGTAATGTATCTTTGCAATCTTTTTGAACATGCACTTGCTACATTGGATATGTATTGTATTAGTTAAAACTGTTAGTTTCATAGTTCACTTCTCGTGGACACATTTTTTACACATGTTATCCTCAGTGTTCTACTTGCCTTGCAAAGGTTCATTTGCTTTTGATTTGGTGAATTTTTTTGCAGATAGTAGCATTTGGTCCCTGGAGGTTGTAAAGGAAATCAAAGGCAATTGGGCCTGTTTAGTTCGGAAAAAAAGTTTGCGAACTTTACTGTAGCAATTCTAAACCTAAGATTAGAAGGACTAAACATGATCTAATTATAAAACTAATTACACGGATGGATGGGAAATCGCGAGACGAATCTATTAAGCCTAATTAATCCGTCATTAGAGATTGTTTACTGTAGCACGACGTTGTCTAATCATGGCCAAATTAGGCTCATTAGATTCGTCTCGCAAAGTTACCGGAGGGTTATGGAATGGGTTTTGTCATTAACACACGTTTAATACTCCATGCATGTAAGATTCCCTTTGATAAATAGTGAAGTTTGATGAATAGTGAAGTTTAAGGTGGAAGCCAAGAAAGCCTTTGGAATCGTGATGAATAAATAAAGCTAAAATATTTGGGTCGGTCCCCGTGTCAGCTTCATCGTCTCCTTCCCCGTCGCCCTCTCTCCCTTCCGTTTCTCTATGTCTCGGTCTCCTCTCCTGCTCCGTGCCAAATCCCCCACAGCACTCCACCCCTCGCCACTCCACCCTAATCCTGTGGAGCCTGAGCCGACCCTGTTCTTTCACGGGATGACTGCAGCACTGTTGCCCGTGCCGTCTCGTCTAAAGCCAAGCGCCGCCGTAAGATTTGGCCACCGCATCCAGCCGGCTCGGTCGCCGTTGGACCGCCGTCACCGCCACCAGCTTTGTGACGCGAATCTGCTCGGTCGCCATCACTGCCACCAGCTTCAGGGGCGGGCCCAGTATTATTCAAGGGTATTCAACTGAATACCCATTATTTTTGCCAAAAAAAATTCGTATATATAGTGCACATACCATGTATATGCATTGGAAAAACGAAAAACAATACAGAATAACAGACCTTCACTCGTTCAACCGCAAAACATTAAGCAGGCCACCTCGCTCTCCCCTCCAGATGGCCCAGAAGGCCCAAATTGCGCAACAGGCCCACTCCTGCCCACCCTTGTGCTCGATTGCACGAGACTGAGCACAGAGCGACGTCCAATCCCCAAATCAACTCGATTCGCTTCCGCTCAAGGAACTCAGGGCATGACTTAATCCGGAACATGAGCTTGAACAAGGACTCATCACAGAATGAGATGGAGTTGAGAGTTGATGGTACTAGCCCGCTAAAGGCACAAGGGAAGGAGCTGAAGGGGGGTGTCCCGAGTGCACTCAATTTTGGGGCAGAGGATGAGGAGCAGGGAGGAAGGAAGGAGCAGAACCACAATGATTTTGTGGGGAAGGGAGTGTCTGGGGTGTTAGAAAGAGATTTAGTGCAGACATTTGCAGAAAAGGGAGATGATGAAGTGGAGAACTCTGAACATGTAGAAGTGAGCAGGGTGAACCGAGTAATTTTATCCAACTAGATGAGGCAGGAGAAGGAAAGGATAAGGAGATGGAGATTGATGAAGGTATGCAGGTTGTGGCTGAATCTAATCAATCCTTGGTCCTGCAGAACGTGGGGGGCCAAAATAAATATATGCAGGAGGCTCATGGGAACAGTAAAAAGAAAACTTTTAGAAGAACCCCTCGCAGACCAAAGGAGTTAGTGGGTGTAGTGCAATATGAAAAGAAAAGGGCCCTAGAAGCTGATTATCTGGAGGTAGGAGAGGGACATAAAAAGTCGAGAATAGAGAGTTTGGTGGCTGGTGACTCTGTTGAAAATGAAACTTTTTTGAAGGCGGGACTGCAGGGTCAGTCCTGCCAAACCAAATGAGGCTAATCGCTTGGAACTGCCGGGGATTGGGGAATGGCCCGGCAGTTCATGGTCTTCTGGATATCCAGAAGATGGAGGCCCCAGATGTGTTATTCTTGTCTGAGACCAAGCATGATAGTAAATGGATGGAGTGGTGGAGGTGGAAGCTGGACATGCCAAATTTGGTGGCGAAGGATAGTATAGGTGCTAGTGGTGGTCTAGCTCTTTTTTGGAAAAAGGATGTTGACTTGACAGTGAAGAGCTTATCTAAATACCATATTGATGCTATTGTAAGGGAGGAGGATGGTCTTGAGTGGCGGTTTACAGGGGTCTATGGGGAGCCTAAGACTGAGGAGAAGGATAATACTTGGCAGATGTTGCGGGAAATAAAGCGTAAATTTGATATGCCATGGCTTTGCTGTGGAGATTTCAATGAGATTTTATTTAATTACGAGAAGGAAGGTGGTCCTCCACGGGCAGAGAATTGCATGGAGAAATTTCGACAAGTTCTAGAAGACTGTGAGCTGCATGATCTTGGTTTTGTTGGAGATGCCTTTACTTGGAGAAATAATCACCATGATGCGAACAGGTACATAAAAGAAAGATTAGACAGGGCGGTGGCTAATGTTGCATGGAGATCTCTTTCCCTCTTGTAAGAATTACAAATGGGGACCCGAGGCATTCTGATCATCGACCGGTTATTGTGGATTTAGGAGAGAGAATATGTAGAAGATGGTGTGAACCTATGGAAGTGATGCGCAGATTTGAGGCACGATGGTTAGAGGAGGAAGGATGTAGTACCCAAGTGGAGGAGGCATGGATGCATGCAATGCAAGAAGGTGACGTGAGCATGATGGAGGTACAGAAAAGGATATTGGGTGATCTATGGAGATGGGATAAGGAAGTACTGGGAGAGTTAGAGAGGAGAATAAAGAATGCAAGGAGGGAGTTGGAGAAATGTAGGAGGAGAGGCATAAGCCAACAGCAAGTGAACCAGGAACATATTTTGCGGTACAAGCTCGAACGCCTCCAGGATCAACTTCATATCTACTGGAAGCAGCGAGCCCACACTGCTTGGTTGTCAAAGGGTGACCGGAACACCAAATTTTTCCATGCTTACGCCTCTGAAAGGAGAAGAAAGAACCTAGTGAAGAAGTTGAGAGATGATGGTGGCGGGATAGTAGAAGGGAGACACCTAAAGCAATTTATTGCTAACCAATTTCAGAACTTATTTTTGTCGCATGCAGGTGGTCATGAGGATGAAGTTCTCCAGTATGTCCAGGGGCGTATCACACCGGAGATGAATGAAACTCTACTGGCACCTTTCACGGGAGATGAGGTGTGGGCGGCCCTAGAAAGTATTGGGGATCTGAAAGCACCAGGAGCTGATGGGATGCCGTCAATTTTCTACAAGCGGTTTTGGCAGCTTCTTGGTGAACAGGTGAAGAAGGAGGTCCTTGATGTGCTTAATGGCGGTGATATGCCACAGGGTTGGAATGATACTGTAATTGTGCTCATCCCTAAGGTTAAGCAGCCAGAGAAATTAAAAGATTTAAGGCCAATTAGCTTGTGTAATGTCCTTTATAAACTTGTTTCTAAAGTATTGGCAAACAGACTCAAGAAGATCCTGCCGGATATTATTTCTCCCTCGCAAAGTGCTTTTGTGCCAGGTCGTATGATCACAGATAATGTGCTTTTGGCATATGAACTAACTCATCATTTGAAAAATAGGAGAATTGGGACTGGTGGTATGGCAGCTATCAAGCTTGATATGAGTAAGGCTTATGACAGAATTGAATGGTCTTTTCTAAGGAAAATGATGCAAAAGATGGGTTTCCAAGAAAGGTGGATAGAACTCATCATGAAGTGTGTCACAACAGTATCATACCATATAAAGGTGAATGGTGAGTATACTGACCGTTTTTTCCCTCAACGGGGTTTACGTCAGGGCGATCCACTGTCACCTTATCTATTTATCTTGTGTGCAGAAGGCCTGTCTGCTCTGTTGCAGAATGCTGAATCTGAGGGAAAGATTGAAGGAATTAAATTGTGCCGTGAAGCTCCTCGAGTTAATCATCTGTTCTTTGCAGATGATTCTTTAATCCTTATGAAAGCAAGGTGTCTCGATGCCCATACGCTCAAGCATATCCTGAACATATATGAGCTAGCATCGGGCCAGGTAATTAATAAGGATAAATCATCCATTTTATTTAGCCCCAATACTGGTGATCATACCAAACATCAAATGAGATCAGTTCTGTTAATTAACCAGGAGGCAAGGAATGAGAGGTACTTGGGGCTTCCAGTTTCAGTGGGTAAATCAAGAAAGAAAGTCTTTGAATATATCAAACAAAAGATCTGGGCACGTATTCAAGGATGGCAGGAAAAGTTGTTGTCCAAGGCAGGGAAGGAGATCCTTGTGAAGGCAGTGGCTCAAGCGATTCCAATCTACGCGATGTCATGTTTTGATCTGACCAAAGGCTTGTGTGATGAGTTAAGCACAATAATTGGCCGATACTGGTGGAGCCAGCAAGACAAAGTAAACAAGATACACTGGCTTAGTTGGGAAAAATTGACGAGATCAAAGAAGAAGGGCGGCCTAGGCTTTCGTGACCTGCATCTGTTTAATAAGGCGATGTTAGCACGACAGGCATGGCGAATTTTAACTAGCCCTGATACTCTCTGTGGCCAAGTTCTAAAGGCGAAGTATTTTCCAAACACAAGTATATTACAATGCACAGCAAGAAGAGGTATTTCCTATTCCTGGCGCAGTATTTTGCAGGGTGTTCAGCTTCTAAAACAGGGCCTTATATGGCGAATTGGGAATGGAGCCAGTATTAATATCTGGGATGACCCGTGGATTCCCCATGGAAGCACTAGAAAACCAATCACACCACGAGGATCTTCGATCCTAACCAAAGTTTCAGACCTCATTAACCCAGGGGAGGGGGAATGGGATGAGCAGTTGGTCATGGACAATTTCTGGCCAAAAGATGCAAATACGATTTTGACAATTCCAATTGATGTGGATATGATTGATTGGCCAGCATGGCATTTTGATTCACTGGGGAGGTTCTCAGTTAAATCAGCATACAAGCTAGCTGTTCAGATCAGGGACCAAGAGCTGGGAAGGGATGCAACATCATCGGGGCCAGCAACAAGCAATGAAGAAGAGTTCAAATGGCACAAGATATGGCAACTGAAACTTCCAAATAAGATTAACATGTTTATCTGGCGGCTGGCTCATAATAGCCTCCCCGTAAGGCGAAACTTGGCCAGGCGAGGAGTAAAGACTGAAACTATCTGTCCTGTGTGCTATCGATTTGATGAGGACTGTGGGCACTTGTTTTTCAAATGCAAGAAGGCCAAAAAGTGTTGGCGAGTAATGAACCTGGAGCATATAAGGGTTGAGCTTGAGCACTGCAGAACTGGGAAAGAAGTTGTGATGAAAATTTTGAAGCTTGAGCAGAAGGAACAAAATAGTGTGTTTATATGGCTTTGGCGTTGGTGGTCAGCACGTAATAAGGCAAACCGGGGGGAAAGAATGGCCACTGAGTCAGAGATTTGCAGCTGTGTTGCCTACCATTTGATGGACTTTGACAAGCTGGCGAACAAGTGCATAACAAAGCTGAGGGTTCCATGTCCCAGATGGATGCCCCCACCTGTCGATCACTATAAGATCAATGTAGATGCATCCTTCTATGAAGCTACAAGGCAGGGGGGTTGGGGTTTTGTTATTCGTGATTGCGAAGGTAATTTTCTGGAAGGAGGAGCAGGAAGTATTGCTCGAGCTGCCAGTGTCTTACAAGCAGAAACTCTTGCGGCACTCCGAAGCCTTGAGCGAGCTGCTGAATTAGGCATGACAAGAATCATACTGGAAACAGATGCAGCTATCGTGGGAAGAGCACTTCAGTCAACAGAGCTAGATAGAAGCCCGAATGGTTGCTTGTTTAGGCAGATACGGGAGCTTATGGAGTCCCAATTTGTTTACTGTTCGGTTTCTATATGCTCTAGATCATGTAATAAGGTTGCTGATAGCCTCGCTGACTATGGTTGTACCTTGGAGGTGGGATCATGTATGTATATGAACCATGCTCCAGACTTTGTACTCGCTCTGGTATCTGGCGACATGCCTAGAGCCAGTGATTAATGGAAAGTTCCCTTCCTGATCAAAAAAAAAAAAGGAAAAGAACCTGAAACGGCGGCAATCCCCACGCAAAGCTGCTGCCCCCTTCTGGCCGCCGCCGCCGCCGTACCCTGTAGACGATGAGCACTGAGATGCGGTTGTACGGTGAAATTCCGGACTACCGCTATCGCCTCATCGACGACGTGGGTGAAGGCTTTTTGATTGGCGCATCCTGCGGCACCGTCTTTCACTTCATCAGGGGCCTCCGCAACTCGCCCAACGGTGGCCGCCTCGCCGGCGCTGTCCGTGCCGTCTGCGCGAACGTGCCGCGCGTCGCCGGCACTTGCGGCACGGAGCTGGCGGTGTTCTCGGCCTTCAAGGGCGCCATGTACCTGACGCGCCATCGGAGGGAGGACCCGTGGAATACCATCGTCGCCGGCGGTGCCACATATGCCCTCGCTAATGCGCGACGGGGCGCCTCCGCCGCCGCGCTCTTTGCTATTCTCGGCGCCACACCGTTTGCAGGAATTGCGAGCGCCTATTGGGCCGTTGAATCGTGGCACAGTCGACTCCTTACTTCCGGCCGCGAAGTTCGGAAGGTCCAGGGCTTGCCAGCGCTGGTGCCCGTGAAGCGTATCACTCCATG
This sequence comes from Alloteropsis semialata, assembly GCA_004135705.1. Taxonomy (NCBI): domain Eukaryota; kingdom Viridiplantae; phylum Streptophyta; class Magnoliopsida; order Poales; family Poaceae; genus Alloteropsis; species Alloteropsis semialata. Next base: position 16,332,105 of record CM014275.1, read on the forward strand.
CCGGATGGTGGTGCATGGGCATGGGGATCCAGCTCCAGCTAGCGGGCGGCTTCATCGAGTGTGCAGCCAGCGGAGCGGCCCCACCGAGTGCAGGTGAAAAATCGATTCGGATTTGCCCGTGATTAACTGATTATTTTAGGTTTGTTCCTCTTTGTTTGAATGTTGGATTGGGCTATTTAATTTGCATATAGGAAAGGTATAACCTTTAGTAGATTTGCGTTTTTATTTTTATACAGGCTCCCATATGTCCGGACCAGGATCGAGTGCAGTGGCCACTTCTACTGCAACCTAAGCAGTAGGTACATCTAAACCATTTAAGAAGCAAGCAATGGCTTGGATGCAAGCTCGTATTTTCCATGTAATATTCGCAACCAAGCCTTTTTCAAATAAGTGAAGTGGAAAAACGGATGGGTGTCTGAAACATTTTGGCGGTAATTATATGGATTTGTTTTTCTTCTAAATTGAGATATTAAAGTTGTCTAAATTTGAATGTTTCATATTTACTATATGGTACAAAGAAAACATACTGAGTGCTAAATTAAGTGTCACAAAAGGGTAAATACTATTTTGAGAGCATTTGGTGTCCTCCATTTCTAGCGAACCCCATGAACAGTATCTTGTGAAATATACAGAATAGGATAGGATAGCAACGACAAGGAATATGTTATGGTAAAAGAATAAAAGAAAATAAGGATACATGAAGTTTTACAAACAATAGTAATAATTGACAAGTTTTCCTACATCGTCATTAACTAATTGTATTATGGATTTTACTGTGGTTTAGCTAGGACGAAGAAATAACTCTTAACGAGTGAAAAAGTAGGGAAAAGATGCTTTCATCCAAGATCCTGGTCCTGTATGTCCTAGTCCCCTTTCCTTCTGAACCCATATGTCCTACAGGGGACGGGTTTGGGCAGGTTAGTACTTGTGTAAATGTTTTCCCAATGCAGAAAAGGATGCTCATTTATGCCATTTGAACTTTGAAAATGCTTTCGAAGTTTCCCTCCTAAGTCCTAACTTCACAATTGGACTTTCTATACTAACGATTTGTCATGGCTGATGGTTCGTCAAATAAAGCAAAGCTCATTCATATCAGCAGTAAATCCGCAGCACAATTCTTTAGATGAAAAAAATATATTACTAATCATCTCCACCGTCCCCGCCTTCATCCAGCTCGTGAAAGGGGCTTAGATTTAGATCTTGTTCTAGCCGAGGCCTTTTATTAAGATTTTTAAGATCTAAAGCCCTCCCTCCCCCCCTCCCCCGAGAGAGCGGGCTCTGGCTCTTGATTATTATGATCCTTTATTAGGAGTATGGGCTCTTTGCCTTTAGTAGGCTCGCTTGTTGCAGTAAAATTGGCATCCTCTGCCTCGCGAGCTGGTTCTTCCTTGTTGAAGATGCGAGCGTCCGCTAGAACATCCCTTGTAAAAAAGGTATTAAGAACATTCTGGCTGGCTCTCTCGCGGCCAGAAATTTAGCAATGGCCTTTTTCTCCTCGTCTGTATTAAAAAGAGATTGTAGTGGTGCGGGGTGGAAGGACGTGGGCTGGGCTCCCGGCGGCGGCCGCCGCAGGGCGCTCTCCTGGCCTCTGGCGTCTGACGCGGAAATTGCGCAGGGAGCATGCGAAGCAAGTGCAGGGGAGAGCATGGGAGCATAAATGAAAATTGACTCGAAAGACGCCGTAAGATCTAAATGATCTTCAGCATAACCTCCTTAGTTTGTACAACACATATACGCTAAAGCACATATGAACTCGACGCGACGCGGGCGTGGTGACCACGAACTAGACGTCACCGTTCAGCCACTAGCCTTTTTGCGTCGCTAGTACACATTCCCGGTCATGACATCTCTCCTGCCCTCGGGAAATAGCTCGTCCTCGAGCTGGAATGTAGGATGGGCAGCACGGAAGGCGTGGACGTCCTCCCAAGTTGCGTCGTGATAAGGAAGTCGGGACCACTTGACGAGGAGGTGCCAAATGCCACAACGCAGTTGCAAACGCAGGACCCGCTCTGGTGCGTGAAGATGGCGGCATGTTGCAGGGGTGGCAGGACGCCGACGTGGAAGACATTGTGCATACATGCACCTGGTGGAAGCTGAAGCTTGTATGCGACATCGCCGACTCGCTGGAGGACATGGAACATGCCGGCATGGCGCAGACTGAGTTTCCCACGCGTTCCTGGCGGTTCAGTACACGAAGCCATACCCAATCGCTGACCGTGAACTCCAGCGCGTGGTGATGCTCATCATAGTGGTGTTTGGCATGCGCCTGAGCTTGGATCGGCACATGGGCATGGATGTCTTGGTAAGCCAATTCCTGGGTTCCAAACCAAACACTAGCCTAATCTGCATGGGTGCACCAACCTTTGGTGAGGTGTGAATCGGCGTGAACTAAGCAAGCCCTATATATGAACACCATGAACAAAACCGAATAATAAATGCATCAGGGTAGCTTGAAAGTTGAAAGAGCCCTGGACTGCTTTCTATCAGAAATTCAGGGATCACTGCTTGTCCTTGTTTGAAAAATGAAGAAGAAATAAGCTCTAGCCAATTGCAATCTTGCAACTATTTAGCAACAGAAAAGGCTAAATCAACAAGACAAGTCACAGGAAACTTATTAAACTGTGGTACTGTACAAGTTTGCATGCCCAATAGAGAGGGGATAATACCATAAAGATTTTATTGTTAAGTTGTCACAGGAACCACACCTTCCCCTAGTAACATTCAGTTTGCGGAGCTGCTTTGGTAGCAGAACAAAGCCTGCTATGATGGAAGCCCCCAAGAGTCCAATATCATTAAGTGCAGCTCCAATCTTTTGTTTCCCTAGTCCATTTTCAGTCCCCTTATTTCATCCAGTAGCCAATAATGATGAAGAACAGCAAAATGGTCTGGGAGATGCCAGCTGGGCTCACATTGAGTACTTTCACCAGCTGGCTCCATTCCACTTTGCTCTTGGGACCGTTTTCCAGAGTTGACACTTCTTTGACTATAGTGTTGGCCCCCTGCAGTGACGACCACCATCAGATGAAAATCATTTAACTATGAACAGATGAGGATAGTGAGTGACATTAGCAGATGTTTCTAACAGGCAGAAGCCCATATTCTAACACATGTACAGCTACAGAGTGTGAATTTAAAAGGATTGTAGCTGTTTTGTTCAGCCTCCACTGTCCAAAATTATCAGTTATTGTGAACTAAATAGAGTTTTACATGAAACTTCAGTACCCCAACAGCAGATATGTCTGAAAGAGTGTGCATAATGCCATGACCCTGTCACATGCATTGTTAGTTTGTTGTAGTACTCCATAGGAACGAAACTGATGCATTGAAATTTTGTTGTTTTCGGCAAGATATAGTGGCCATATGAAGACTTGATGACCAATTGAAATCTTTCTTCAATTTGATAAACGCATTGGCCATTTGGTTGGGTTTAATTTGTAAGATGCTGGTCGCATGTAAGCTTCATGCATAAGTCCGCATCAACTGCAGAAGTGTAGATAAATTAAGGAAAAATGGAGAGGATGAAACCTACCAAGTTTGGGCATAAGAGAGATTTTACCTTTATTTTTCTTCTTAGTTCTCATTGTAGCAAAGCACCTGTAATATGTTTCCTGAACTCTTCGCATCCTTGGATCTCAATATGGATTTGCAAAATATGACAGTTACATGCATATTCAAATTGTTGGAGTGAAGCTACTGTAACATGTTTTATGTCTAAACTTGTGAAACAGCACTACTCAGGACTCACAGGGTTTCAATCCCTTTCTTGACCAAATACAGTATTTCAAGATAGGGATTAGGGAGAGAAAGGGATTTATCCCCCGAGAGGTTTGGGTGACATGGGAGGGATCAACTCAATCCCTCCCTGGATTGCTTCCCCATGGTGAATATATTCCTGGCAGCCGAACATGGATGGATTGGTTAACACAGCACAATCCTGTTGGCCACATAAGTAAATAATAGACCAGGCCACTTTCTACAAATAGGGATAGATTAGAGCTAAGGTCTAACATGCATGCTGTAACATCGTATTAGCTAAGAACACAATAAGGCTCATTTAATATCTTGATGCTACTTTAAAGTAACTTCTTGCAGGTTGCTGTTGCAAGTCAAAGTAATGATTATGAAATAGATGAACTAGTCAGTGAATATAATCAAAGTAAAACAACTAAACAGCTAACAAATGTGTGAGCATTGAATAGTTGTTGGTGTCCTTTTTATGAGAATATATGTTCACATAGATCAGCTGAGCTTGAGACCGGAGTACAGAGTTGCCTCCACATGTCCTGGTAAATGTATTTGTAAAATTCACAATTGAACAATTTTTTTCATGAAAATAAACCAATTAGAAAAACGCAAAAAATATTACATTTGTTAACAAATAACTAGAGGGAATATCGCACATACTATGCCAAACTGGTCGCCTATAAATGCATTAAGCATTCCACGAAATTCACTGAATAAAGTACAAAAGCCATATATTTTCCATGTCAGTTATAGTTCGGCACTTGTTAACAGATAATTATTAGATGGTGTATTGCATATTTGGCAGATTTAACACTCTACAAATTGGTCACCTACAGATGCATTAAGCATTTAATCTAGGGTTAATTGGATATATACCATTGTTTATGATGGTCTATGAACATCATAAACAAAACCATTCAGAGCAAGCATTGGTCGTAGTGTTTTTACATACCCCTGAAATGTGGGGTCTATTTTTATCACCAAGATTGGGGAAAAAAGGGAAGAGTTTAGCCAAGTCCACATTTGTGTCAATCTAGCAGCAGATAACTAATTAGCCAGGGTACAGTAAGGGCTATGTAGACATGATAAGTTGTTGAGATATTTGTATCATGCATGACAAATAACACTTAGCACATGAAACAAAATAGATCTGGTTAAAGCACAAAGAAGAGTGAATACCTTCAACAACTCACTACTGTAAGCTTTCACAGCAACCAAACTACGATGAAGACCAGCAATCACACAGTTCGGTGATCAGCCTCTTTAGTAGAACAAAAGTTGATACAATGCAAGCAACCAAGCATACAAAAAGAACAAGTCCAAGGACGAATATTGATATGCCACATCCATTTTTTATTGCTTCTTGCATCTGGATACTGATAAAGAGGATGAAAAGAACAGTGTTGTAGATGGCAATTGTGCTCAATTTGACATATTTCACCAGCTGCCACCATCCCACCTTGCTTCCAGGATGGTGTTCCATAGTAGGCACTTCCTTGACCTTGTTGCCCCCCCTGGAGTCGCAACCGGTCACAAGCAAATTATTTCAACAGGCACATACAAGGAAAGTGTAGCATAGGATCAGGAGGTAAGACTTAACATATAGATAGCAGTAGTTTCTATCAGCTCATACTATTACTCATGCAAAACTGCCATCAGAAGCTCAGTTTAAACAACGCTATTCCATCAGAGTGCAGCTATTTAAAACAAATTTCCTAGATGAAACTTCAGAACCCCAACTTTAGATGTGCCCGAGCAAATGTTTTTCTGACTACAAGGGGTGGCCCATCTGGCACAAAATTTTCATTGCCGCGCAGACATCCATGATACATGGTCCATTAGAGATTTACGGCTGACAGGTACCAGTTAAAGTACCAATTTGAATGCTGTGCATAAGCAAGCTGTCATCTCAAATTCAATAGACAAACGCTGGACGTTCAGATATGAAGCATGACTGAACATGATTACCGAAAGATAAGAAATCCAATCATTTCTCCGCTCGTAGCCTCTTACAGACTAAATTTGGGTAGGCCAAACAATACCACGTTAATCTTTGGCATATGGGGTACTTATTGTCCAATTCAACACCACGTCTTGCCACATTTCTTCTTACCGGCAGGCTATTATGAGCTACGCACCACATAATTTTTTTGACTTTGTTCGAGGCTTGGAGCTGCCATATCCTTTGCCATTCAAAATCACCATCGCCTGCCCCACTAGATGTTGAAGCATCCTGGTGCATCCTTGCATCTCTCACTGCCACTGCTACCTTATAGGCTGATTTTACAGAGAATAATCCCTTTGCATCAACGTGCCAAGCAGGCCAGTCCTCCATTTCGTAATCAATTGGGATTCGGACAAATTTCAGCTGCATGTTTAGGACAAAAGTTACCATGAATTAATTCCACATCTCATTCTCCTGTCACTGGATTGATTGATTGATTGATTGATTGATGAGCTCACTTAGTCACTTATCCTTCTCAACAAAGAGGCCGCGTAATTGGCCTTCTTGTGTTAGTACCTGTGGACAGACCCTTCTTGAGAGCGGAGAAAGTGGCTACGGACGAAAATTTTATTGGACACACGCGCGCCGCGAGCCGAAGATGGCCTAGAATGTATCCGAGAGCTTCTTAATTAATGAAAGCACTCTTTTCCTGAAAAACAAAAATTACGACTGAAAAAGAAGAAACGACATCTCACCCAAACGGATCTGACAGGACACTACTCTCGCGCGCGCGTCAGACCAGCCGCCGTATGTCAGCGCGTGTCAAATCGTCCCAAAGAGCATGTTTCAAGGCTCACTCAAATCCTACTCAGGCCCTGTTTAGTTTCACCAAAAGTCACCAATTCGACCAAAAACAATATATTGAACTATGTAGCTCCTCTCTACTTTTACGTTTTTCAATGTACTTTTTCTACAGAAAATTCGATCGAATTGGCTGAACTGATCAGACAGAGCAAGTTTCAGTCCAAATCCTACTCAGATCAGACATTAGTAAATGAGCAAAACATACGCAAACATAATCTTATCATCAAACGGATTGATTGGGTACCATACTCCCATCAATGATCCTCATTATTAGCACATGCACATTAGATCTCCCTCTCAACAACTCAAGTATATATCAGTCGAGCAGAAGGGTGTACACACAGCATATATAGCTAGATCTGCTAGCTATCACAGTTTTCTGCTTCTATTTACCAAACTGATGTTGGTGAGAGGCCCTCTTCCGCGAATACAAATTATACCAAATTAAGGGAGCGATATGCCCTAGCTGATTATGGACCTCAATGATTCAACTGGAACAACCAGTAACTATGGAAGCATCAAGTCATGTTATTCCAACCGCTTGTATGTACTTGTAGTCCAACTAGTCACCACATCACTTGGAGGAGGTAGCTAGACTGAAGCTGTTATACACCAAATGGAAATGCCAAGCATCCCAGCACTGTAATTGCAAAACAGACAATATATGTCAGATTTTAAAAACACAAAGTAATTGAAATGAATGGAGGACACAAGCAACAAATTCAATAATTCCAGCACACCAAATTTTTGGGTGTGAAATGGAATATCGCAATCCACAAGTTGCACGGTCATTTACTTGGAAGAAATTGAAAGCCCAGGCAGCTAAATGGCGCAGGGGTGACTAAATTTTCTGTTAATGCCACTAATTTCATTATGATAAAAATTATATTCCAATATAATTATACAAATGGGCTTTTAGGCGCTCTCCCTAATAAGCTGATTAAGTCCACACTTTACACTAGTTAATTCACTGGCTGCATATCAATTTGTCATATCAATGTTTGCGAAAATAAGCTATATATTTAATTAACAAATGGGAGAAGAAGTAAACAGAAAGTCGAAGCACAAGGACTATTAGCTACACGTCCTAACGTACATGATAAAAGTCCATACTGCATAGGTATTAGTATTACAAAATTAACATAAGGGTGAGGTGCTCATTGATTGAGCTACGATCAATTCATAAGGAAGGACAACTCTTAATCTACAGTGAACCAAAGTTCAGTTCCAAATACTAGCTAATAGATACATAATAAAAGTAATCGACACAAATAAATGGCATGCACTGTAGTCCCATTTGTAATAGTATAAATTTGCATCCATGCATACTTTTACACAACCAAGATTCCAAAAAATGCTAATCAAGCTCTCATCTGTTTCCTTGTCATTTGTCTTAACAAAAATTCTATTGGGAAACTATATATATATCTACGTTCCAAACAGATATGTAGGAGAAAACTAAGTAAAACTAAGCAATCTAGTTATCTCGAAGATTCAACAAAGGCTGCATGCACAATATATAAACAAAGGGAGAGTAAACTGCCTTTGTCTCTAGTCTCCATAACTGAAATGCACCTGTGATCAGAAATTTACACATACACCAGATTGTGCAGTGCTAATCCAGGCTTTGCAGGGGCAGTATAGTGTACGTAGGATCCAATAACAGGGGTAATAAGTGGCAACAAAATCAACCATAATAAGCAGTGTAAATCATGTACAGACAACAGTCCAAGCAATAAAACAAAGGAAATGCGCTTGTATTACTTGTCTAGTTTATCATGTCCATTAGTCATTTCAAACAGTGTATTATTTTTTTTTGGAAGGGAACAGTGTATAGTACTAAAGAGACTGCAAAAAAACAAACAACATGAAGTAAAATAATCTCTCAGCTTTATAACTACTCTCAAGACAAATCAAGTCACACACAGCAAACCCAGAAAAATGAACAGGGAGTAAGAATTTCATGCGAACAAATTGATTAGAACGTAACCCTAGTTCAGTCCTGTCATCCCATGTAAATCTAGCTTTACTTGTCAAAGCAAGTCTAGCTGTCTTTTCTCGGTGAAGCATGCATCAAAATTCTATGTTAGTGAGGAACAGGCCGATCACGAGGAAAGGTTCAGAGACACCATAGTTCTCTGAATCTTTTTAGATGAAATAAATTTTGTTCCAGCCTCTGCATGAGGCGCATCCAACCAACTAATTGTTTCAGTCACTAATGAAAATGCTAATGAAATAGTTCTGAATTTAAAAGACATCTACGCAATTCTCAGCAACAAAATTATGTGTGGCCTATGAATTAATCCAACAGAGCATTGTGTGTGCCTCCTAGCTAGGCCTAAGCTTGCTCAACAACAACTGGATGAACTCATGAAATAACAATTATGCGAAGAACATATGATTGTTCAAGGTGCGTGGGCATAATATCAGATAACCAGTAACGGAATCAAGCTAGATGTCCAAAGATCAACAACACTGTAATGCTTAAAGCTTTACATACAAAGTCTAGCATCAAACAACTATTATGTGGAGAAAGAACTTTCCACTAGATTAAGAGTTAATACCAATAACGTCACAAAATTAATGCCTACTAACCAATGAAAAGAAAGCCTCTGGATCATGTTAGTACTAGCTTTGCATATTTGGATGTGCATGCTTCGATCTGTCATGTTTCTTGTGACATGAACAGAGAAGCCCAACTAGAAGCTACTAGGCTCCCAACGAAAATGCATAATAACCATTAACCAGTAGCAGTACTAAACTCAACCCAAGTTTCACTTATGAGAGTTCCATATTTGGAGCAAACATCACATAGCAACTGAAAACTGACATGAAATTTGCTCAGACGACATTTCTAATGAAAGAGTATCCCAGTGATCAGGCATTCCAGACAAACAGAGAAGAATTAAGATAGGAGGGCAGGCACCAACTTCTAGAACTTGGCTTCTATTAATCTGGACGAGGCAACAGAAATTAAAGTCGAACATACTGATCATGATGGTAGCTGGATTTTTGGGAACTAGACGACAAGACAAGATCGAGCAACTATAATACTAATTCGTAAGTTTGAGATGAACACGAGGGAAGAGACATGATGATCAGTAGTTGAGTACCTTGGACGATCACACACGCTGTGCCCACCGTGCGAATCGTCTGCGGGGCTCCCTGATCCGGATCATCCTCCTTATGACGTCCGCGAAAGCACCGACGGCGAAGCCGAGGATGCAGCCGGCGAACATGGGCCACCAGACGAACCCTTCGCCCGTCATCAGCAGAGAGCCCTCCTCCACCACGGCGGCGGCGGTGGCGTTGCCCCCGATCCAGGGGAACTGCCACGGGAGCAGCAGCCAGCGCTGCACGGAGCCGACGAATCCGGTGCAGATACGGGAGTTGTCGCCGGGATCGAAGCGGAGGGAGCGGGGGCAGAAGCCGCAGGCCGGCCAGGGCGACGCCTCCGGGGAGGTCTGCTGGCCCGTGAACAGCCTGAAGGCGGCCTGGTAGAGCACCCAGCTGGCGAGCATGACGGCCGTGTGGAGCAGCGGGGTGCTGCGGACCCGGCCCCTGACGACCGCGCCGATGGCCGCGGCGTTGAGCGCGCACGCGGCGACGGCGACGGCGTAGAACGCGAGGCCGCCGTCGGCGGCGAGCGCCATGGGATCGGCTGAGCGGGGAGCGAGCCCAGGATCCAGAAGCTTCTTGTGTGGGGGACGGGGACGGGGCTGCGGGCTGCTGCTGATGACTGCGGCGTGGAGCGTGAGGTGAGAGTGGCGGAGCGAGGAAGGCAGGGCGCCCGGGTTTTAAGGAGGGCCCACCGGAATGTCGTGCCCGGACCCACCCAGCCCGCAGCGCAGGCCAGGTGCACGGGTCAACACGAGAGAGAGGGAGAGCCGTGCCAACTGGCAAGAGCCAGTTCACTGTGGGCTTTCACGGCTGTTCCAAGTTTGGGTTTCCAGAAATGCATGCCCACTTCCTTTCTCTCATCACCTACCTAGGCATCTCTATGTCCGGTGATTGGTTTGGTGCTCGTGTTTCGGTTTGATGGGTGCTCAAGTTTCTAGATTTTTATTATGGTATAGGACATCGTAAAAGATCTCCGGAGAGTTTGCTTGAGCATACATGGATGTTGCACGCCGATGGCTATTCATCACCGAAGCGCAGCCCATGACGACCCGTAACGGCCTTCCTCCTCCTCCTCCTCTTCCTCGTGCTGCACGTCGTAGCTCATGCCGCTGCCGCGTTACCATTACGGTTCAGGGGCGTAGCCGTTCATAACAGACGAAGACAGTGTTTCGTGTGTTTGTCAAGGGTGAATGACAGCTGCATGGTTTGCTCTTTTTTAAGCCTCTTGGTTAGCATTTGTGGGACAAATGTACAACGCAGCTCCATATTGAGGAGTTCAGGTAGAAAGCATTTTTGAGCAAAGGCACAGTACTATTAACAGCTCGCACGAAACATTTGGCCCGTTTGGTTTTCCAGCGTTAGATACTGTTCACAATTTTGACCACTAATTAAAGGTATTAAATAAAAATATTTTATAAAACTAACTCTAGAACCCCTGCACTAGGAACCCTGAAGAATCTAATGAGGCCATTGACCGCATGATTAGAGGATGATTAGAGGATGGTTACTGTAGCATCACTGTAGCCAATCATCGATTAATTAGGCTCATTAGATTCGTCTCGAAAAGTTACGCTCATCCGTCAAGAGGTTTTGCAAATAGACTTCATTTAGTACTCCATGTAAGAAAGATTACCTCCTAGCAATGCTAGATGCTAGAAAACCAAACAAGGCCATTTTGGTTGCAGGTGCAGTGGATTTCCCCCACAAAAAAAAAAATAAGGTCGATTTCTTCTTACTCTTTTTATTTTTGGAGAATGCTAAATACCGTGGTAATATAAAAGGAAAGCACAAGTAATCTCTTATCCTCTTATCATTAGCACGAGTAACACCACGTCGTATCTCAATTGTTCAAGTTAAGTATAGTTGACTGACATCCGGGTGGACTTGGTCAATGACGTGTCATGTTTGTTGGGCTTCAGCCCGTCCCGTCTCCAGACTTTGGCCGAGCCATGTGAAAGTGCATCTAGGCTCCCTTGTGGGTTTTGGTGAATTGAATGACAAAAGGATTAAAGGACTAACATGTTTGTTAAAGATTGTGAGCAGAAATTAAATTATATATTGATGATTCACTATTGGTCATTGGTTGAATTCAATGTGGATGGCTCATGTTGACATGAATAAATAAGTGGTTGCTCCCATTATATATGAATATGAAAGATGGCAAGCTATGGTGCAACAAAGAAAGAGACATGAGATGTGTGTGATATATTGGTCTCTAAAAATTGATGAAAGCTTGTTTTACATTGATATGGGACATCTTAGATCATGTTAGATTAAAATGTTGCATAAAGCAAGTTTGGTTGAATGGACAAGAGACATGGTGATATGGTTTATTCTTGGTCTATATTTGAAGAATGACTTGCAAACAAGACATGATGACTTTGATAGAAATGAAAGGTCAAATTGAAATGGATATATTGCTTATCAAGAAATGACAAACAAGACATGATGACTTTGATAGAAATGAAATGTCAAATTGAAGTGGATATATTGCATATCAAGAAATGACCAACAAGACAAGATGACTTTGATAGAAACGAAGGGTCAAAGTGAAGTGAATATATTGCATATCAAGAATTGGTTTTTATTGTTGATACAAACTAGTGTGAAGCTATATATGATGCAAGGATGAAGAGGTGGAATTCGGGATAGTGTTTCTACGTACTAAGCAATGTGTGATCAAGTTGCGGACTTGAGTCATGTATCTTTGCTAGGGTGACGAAACTTTCTTTGGATTTCAACTTGATGAATCTTGGTCACATGTGGTGTTCATATTGGCAAGTATCAATCTTTCTAGAAGTAAGTTGTGAAAAGGTGAATTGAACTAGAAGTGGATTTCATTCAAAGACAATGGTTCAAGTCACTAGCTCAAGGTTGAAGTGCTCAATTCAAAGAAGACAAGTTGGATGCAACTCTCAAGCGGATATATTGAAGAAGTATGGCATGGTTCAAAGTGATGAAGCTCAAGTGTATCAATAGTATTTATATTTGATCTTGAGTATAGGTATGCCGTACTATCAAGAGGGATGCATCACATGTAGTCTTGAAATTGTCTAAGTGCTCAAGAAACCCATGTGAGTTGTTGAGAGACACAAAACCCTCACGTACACACTTATAGGTTTTGCCAGGGCAAAACCGGTGGCACCGGTTTTGTGTCAGAATTCTCCAACGGCTAGTTGGTTTGAATTCCGGTGGCACCGGTTTTCACTGGGTCTGTAACGGCTAGTTTTTGAGGAGTGGAGTATTTATACCCCACGACCTCCACAGTGGCAAGCTGCTGTTCCTGAGGTTGCTATAGTGCTTCCCTGCTCTTCCTTGCCAAGCCAAAGCCATTCTTGCTCTCCCAACCCCTCTTTGTGAGGTTGCTTGCAATTGTGAGATCATTTGTGTTGGGTAGTTGAGAGGGCAGCCATTGTGTGAAGATTGAGAGCACCAAAAGCACCTTGAGCACCGTTGGACTTCATCAAGTTTTTGTGATTCATTTGTTACTCTTGGAGCTCCGCTCCTAGACGGCTAGGTGTTGCCCGTGAGCTACCAAGGTGTGGTGAGCTGCGGGAAGTTTGTGCAGGTCGTGCTTCACCTCCGAAAGGGAAGAAGCAAACTAGTGGAAGGAGGAAATAGCTTGACCTAGTGTGGTCGTATGAGCTTCCTCAACGGAGAGTAGGATTCGCCGTGCCGTGGTGGCTGCTTAGTGCAAGCGGTGAATCCGAACTTCGGGAAACAAATCTTGTGTCTCCCCGATGGTTTGAGCCTCTTTGTGTTTATATTGCAAATTGGAGGAATTGCTCGATATCGTTGTATTTGTGTTTTTGAGTGCAGGGACTTGGAGATACACATTAGAAAGACATTTCAATCATCATCTCCAAGTTTGGTTTGATTCCGAGCTCTCTAACATATTCTATCTAATTTGGGGGTTCACTGCCCGGGCAAAACCGGTGGCACCGGTTTTGCAGAACCGGTGGTACCGGTTTTGGTGGCAGTGCTCTATATCCGCTGCGTTAGGCGTGCTATTCTTTTATTTGGAGATTCTAAAGATCCTTTTAGAAGTTTATTTACTGAACTTCTAAAAGTGGTATTTAGAATACCCAATTGTCACTAATAAATTTGTTTTAAGTGGCAATATTTTTAGGTCTCGCCTATTCACCCCCCCTCCAGGCGACATCAAGGTCCTTTCACCATGTCCAGTCTCCTGCCAGCGGCCGGGCTCGGATCCTAAGTTCTCAACCCATATCTCCAAACAAAATATGAGTTGTAAAGAACTGTTTGGTGTTATTTAATTAGGAGTCTATGGATTTGGACTATATAATAAAATCTCGGGCTACTACCACGCGGAAGTTATCAGATTTGTGAGCCGACGGTTATCAGATTTGTGAGTCGACGGTTCGAGCCCTCCGGACACCGTGGGGAAAGAAGCACGCGATCAACAAGAATGCCTAAGCGACGGTCCGATGAGCGCGGCGACCGCTGTAAGGCAAGGCCGACGCGGCGGAACCTTTACCTCGTCTTGGACGACTGGTCGTTGGGATACAGCATCCGCAAGATCGATTTGAAGGCCTACGTACATCGTCGTGCTGGCCTGCAGCAATTGCCTACACCCATCTTCCAGCTAGAGGCACCGCAAGAGTTCCCCATGTCCTTCACGGCTGCCTTTGGCTCAAAGATCATCGCCATGAATCCAATGCAATCCATGGTGGACCGTCACGGCCGCACGATCGCCCCTGTCTTCAATGTCCGCATGCGGAGCCTCATGTACTGCCCTCAGCCCAATGATGTCTTTTCCTACCCCGTGTTCATTCCCATCAGCGACGACAAGCTCTTGGCTCTGTGTGGGCAGTCCCTCGAGCTCCTCAACCGGCCAGAGAAGAAGCCTAGTGGCGTCTGGTCGTGGCGCAAGCTGCTGGATTTGCCCTTCGACTCCAGGTCTGTCGCCTCCTATGCCGTGCACCCTGACGGACAAACCATCTTCGTTAGCGTTGGGGAGTTCACTCCAGAGGCCTGCACCTTCAGCTTTTGCGTGGATGAGAGCTCGAGTGAGGGCCCTGTGTTGACAGGACGAGCAGATTGGATGCTGCCTTTTAAGGGTCGCTCTTACTTTGTCAGCGAGCTCGATGCCTGGGTCGGGCTTTCCGGATCCGACCACATTGGCTACCTCTGTGCCTGCCCTGTCATAATAACCTCTGATGATTCGATCTCCCACTGCGCCCCATCCTGGAAGTTCAGCAAGGAGAGGGTGTACACCAAGAACCCAGCCGAGACGCTCGTTTACATGGGGAGCGAAAGCGAATTCTGCCTTGTGGAGTGCGTCAGTGTCGAATACAGTTACGTTTGCGAGGTGATTCGCGAGCAGCGGGAGGAGGAAGATGATACCCGGTCACGTCGGTATCTGCTTCGGTTGACGACGTTCTCCCTCATGTACGATGAGAACGGAGACCTGACGACGGGCAACACCTGCAGGCTTCGGTACTACGATGTGGCTGGAGCGGTTTCTAGCTTAGCCGCGCGCGGAGTGTCCCGTGGCGTTCTATTTGTAAGCAAACTATCATGTGTGTGTGGTGTGACCAGCAATTGCCTAATGTTTGCATGCTTTGATGCTTCTCTCCTCTAATGTGTCCCCATGGAAGCGAATCCTCCTGGGCGTTCTCGGGCGCCTGCCTGTTCGGGTTGCCGGGTTGCTGCTGGCGGCCCCACCGGATCAGCCTCGGGCACCGGCGCGTGCATGATCGGGGAGGCCATCGTGCGTGGTGTGTGCTATGTGGTCCTCCTCTCGTGCACGGGAAGGTTTATCTCGATCGGAAAAGGCAGGGAGGCAGAGGCGATGCTGCAAAGTGCAAAGGAGGAGGAGGCTGGGGCAATCCTGGACGCGCGCGTCCCCTTTGGGCCGACCGCGCGCGCTTTGCACTCTGCTTTTACCAGAAAGGACGGCCCGGCTTTGCAGGCGATCGCCTGGCGATGGATTTGAAGGGCCGAATCTTTTCCCATTGACCACGTGAGCTCCGCAATCTTTTTCAGAGCTAGCGCGCCGCCACCTTGGCGCCGGGGATTGGTTGGTGTTCCCGGCGGACGCCATGGCCGCGCGCAGCCATGGACGAGGAGCGAGCTTCCAGAGTAATAACAGAGCAACCACCGCCCTTGCCCCATATGACTGCTTGATGGACCTTACACTAGTATCAGGTGACCAATGCTTGCATATATATGTACCCACAAAATCCAGTGTGTCCAATAATTAAATTTGAATCGAAACAGACACGCACGCAGACCGACCGTCCATGTCCATCTGTTCAGGGGCGGAGCCAAGGGGGGGCTGGCAGGGGCCATGGCCCCCCCTAATGATCCATATATCCAAGGTTAGTACTTACTTAATCATCAATTATATGTATACTAATCACTCATTATTTAGGATAATCACTATCATTTAGCCTTCGAATAATATTTTTCTAGTAATTAGGTCTTCTCATTCTCTAATTTTAACTGCAGCCACCATCATAGATATTGTCCCAAACAAAATCATTGTCTCTCCATTTGATTTGGCTTGGCTGGCCCCCCCTAAGCATAAATCCTGGCTCCGCCACTGCATCTGTTGACGTTCGGCGTGCCGCGCGCCGTGCCGGCCGGCCAAGCGAGAGACGGCTGCACGCGCGCGCAGCCGTGGCCACGGGCAAAAAGGAAAAACGCAACATCTGCGGTCACAGCAGCTATCTGATGGCACGGCAAGCCCCAGCAGCGCCTGTTTGGAACAGAGGATGAGGTGACCAGGTCATCACCGGGGCCAATCGGTTGCATGCACAAGCAGCACCGGCAGGCGTCAGCCAGACATGTGCTCTTTGAGCTCTTCACTTCAGGTTGCAAGCATCCCGCAGCCGTGCGTGGAGCAACCCCAACCCAGCAGCAACGGGCCGGGCAACAGGATGCAGTGCACTACGCATCAATGTCACACCCAGCATTGCAGGGTAACTCAAACTGGTACGCCACATACAAATTTCAACGAGGGCATGAAAACTGAGCAACGACCATACAAAATTCAGTGCAAGGGCAAGTTAAAGCGGAATGCCAAAATCACATGAGAGCAGCTATCTGTATTCATTCCTCACTTGCAGGAGTGCATCATGTATCTCAAGTCAAGTTCTCAACAACTCAAGTATTACTCGACCAGGAGATCGAGTGCCGAAAAAGCGATAAGCAACCACAGTTATTTCGCATCTTTGTCTCAAAATTGAAGATCCTGAGAGATTTCTACGAGCGTAAGACGCAAGAAAGAAAGATAACGATTTCTCGTCCTAGCAGAGTTTCCACAATGGTCTCAAGATAGAAACAACAGACAAGAAGTAATTACAGTAGCATCTCAGACCACTTGTAGTCGAACAAATCACCAGTGAACATCTTCTACTCCAGACTTGAATCTCCTAAAATTGCAGCAACAGATGATGTCAGATGTATACACAGATAATTGGCAGTTGAAATTTTTAAGGTACAACGAGATCGAATCGAACTGTGAAACATAGCTCTATCTATGTACAAAAGACAGGAGAACGCTCTAGCAAATCAATCAGACACTTGAAACAATATACAGTCGCAGGATGTAAGAGAGAATGTGCACAAAAACAAAACGAACAAGGGGGGGAAATCCAATCTCTCACTATGACACCAAGATACATCCACTCTTATCTCACAAATAAATAAGCAAAAGTACAGAAAGGACAATCTCATTCCATCAAAATAAGAACCAGTCAACCCCATGTTAATTTACTTGCCAACTCAAAGCTAGTCTTTTCGTACAGAAACATTGTAGTGCTTGTCATTCTGAATGAAACAGAAAGAGATGACAAAACACAAGATAGCGTAGCCCCTATGGTAGTTAGCAAGCCTTTAACTCAGGGTTAATGGGTTAGGGTGCAGCTAATGTTTTACACAGAAAACACGGTATTTGGCAACTAGTACTAATGGCACATTAACTATCCATTATCTGGAAGAATAATAAATATCAAAGTTGCACTATATTTAACAACAAATGAATACAAACTTTTAAGGGAACTACACCATGTTAACTACTAACTTATCGCATCGCACATATGGAAGCTGATAAGATCTATCACCTATAAAAACAGAGAATCCAAACAATCCGCCATCATAGAACTTTCATGTATAAAAACAGAGAATCCCAATACCTATACAAAAAGAGAAGCCCAAATGTATGCCCAGCATCCAATAGAAAGGAAATAACAAAATATTCAACCAACATTTGGGTTATGCTTAAACAAGCTGAGGATTCAATTTGAACTTTTGAAGTAAGGAATATACTGATTACATGAAAATTACAGCACAAATTTATTTCTAGGTCTAACTAGTCCTAACTAGTCACCTAACTTTCATGAATAGAAGACACCTAACTAGTCCTGCCTGCCAATTACGAAATACTAACTACTGCAGCACAAATTTATTTCTAGGCCCAAGTTGATTGCAAACTAAATTTGAATATTCATGTTGGATGTACCAGAAAATTAGAGCTCAGTGTGCTGATCACAATCATGATAATATTTGCAAAGGAAAACCAGTACATGACAACTAATATATGTGGTATCCTTAATTTTTAATACCAGCAATATCACAACAACATCGATTGCTATTTAACAGACACAAACTTTTTAAGGCCACTACATCATGTTAATGCAATCTTATGACTCTGTATATTTGGAAGGTGTGAATATCTGTCACCTTCTGACTTGCTAAACAGAGGAGCAGCAAGTTTGCTGTTAAGGAGATGGAACTTACAAAGTTCAACCCAGGTTTCATTTTATGAAGATTCCATTTGGTTGCATGGCAATGAAAGCAGCAGTACCTGACAGCACTAAAATAGCACCCAGACATTGAACTAACAAGCAAAACAGTACACATCAGAAGTGAGCTCTGCAGAGAATCCCCAAAACATGAACCCATACTGGAAATCTGACTATATTTGGAGTTTCGGACAAATCAACAAAAATCATGAATCAACCTCGTGGGTACTCAACGATCAGCTTGTAATGGATGAAGGCATCAAGACATCATACAGGCTGATACCTTGGAAGACGAGCAGAGAGCTCATACATTGATTATTCATGTTGGACAGATTATCAGAAAATTAGAGCTCAGTGTGCTGAACAGGTCATATTGATCACAATCATGACAACATTTTCAAAGAAAAACCAGTACGTGGCAACTAATATATGTGGTATACTGACTTGTTAATACCAGCAACATCACAACAACATGGACACAAAAATTTTAAGGCCACTACATCATGTTAACACAAGTTTATGATTCTGTATATTTGGCAGATGTGCATATCTGTCACCTTGTAACTTACTAAACAGAGGAGCAGCAAGTTCTCTGTTAAGGAGATGGAACCTACAAAATCTGTTGAGCCCACGTTTCATTTATGAGGATTCCATTTGGGGCAAAGATCGCATGGCAATCAATGAATCAAAGCAGCAGCACCTGACATCACTAAAATAGCACCCAGAAATCGAACTACCAAGCAAATCGGTACACACCAGATGCGATCTGTACAGAGAATTCCCCAAACATGAACCCACGATTGGAAAACTGACTCTATTTTGGACAAATCGACAAAAAACACGAAACAACCGCGCGGGTACTCAACGAAACGATCAGAGCTTGGAATGGACGCGAAGACACCATACAGTACAGGCTGATGCCTTGGAAGAGCAGAGAGCTCATACCTTGGAAGATCACACCCACTAATTCCTCCGTCCACGGCGTCCCCTCCTTGCAGGCTCAGGCGCTGGTGGTGCCGGTGGCGGTACCCCCACCCTCGTCAACGTCACGGTCCCCACGTACTTAGTGAAGGCGGCGACGATGACGACGGCGAGCGTGACGTTCCGCCAGTAGTACCACTCGTCGTTCCAGTCGATCCTGATCCTACGGCCCTGCCATGGGGAACCGAACCGTGAGCACGCCGCCGCGCGCACAAACCCCACCCCCAGAAATTTGCGGCGAGAAACGAAGCAGCCAGCGGAGGGGAAAGCAGAGGGAGAAGGGAGGGGGCGGGCAAGGAGGCCGCGACGCTTACCACCACCCAGACGGCCCTCATGAAGAAGGCGATGGCGTAGCCCACCAGGAACTCCTTGATCCTGCCGTCGCCGCGGATGCAGCCCTTGCAGACGAGGATGTCGGCGGTGTAGTAGGCCACCACCGCGGCGGCGGCGTACAGCGAGGCGTCGTAGCAGAGGGAGAGATCTATATCCATGGGAGCGGGAACCCTAGGCGCTCTAGAAGCTTCTCAGCGGGGGTGGAATGGTGGAGTGGTTGGTGCTTGTCGCGGCGGGGAGCGTGGTGGTGGTGGAGAGAGCTCTTGTGGAAGGGAAGGGGAAGGCGAGGCGAGCGAGGCAGCGCAGGGGGCAGGGGTGGGTTTTGAGCTGGGGCCCACCAAGTGGGTTACCGGGTGCGACGAAATCGGTTGCGTGTCCAAGGTGTTGAGGAGGGGATTCCGCTGGCCACACCCGCTTGGTGTACACAACTTTTTGGAGTACTAGGAGGTCTCTGCATTTAGCATTTGGAAAATTTTCTTTGTCCATTCGGTCTCGTTTCTTCAGAATTGTCAACCGCCCTTGTGCTGAAAATTTGATGCTTTGATTTTTTTTTGAAGGGTTACCGGCATGAACATTGTATTGATAAATATGCAAGAGGTTGAGTTTTGTGAAGAGGGGTTAAGGGGGAAAGAGACCCAAGATGTCGCTGATTTTTAAGAGTGTCGAGGTTCATCATGCCATGCTGCTCCGTATTCTCGATCTTTTGGGTGACAATGGCTATAACCTGCACGTAGATAGACTACATGGAAGCCATGGTACGAGGAGGATGCAAGGTGGGAAGTGGAAAGCTTGGCACCGCAGCTCTGCAAAAAGTATGCTCCTAGGCCTGAGTTACGTTTTTTTTTTTTGTGCAAATTTACTTCTAGGCCTGAGTTGAATGCAAACCACAACTGATTATTCAAATGGACATATTGTAAGAAAATTAGAGCTGATCTGTGTGCTGAAAATGGACATATTGTAAGAAAATTAGAGCTGATCTGTGTGCTGAACAAGAGCATATTGATCACAATGCAATGTGACGGCTAATACAATGTGGTATACTGATATTTTAATACCAACAACATCACTTGCTATTAATCGGTAGAAACTTTACCACATCATGTTAATGCAAGCTTATGACTGTATACTTGGAAGGTGTGAATATCTGTGACGTTGTAACTTGCTAAACAGAAGAGCAGCAAGCTAGCTGTTAAGGTGTGAATATCTGCTCGTCTTGGCGCACTGATCGCGAATTCGCCATCAGGCAGTTGCTCCGGATGCTCTGATCGATCGTCAACGTAACGGGATGGCGATTTGATTTGCCCAGTTGCCACGACATGCGCGCCGTCGTCTCGTCCGTCATCTCCCCAGCTATCAATCATTCGGCAACTCTGTGCGTGTCGGTCGGCTGGCTCAAACTCACGCAGTGGGACAAGGCCAACGGTATGCAAGCGCGACCATATGTGTCACATTACGTTTGGCCAAAGGTATAGCTAGCCATATGGGCGGCCCAACCCTTAGCACTATCTGGCCTGGCCCGAAGCGGCTCGGCCCGCATAGGCACTAAGGCTCTTTTGTGCCGGGCTGTGCCGGCACTGCGTGCCGGACTTGCGGCCCAGGCATGACCCTATGGCACATTTGTAGTGCCGAGCCCCGGCACTATCGACTCACCATGCTAGTGCCGGCCCAGACCCTACGTCTGTTGCCGTGCCCAAGTGGAAGAGTAGAGGAGAGGAAGAAGGGAGTCCTGACCAACGGCGGCACAGCTCGTCCCGCCCGCGGCCGGCGAGGTGGCAGTGCGGCTCGCCGCCTCCTTCCCCTCCCCCCACCCCCACCCCCACCCCGATGCCCCGCGCCCGGTGAGGCGGTGGCGCGGCTCGCCCCCAGGGCAGTCGGCGGCTAGAGGCTCGTGTCCATTCAGAAGTCAGAACTCGATTGTTGGATGCTTTTCCGATTACAACAAAATCCCTATGGGTATATATATATACCTCCATGCTCGCCGCCGATTACAAGTCCAGCCACACGCCGTACGTGTCCGTCCATTCTACTACTGCACACGATCCTGAAATCCTGTTACAATTCGACCCGGTTTCACGTTCACAGTGTCCACATTGGACACTCGTGCCGTGTGAACGATCGAGTATGTCCTTGATTAAAACCAACGGCCATATGTAGGCACACGAGGCTAGCGATCACGCTCCTTCCAAACACGCAGGTTGGCGCAGCCGGCGACCGGCAGCCGATCGATGGGCAAGGCGGATCCGTTGTACGATGAGATCCCGGACCACCGCCTCCGCTTCGTCCACTACGTGGGCGAGGGCTTTCTGCTCGGCGTGGCGTGCGGCTCAGCCTTGCACTTCATCAGGGGCCTCCGCAGCTCGCCGGCCGCCGGCGGACGGCCCGCCCGCGTGGACGCGCCCCGCATCGCCGGCTTCTTCGGCGTCTACTCCGCCTTGTACAGCGCCCTGAAGAGCGCCATGGCCGTCGCGCGCCAGAGGGACGATCCGTGGAACTCCGTCGCCGCCTCCTTGGGCTTGCTGACCATGCGCTCCGGCGGCCGCGCCGCCGCGGGGAACGCGCTCTACGGCGCCGCGATCGGCGTGGTGTTCGAGGGCGCCGATTGGGTGGCTGACGAGTGGGACACCCGGTTCGCCTCCCAGCCGACACTCCCAACCTGGGCGAATACTACTGGCGTGCTGGCGCCGGCGGTCGCCCCACCAAACAGTGCAGATCCCCCGGGATCCAGCGGCGGCGCCCTGTCGTCGTGGCTGAGGAGCAGTACTGCATCGAGTACTTCATCTCATCAATCGACTACAAGTGAAAAGGTGCGCGCGGTCTTCATACAGCTTATTGCATTCAGATCAATTGACCTGCAGCAGAATGATTCAGAGATCGAGTTCACAATGTATGTATGTATGTATGTAACCCATTATGCTCAACTAACTGATCACTCGTCTATAACCGCAGGATCTTCAAGTGCTGGAGGATCTGAGCAGGAAGCTTGTGTTTGAGAAGATGAGAGAAGGTTCTCACTCAATATAGATTCTCAGTCAGTCCGTGGCGGGAATCCAAGCTATTTGACTTAACTGCTGGTAGTTGTCCGAAACACATTATCATGTAAAGACAAAGTAGAAGTACCCTTTGCTTGATTGTCCAAACCATTTTCCTCTTCCGTATATTAGTATATATATATCCACGGCCTGCTGAGTGCTGACTGAGCTGACCCGACCGGCATCGTTCCGTTGGCGCCAGGCCAGCGAACCTTACGTTATACTGAAAATGCGCCAGACCGGTTCACGCGGCGAGGGACTAGTAGCTACACATGATATTTTTCCAGCGCTTAAAAAAACTGAAAATAATAGCAAAAAAAATTTAGTCCAACGTGGGAAGGCCTCCAACCATCCAAGCAAGTCGCAAGTCGCGCCATTTTTCGCGAAAAATTCGCGCGCTACGCGATCGACGGGATTCGAACCCACGACCTCTCCCTTGCGCGTGACCTCCTCTATGCTATTCTGATTCCTACCATATTATACTAAACCGAGTGTAAATTGCTTGTTTGAGGCCCTAAACGATTTCAAATTAAAAAGTTGTCAACTATAAAGTTTCATAACTTTTGAAATCTACAAGTTTGGTTTTGGTGGTTTCTCCATCCGAGGTCGTTTACAAAATTTGAATTTCAAAATTGAGAACATTCAAACTTAGTTGAGGCTGACAAGATGATTTCAAATGAAAAAGTTATCAACTACAAAGTTTCATAACTTATTGTGATCTACAACTCTCATTTTGACTATTTCTTCATCCAAGGTCGTTTGAAAAAACTCAAATTTCAAATTTTGAGAACTACAAATGTACTTTTCATTAGCAAAACAAATTCAAATTAAAAAGAGTTCAACTACAAAGTTGTATAATTTCTGAAGATCTACAACTTTCATATATGTCATTTGTTCATCCGACGTAGTGAGAGTAACATTATTCGCATATCTTATAGATCTCTCTTCTAGTTTCAGGAAACTTTATGAGAGATATAGATTTTGTGAACAACGTTCATATGAATTTGTCGAATGAAGAAATGACCAAACTAAAAGTTGTACATCTTGAGAAGTTATACAACTTTGTAGTTCAAAATATTTTAATTTGAATTGATTTATTAGTTCAAAATGTGTTTTGAATTTATCTTTGCCGAGTGCTTTTTAAAATACACTCAGCAAACAAGTACTTTGCCGAGTGTTTTTTTTTGACACTCGGCAAAGAATATCTTTGCCGAGTGTTTTTTTTGACACTCGGCAAACCCTATTTTTGCCGAGTGTTTTTTTTTTTTTTTTTTTGCCGAGTGTTTTTTAAAATACACTCGGCAAAGTACTTGTTTGCCGAGTGTCCGAAAAATTGCACTCGACATTGACACACGGCAAACTCGGGATTTCCCCGTAGTGATGGGAATCATTTGATAGGATAATCCTACGAGTTCATAACCTTTTTTTTTATATAATTGACGCGAGCTAGCTGTCCCAAAATAACTCAAACAAAGTATTCGTTTCATATTATATGGTATCCGTTGCTTTATCCATCTGTTATGTACTAGGACAGCAATCTCTATCGCTAGCTGTTGTTCCAGATTAACTCAAATATTTTATAAGCGAAAATAAGCAGGATGTTTGAACAATTCTCGTTTATTTTCACCGGTAAACTGATTATAAACGGAAAACAAACATGCTTATGTCGCACCCGTCGCGCGCGCTGGCCATGCAGATTGGAGGACAACGACGGAGGATGCAATGCAATAGAGATTTCACTCCGAGGATAACTCAGATCGGGCGGCTTAACTAACATCTATATACTCACTCATTCCACTGAGATGACAACTGACCTACACACAACAGTAATAGAACGCCAAATGAAAGCCAACAGAATCTCACGGAAATGATTCATCTGCTTTCCTCATTTGCAGGGAGTACTGGACATATCTCACCATGCAGCTTCCTTTACAAAAAGAAAAAAAAAAGGACATCTCTCAGCAGCAGTTCAGGAAAGTAGTATCCTTCAGCAAAGTAGCTAGAGTGCCGGCAACGTGATGACGACCTAACACAGGTACGGTGTTACAAGTTTTCGTTTCAAAACTGATCAGGTTTCATGAAGACTGTGAGAGGCATCTATACGAATACAGGATGCCTGAAAGATAATGCTAATATCGTAACAGATTATCGCACAGCACCCCAAGTTTCTATAGTAGTTTCAGGACACAAACAACAGAACGTAGCGCGCAGTAGCATCAAGTCGTGTTACTTCAACCACTTTGTAGCTGAACAAATCACCATGTCACTTGCAGGAGAGGAGGTAAACCGAACATCTTGTACTCCAAAGGGAAATGTCAATAACGTCTTCAATAACTGAAATTGCAACAACGAATGGTGTCAGATGTGTACACAGAAAATTTGCAGTCAAAATTAGTCGTAGAATAATAAAAGGAACACATTCAGTTATATCCTTTTATCAAATTTGCAATATCCAGTCATCATGCATTGTGGCTGGAAGAAAACTGAAACCAAGGAAATAATAATGGATAAGAGCATCTAACGGGAATCTCAGATGATGACACTAACATTATTGTACACAATGGTCTATAAATGGAAATTAGGCATAGCAAAAACCTGTGCTAAAAGACCAGATGCTACAACAAATAATTCACTGGTTGAACATGGTCAATTCTCACAGTGTTTGAGAAATTATGCCATTTATGGTGGAAATAAATTAACTGAATAGTAGTTTCATTGTGCATGCCATTTAAATTCTCCTTTTAAAGTCTAGAATCAAGATAACTATAAGCAGTAAGCACATATGGTTACAACTGAACAGAAGGCCAAAGAGCAAGGACTATAATCTAAAATTTCTCAAGCTTATGATGAAGTCCACACGCCAGTTTTAAGAAAACCAACACCCAATTGGGTGACGTGCTAAATCAAGCTTCTGGATGACCTTAGCAGTTGAAAGGTCCAGATTCAGTCAGTTTAAATTTAGATCAAACATGTTGATAAAGAATGACTTAAGGCTCTAATTTCACAACCAATAACTTCAGTTCCAGTCACTAATGCATGATTGAAAGTAACCGATGCAACTAAAGGCCATGCACGGTGTAATATTAGAGTAGTAGAGCCATGCATTGGTTTTTCAAATCAGCATTTTAAAAAGTTTATCCAGGCATCGATGAGCTCCCTCATCATCTGGCTCATTGCAATACTACTATTTCAGACCCTGAATCTGCATCCAAAGCAGATAGATAGGAGGAAACTAAGCACTAAGCAGTCTAGACTGCAGAAGATGACTCGGCAGTAGTCACCACAGTTGGTAAGTTTATGCTAAACAGCAATTCACTTTTCACACGCAAAGAGAAAGAAAAACCAATCTAATGTTTTATCTCTAGACTTGAAAGGCACCTATTAGTGAACCTCTAAATCAGCACCTCACTGAAAACTGTGCTAATTCAGCAATCAGCAAATTTCAGCACCAGAGTTCTGAACAAAAGTCACCTACTTAATAGTTTCTGATTGCCCATCAAGAATTTTGTTTGCCCAAGTTGCATGCAACAAGAACAGAATTAACTGAAGTTGCATGCTCAACAACAACATATATAATTAACTG
>CM014275.1:16359474-16373077 GCA_004135705.1 Alloteropsis semialata
AATTTGAGATGACAGCTTGCTTATGCACAGCATTCA
Organism: Alloteropsis semialata; assembly: GCA_004135705.1. Lineage (NCBI taxonomy): Eukaryota > Viridiplantae > Streptophyta > Magnoliopsida > Poales > Poaceae > Alloteropsis > Alloteropsis semialata. The sequence continues at coordinate 16,359,511 of CM014275.1, forward strand.
AATTGGTACTTTAACTGGTACCTGTCAGCCGTAAATCTGTAATGGACCATGTATCATGGATGTCTGCGCGGCAATGAAAATTTTGTGCCAGATGGGCCACCCCTTGTAGTCAGAAAAACATTTGCTCGGGCACATCTAAAGTTGGGGTTCTGAAGTTTCATCTAGGAAATTTGTTTTAAATAGCTGCACTCTGATGGAATAGCGTTGTTTAAACTGAGCTTCTGATGGCAGTTTTGCATGCGTAATAGTATGAGCTGATAGAAACTACTGCTATCTATATGTTAAGTCTTACCTCCTGATCGATCCTATGCTACACTTTCCTTGAAATAATTTGCTTGTGACCGGTTGCGACTCCGGGGGGGCAACAAGGTCAAGGAAGTGCCTACTATGGAACACCATCCTGGAAGCAAGGTGGGATGGTGGCAGCTGGTGAAATATGTCAAATTGAGCACAATTGCCATCTACAACACTGTTCTTTTCATCCTCTTTATCAGTATCCAGATGCAAGAAGCAATAAAAAAATGGATGTGGCATATCAATATTCGTCCTTGGACTTGTTCTTGTTGTATGCTTGGTTGCTTGCATTATATCAACTTTTGTTCTACTAAAGAGGCTGATCACCGAACTGTGTGATTGCTGGTCTTCATCGTAGTTTGGTTGCTGTGAAAGCTTACAGTAGTGAGTTGTTGAAGGTATTCACTCTTCTTTGTGCTTTAACCAGATCTATTTTGTTTCATGTGCTAAGTGTTATTTGTCATGCATGATACAAATATCTCAACAACTTATCATGTCTACATAGCCCTTACTGTACCCTGGCTAATTAGTTATCTGCTGCTAGATTGACACAAATGTGGACTTGGCTAAACTCTTCCCTTTTTTCCCCAATCTTGGTGATAAAAATAGACCCCACATTTCAGGGGTATGTAAAAACACTACGACCAATGCTTGCTCTGAATGGTTTTGTTTATGATGTTCATAGACCATCATAAACAATGGTATATATCCAATTAACCCTAGATTAAATGCTTAATGCATCTGTAGGTGACCAATTTGTAGAGTGTTAAATCTGCCAAATATGCAATACACCATCTAATAATTATCTGTTAACAAGTGCCGAACTATAACTGACATGGAAAATATATGGCTTTTGTACTTTATTCAGTGAATTTCGTGGAATGCTTAATGCATTTATAGGCGACCAGTTTGGCATAGTATGTGCGATATTCCCTCTAGTTATTTGTTAACAAATGTAATATTTTTTGCGTTTTTCTAATTGGTTTATTTTCATGAAAAAAATTGTTCAATTGTGAATTTTACAAATACATTTACCAGGACATGTGGAGGCAACTCTGTACTCCGGTCTCAAGCTCAGCTGATCTATGTGAACATATATTCTCATAAAAAGGACACCAACAACTATTCAATGCTCACACATTTGTTAGCTGTTTAGTTGTTTTACTTTGATTATATTCACTGACTAGTTCATCTATTTCATAATCATTACTTTGACTTGCAACAGCAACCTGCAAGAAGTTACTTTAAAGTAGCATCAAGATATTAAATGAGCCTTATTGTGTTCTTAGCTAATACGATGTTACAGCATGCATGTTAGACCTTAGCTCTAATCTATCCCTATTCGTCCCTCCCTAGCGGCCCTCCTCCTTCTATGGGGTCCGACCGGCGCGAGGCGGAGCAAGGGCCGCCGCGGCCGCTCCCGCCATCGGTGCCCACGGGCGGCGCGAGGCGGAGCAGGGGCCCCGTGCGGCGCGAAGGTGGAGACGAGGATCCTCGCGGCGGGCCAGCGAGTGGGGGAGGGCGCCCCAGCTGGTGGCGCCGGGGCGAGGGTGCGGCGGGCGGCGGCGCGAGGAGTTCACCTCAACGGGGCTCCTCGTCAGGCCGGCCTCGACGGTGGCACGAGGAGTTCACCTCAACGGGGCTCCTCGTCAGGCCGGCCCCTCCCCTGCTTCAGCGGCGGCAACGGTCGGAGGTCGGGGCTCGGCTGCTTTATGAGCGCGAGCGGGCGGAGGTCCTGGCTCTGCGGTCGGTGCCGGCCCACTTCCACCAGTGGCGGACGCCGTCGAGCTCGGCGCGGAGGCCGGCCGGCCCCTCCTCTCCATCGGCGCGCCCCTGCCTTCCCTCTATGGCGACGCAAGGACGGATGGTGGTTGGGTCAAGCGGAAGCCTCCCAGGTCCCAGCTCGCTTTCTTGCCCTGCGTGCAGAAGACCTTTATAGCATCCAATGCAAAGGTAAGTGAGTCGGGGGCGGCGAATCAGGAAGCGGAGATGTAGCAAGCGGATCGGGAGGAAGTAAATGAGATGAAGGAGCTGCGTGATTGACGGGAGCAGTAGGGCGGGATGGCGAGCAGGGATGCCGGGCAAGCCAAGTGGTGGACCTGGCGGGTACAGGTAGGAATTAGTCGTGCCCGGCGAGAAAGCACAGCTGCTATCAAGGAGGGATCTAGGGTGGGTTTAGAGGTTCCTTGGCGACCACGTGCCGGCCATGAGAAACTAATTAATGGCAGGGGAGGGAATAATGGCAGGAAATTAAACCCGCATAATTAGTGCAGAGTAAAAATTGGGCAAATGATCATGCGCGTCGTTCTTTCATTTCCTTCATTCACGCCATGCATTCTTTGCTGCGCACGATGATCTCGCGCTGATTACACGCACGGTAATCTCCTTCCTTTATTTCCTTTTGCATACATCAGTGGGTCCGGTGGGTACGGAGTTGAGCCCTGGTGCAAAAAAAATTGGCTGTTCTCACGGAGAAGGACTGAAAACAACATCGCGCAAAGGCCAAAACCGTTCTCCCCCCCTCCCTTTCGTCTTCGTCCTACCTGCTACGTGGGCCCAAAAGGATGGTTAGTGAGGTGAGGGTAGGTTTATGGTTGTGTAGGATTTGACATCAAATCTCTCTCTCTTTATAGTATAGATTCAATGCTTCTATATCGGACCTAAAAGATGTGAAATGCCTTCCTGGTGGTAAAGCCAAGAAAAAAGGTTTGTTTCCTCGCCCAATTCTAAGAATTCACCTCAGAACTGAAATTTCCTACATAAGCTCAGATGTGTTCCTGTAGTGAAAGAACTCAAATTTCATCGATGACAAGTGTATGCATCTCACTCACTATCTCAATTAGTCTCGTCTTTTTTCCTGTTGTTGTCTAAAGGAAACTGATGGAGTGCTCTTTATCAGCAAGACTGGCATGAAGCATTGGATTATTCTCTTCGATTATTGTATGCTTGTGTCCTACTAATGTAGGCATCAAAAAACAAAGGAAAGCCATGTACAGATAACTTCACTGCAGTACCATAGGTATTTCACCTGACTATTGTTTTTTCATGTTCTAAGCTGTACGACATGCATTTTGTAGCTGCGCTTAGTTCTGTTTTGTGTCACCTGATTTTCTGTGTTCTATCAGGTTAGTTGTCCGACCTTTCTCTCTCTATAATTGGTCTACAGATTAGTGACTCTACCTGATGCTACTCTCAATTTGTTGATTAGCAACTACAAGTATGCAAACAGTCTGATCGATTGATCTTCCTATTACTCTTGTTTGTCCCAGTTCAAGTACCATGTTAGTGTGGGTTTTGCTAGATGTGCAGATTATATCAATAGGACTATAATTGGAGATTGAAGGGCTTCTTTGCTGGTCACTCATTTTGAACTGCTTCTAATTCCAGTGTGTACCAGTTAGGTTCCTGTAACAAGCCTCTCCATTTGAGCTGCCCCTTAGCTGTCATTACGTGGAGTTAATGGGATTAATTCCTGGACCGTCTACCTTTCTGGTCCTTCAACTAATTCTTCCCATATGATGTTGAAGGATGTGAGTTATGTTTGGAAGACAACACTCCTTTGTATCAAGTCACTCTGATGCACTGTTCATTTTTATTTAGAAAAATGTCCAATCCCATTCACAATACTGAATTTGCCTGAACTATTATATGCTATTTTCATGGGTTGTCTCAGGTTCACAACAATCCTCCAGTAATATGGCAGCTCCCTTACTCTTTCATGGACACCACAAAATAATTTTACAGAAGCGTGTTTACAGAAATTGACAAGCTGGTATATTATAATTGATGGAATCAGTGGCGATACAGGAAGCATACATTTGGATCCATGCATATGGAAGGTTAATAGCTGACATGTCCTCTCTTTCTTCCTGCTCAAGTCCATCGTGTTCAAGGTCAACATGTTTCTTTGTAAAAAAATACAGGATGTAAATAGATTTCTTATAAGACGATTGATGGATTGTCTAAGATGCCCATGTTATCTGAGGGGCAGGAGATACGTCCTTTTATGAAAAGGTGAGACAACTAATGCATATGTGGTAGTTCCATTTTGTTTATTTTCAACCAATGCACAATCAGAAATAGTCAGTTCTTTTATGTTTACGTTAAGGTACCGGTGTTCAGCTTACCTGTTTTAGGTGTAGAGATTTACATATCCAGTGTAGAGTAATCAATTGACTATGAATGTTCAGTTAAAATAACAGTTTTCATGTTTAGTGTAGAGTATTCAGTTATCATTGAGTGCTCAGTTAACATTCAGTGTGCAGTATGCATCTTTAGTGTTTCAGTTTGCGATCTGTATGGATTTGGAGTCGATTTCTATTGATTTGTGCAAAATGGTTGACTCTGATTTTGAAAGGTCTCTATTTTCTTACCTGTTGTATAGTCACTCGATTCTCATGATGTACACGTGAAGCCATAGTTTGCCAAAATCGTATCTTTGATATGTCGTGTTTCCATGCTGGTATTACTAATTCATTTTGACCGCAGGAATGCCAACACCGATATAGTGACGATTTTGAACCTGCAACGGTGAGCATTCACATTGGGTTTGTCTATGGCATGGAGACCATGCATCTTCAATTGAGGCTGCACACCAAGGAACATCTGATTGTCGTGGAGCTGCTACTGTTGTGGCGGTAGTGGCCGAGGACCCAATTGTGGATGCACATACCGTGGAAGTGGTTCGAGGATTAGTTGTAGCATTTAGCACTAGCAAGTTACCTCACCTATATATTTACTCTTTTGTGTAGTATATAAGGTTTGTTGGTTGAATCATCTCTAAATTGGTTCTTTTATTAGTTATTTGCTTCAATTATACTTTCAAACCATTACCCAACATGTTTTTTCTCGCACATCTTATTGCGTTCCAAATTTTGTTTCCTTTCCGTAGCAACGCACGAGCACGAACGTAATGCAAATTAAATAACCCAATCCAGCATTCAAACAATGACATTAGAATTTCTAGTAGTTCCCTCGTTGCCATCGAAAAACTTCATTGTTTTTATTTTTCACTTCCCTGGATGCCACCCCGTCAGATTTCCGTCCCAATCCCCCGTTCACCTCGCTGGGGCGCACGTGATGGCCACGGCCATCAGGTCCTTGGACAGCGACACGCGGACCTCGCGTCACCAGCTGGTGCTTGGACCGGCGCTGCGACGCGCCGCGGTTGAACAGCAGGATCGCCGCGCCACCCATGCACTGCTGTCCTACTTGCGCGGGTTGGGGGGGATGAGCACGGCCTACGGGGGGTAGGTGTCCTCGTCGAGCGCTCGATGATCTTGCGGTGGAACTCGATGTTCTCCAGCGTGAAGGTGCCCAGGGACTCGGTGCAGTTCATGAACCGCACGTGGCTGCAGCTGCACTTGTGTTCATCGTGCGGCTTGACGCTGCTCGCGATGTCTTGTCCACCAGGTACAGCGGGCGTGGCCGAGTGAGCACGTAGGCGGTGAATATATATACATTTCTTTCTCGTACGTGTAGCCCTCAGGCTCACAGCCTTCTGGGTCCTCATCATCGAAGAGGACGAAACGTGGCCCGACCAAGAAGTTAGAGGGCAGACTTGTAATCACTGATGTGGCAGAAGATGGTCGGCCAGTTGCGCCAGAGAAAGCTGCTATAAAGATGGCCAATCAGTGTGGTGTTCTAGTGAGAGACCACGTGCCCATCAGCCTGCAGAGGTGGAATGATTATTAGTTATTGTTTTGAAATGATTATTAGTTATTGTTTAGAAATGAATGTGTTAGGATATTTTATAATTACATGCAAAATTTATTTATTATATGAATTAATGATTATTAGTTACTTGTTTAGAAATTATTACATGCAAAATTTATTTATTATATGAATGAATGTTGTCATTTGTGATTAATGCAGAGGATGTTTTACCATGAAGTGCTCCCAATGAGAGAAAAAGCAAAAGCTATTGCGGACCAACTATTTGGATTCATTATGGACCAAGTTATAAGTCCGCTGGGAGAGTACCACCATGACGGAACCGAAATCGCTCAATTGGACTCCCTTTCTGCTCCTTCTTCCAGTGCAGCTCGTGAATTGTAAATAACTTTTAAATGCTCTAACTTTTGTATTGGCCGATCTCAAATGTTTATATGTAAATGTTCGAAAAAAAGCGATCAAAGTTGGGTCAAAATCAATTGACAATTGCGACGACTTCAATCTTATTGCGTGAAAGATCGTGTACGACATATGACATATGACGAGCAGACACGTAGACGCGTAGATTTGTATATAACTAACCCAAATATCAAACATTTAAAAAAAATAACCAAAAGAGCCTTTGGTACCGGTTGGTAACACCAACCGGTACCAAAGGCCCTCCCCCGAACGCCTACGCGGGGGGTCCTTTGGTACCGGTTGGTGTTACCAACCGGTACCAAAGGCCGCCCCCCTTTAGTCACGGCTTCGCGGTACCGGTTCCAGAACCGGTACCTATGAGGGTTACGAACCGTGACCGATCGAGCGTTCTCCAGTAGTGAAGTAGTGACATGTAAGGAATCAATGCAATGATGATTCCGTTGGCTTTTGACTCTCTGGAAAATAAAATAGTCTAGCCACCTCTGATTACTTCTATAGTACTATAGTTAATGCTAATAGCACTTGTCCAGTTGCACACCCACGACCGCATGAGGACGCACCCTCGTTCTGGATGAGGCGCCTAGCCAACAGCCTCCCGCGAGGCCGCGACATGGAGTTTCTGTGAACAAAAGAGTCATCTCACATGTTTATACATATCACAAAATAATGAACATTTAGGCAACACACCATGGCTAAGCCAGCTACTCTGAAAACTTGATTGCCACAATTGCTGAAAAAATGTTTAGCTGCCCAACCAAATAAGTATCAGCAGGTCTACAGCACATAACATGTCTTGACAAAAAAAAGAGTGAAGTCAATGCATCGCATTGGTAATCGAGCATATCACATCAAGTTTAATTGAATACATGAAAGGGTACTGTCCGGTAAACCATGCGCTCCACAGACAGATTTGGAGTTTCGAATCAAATTATTTTCTCACCTAGTCAGAATATGCCCTGAAAGAACACTGGCAACAACAACTTTTGTTCAAGAGCGCCATGGCACCCATGCTGGCTTACACCCAATCATCAAAATTGTTGTAAAAAGAGACAGCTTTTTCAAATAACCACCTTTACAGTTATTGTCGGATAATCAAGAATAAGAGAGTTTGGTGAGTGATAGAGCACCTGGATGCGATCTATGATTCTTTTGACATTTGATCATCTTCGGTCAGCCTACTATGCAATTGTGCTATCAGCCCATCCTACTGCACAATAGTCAAAAAGAGACTAATTTTAGACATCATTCTTTAAACACCTCAACAACAGAATCAGGAATTAAAGAGTACCATGGAGCAGAAATTCCCGATTCTTCATTTAAATATTCAAAAGATACAGCTCTTGCTCATAATATCTATTCACTTCTTTTGCAGAATGAACACATAGCTCTATCTCTTCTCTATCCACCATTGTGTATATCTGCATTAAAATGTAGATGAGAGCATATGACTAAGGGCACTTTCCAGTATTGTAAAGGCAAATTGAACAAGTTTCACCTAAAGAGACAGATCTAAGCCAAAGCATACAGTTAAACAATTTTCATCTTCTGGTTCAAAACAAGTACAGTCATAAACCACATTTCAAAATGGCCATGTCGGTAAAATTGGAATATTGGAAAAATAGCACCTAGTGTGTCCTGCATAATCTGACAAAGCTTGTTCACATGAGCAGTATAAGCTAGAAAAAGGGATGCACCTTGGAATCTAAAATACCTTCCTGCCCAGAGAGCTGGTTTTTGCCATCTAATTCAGAAGAGACTCCGGCAAAAATAAGAAAGTAGAATGGCATTAAAAGAAACGCTGCAAGCATAGTAGTTGCACTTTAAGGGTCATCTTATCAAGTATTTTGTGTGGAACTGTGGATATAGGACAAACTAATATAGTGCCATTAAAACAAGATTCAGATGTACGACAAAAAAACTATGAAGCATATCAATTTCTAGGCTGAAATGATTCCAGCATACAACAACCACCACATTGAACAGTTCCTAGGTCATTTGACTATTAGAGTGGTCACTGGTAGGCATGGGGAGCCGGGAGCGGATGATTGTGCAATGCACTTGATTTGCCTGTATGCTAATCTATATTTATCATCTGGAAGTTACAACTGCATACCTCGGCTACTTCAATCTCCTTATCCCAAATGATCTTCTCTAGGATCTCCTTATCCCAAATTGGTGGTCTATTATAGTATTGATTTGGTGATTATTGGCGGTATGCCGGTACTTCAGGCCCAAACGCAAGAATGGCTAGAAACATAATCGTGCTTAGGAAATGGGGAAAAGGAATACGAAATGGATGAGAAAACATGAAGCCACTTCCCATTACCCACGTGATCAGAATGGACAGACCAAACAAACCCTTGGACAATAGGACGTACCTTGGGACCGGCTGGAACGGGCCCAAACGCAAGAATGACAGCAGTCGCACTTTGTGGTTCTCGACAGTAACTTGTGCTGGCTCAACGGAGACCTCGGCGGCGAGGGCGAGGATGTCGGCGCTGGAGACGACGCCGGGGCAAGCTTCCTCCAGGGCGGCCTTGATATCGTCCACCACGGGAAACCCCAGCACGGAGCCGTTGTTCGATCAGGTCGGCCGCCTTCTCGCTGCGCATCGTCGGGGTCTCGTCGAGCAGCAGCGATCCGTCGCAGCCCTGACACGATCAGCAATATAATTGAGCACTCAAGGTTAGATCCAGATGAGAGCACACGCTTGGTGCGTCGTGCACGTAAGTTGCCGTTGCAGTCGTGGAAGTGGAGGCGGAGTAGGCTGGCGATCCGCGCCGTGCACGGCCCGCCGCCCTCTGCCGCGCCCAGCGCCGGGGACACCGACCACACCACGGTGCCGTTGCCGCCCACGACGACGAGCTCGCAGCCGGTGGACACGGAGAGTGTGGCGCCGGGGTTGCAACCCACCGCGCCGCGGACCGGGTCGGCGCGGTTGGCGACCCAGGCGACGATGCGGACGGGCAGACTGGCGGTCCAAACCCGTCGGGGAGAAGAAGCCGAGTGTGAAGCTATCGGTGCCCGACAAGACGAGCGTTTCGTTCCCCATGACCCCATCAGTGGCTGGCCCGGCGCGATGGCGTCCCCGTGGGTCGCCGGCGCGCGCCGCCTGGACGGGGAAGGAGCAGCGGCGCGACCGAGAACTGGAGGCGGTGGATCGGTGCGGCCACACGAGAGAGATGCGAGGAAAAGGGCAGCCTGTTTAGTGGGCAATGACGACGGCGAGAGATGAGAATCAATGTTTTTCTCTGGGAACCTAGATCCCTCAAGACTCGTAACAAAACAGGAAACAAGAGGCGAGATTTTGGAAAGAGCGAGATTAGAGGGAGGCGGGTCGGGTGGGTACAAGCGGGCGGGTAAAGAAAATTTTGGGTGAAAAAAGAAGAGGGAAAACGTGAAGAAATATTTTAGAAAGTGCTATTTTTTTCTTCTTTCAAAAACTTTCTCCTCCCCCGGCCTGGCAGGTGGGTCCTCTGTGAGGGGGTACGGGAATTTTTTTGGGTAAAATGTGTTTCAAAAGAACTCGTTCTTAATAGTATAGATAGAAGCTTGTTTGATTAAGAAATGCACACGCGAGTAGGATGCGTACTGCCACAAGTAAAAGTTTAAAGGGGGCAGTTCGGTACCAGACACAAAACTAGACGACTGTAAGCCTGCAAGTTCTCAGATGCCGAGATGCGAAGTCAACGTAACATTTTTCGACGAAATGTTGATCTATAATCTATTAAATGTATTAATTACAGTTGTGAACATAAGAAATACTCTAGCTGTTTCAAATTGTAAATCATTCCAACATTTTTGAAAAGTCAAAACATTTTAAGTTTGACCAAGTTTTTACGATAAAATACTAATATTTATTATTTATTATATCAAATAATTATCATTAGATTCTTATTAAATATATTTTCATAGTTATATCTATTTGGCGTTATAAATCTTTCTAATCCTCTCTAATTTTTTGGTCAAACGTAAAATGGTTCTCTCCAAGAATGTTGGAATTACTTATATAGGTCCTGAAAAGTTTTTCAGGGTATTAAATGCATCTTTGACCACTAATTAGGGGTATTAAATAATGTCAGTTTACAAAACTACCTCCACAACCTCTAGTAAATTTCCGAGAAGAATCTAATGAGGCCTTTGACCGCATGATTAGAGGATGATTAGAAGATGGTTACTGTAGCATCACTGTAGCAAATCATGGATTAATTAGGCTCATTAGATTCGTCTCGGAAAGTTACGCTCATCCGTGGCTGGGTTTTGCAAATAGACTTCATTTAGTACTCCATGCAAGAAAGATTCTCTTTTGCAAATTTTTTTGGGAAGCAACTAAACACGGCCGTAGGAAGTAAGATGCTTTACTAAATTGACAACGAATATATATATTCCTTTGTCTTAATATTGGTTGCTTTTGGCTTTACTCGAACAAATATTGAAATTTTGGCCATCGATAGTTTTAAAAATGTCTTGCTCAGAAAAACAGAATCCATATATTTATATTTTGTTTGGAAAGTGTTCTCATATATTTTTAAACTGATTTTTTAAAAAACATATTAATAGAAGATATGGCTAAATTGGCCCCCGAAACCATAAAGAACCAAAAATCCCCAAATATCCTTTTTGAGTTATTTTTGGTCGGAATATGATATCAAAATACCGCCAGATGGGTAAACATGCGTGCAAGTTTTGTCCTGCTCCACGGCGCATCTACGAATCATCCAAATATGTGGGTTTGGACTTTGGAAGCATCTTTCACATACACCAATGGAAGACCGGTACTACCTCTACCTCGGCTTGGCTCTCGTCTCCCTGCTCGTCGTGATTGCTAGGCGCCGGCGCGGCCCGGCGCACGACCATGGGCTGCGGCTACCGCCGGGTCCTTGGCAGCTGCCGGTCATCGGCAGCATGCACCACATCATGGGGCAGCTCCCGCACCGCGCCATGCGCGACCTCGCGCGGCGCCATGGGCCGGTGATGCTGCTCCGGATCGGGGAGGTTCCCACGCTGGTCGTCTCGTCCCGTGAGGCGGCGCGCGAGGTGATGAAGACGCACGACACCTCGTTCGCGTCGCGGCCGCTGAGCGCCACCTTGCGCGTGCTCACCGACGGCGGCCGGGGCATCAGCTTCGCGCCGTACGGGGAGCACTGGCGCCAGCTCCGCAAGGTCGCTATCACGGAGGTCCTCAGCGCGCGTCGGGTGCTCTCGTTCCGCGCCATCCGCGAGGAGGAGGTCAACGCCATGATGCGTGCGTGCGCCGCGGCCGCGGCGGACACGCAGCCAATCGAGATGCGCGCGCGGCTGTCCGCGCTTGTGGCCGACTCGACGGTGCGCGCCGTGATGGGGAACCGGTGCAAGGACCGCGACTTGTTCCTGCGGGAGCTCCAGCATGCCGTCGAGCTGTCGGCCGGGTTTAACCCGGCGGACCTGTGGCCGTCCTCCCTCCTCGTCGGCCGGCTCAGCGGGGCCGTGCAGCGCGCCGAGAAGTGCCGTGACAGGGTGTACAGGATCCTCGACGGCATCATCAAGCAACACCTCGAGAGGATGGACGAGGCCGAGGACCTTCTCGACGTGCTGCTGAAGATACAGAAGGATGGCAGCCTCCAAATCCCGCTCGGCATGGACGTGATTAAAGCGGTCATCTTTGTAAGGATTTCTAACCTATACTCCATTGAATTATGCCAGTTTGCCAGCCGGCAAAATCGCAAGGATATTTCTCTCTTCGTTTGGCCGGTCGCGAGTTTGACCCTGCCGCTACTGTGCAGGTTGTTTGTTCATTTGCTGCAATCGACGTCGTTTCTCTAAAATGTCTCTGCAGGACATCTTTGGCGCCGGCAGCGAGACGTCGTCTACGACGCTAGAGTGGGCCATGGCGGAGCTCATCAGGAACCCCAAGGCTATGCAGCGCGCGACGGCCGAGGTGCGCGACGCATTCGGCGGGCGTGGGGCGGTGCCTGAGCACGCGCTCGGCGAGCTCCGGTACCTGCATCTCGTGATACGCGAGACGTTCCGACTGCACGCGCCGTTCCCGCTGCTGCTCCCGCGGCAGTCCCAGGAGGCAGGAGCCATGCCGCGTGCTCGGCTACGACGTGCCCAAGGGAGCCACGGTGATGGTCAACGCCTGGGCGCTGGGCCGTGACGAGCGGTACTGGTCCGGCGACCCTGAAGAATTCCGGCCAGAACGGTTCGAGGCCGAGGCCAGCGCCGTGGAGTTCAAGGGTGCCGACTTCGAGCTCCTCCCGTTCGGCGCCGGGCGGAGGATGTGCCCTGGAATCTTGTTTGGGCTCGCCAACATCGAGCTCGCGCTCGCTAGCCTGCTGTTCCACTTTGACTGGGAGGTGCCCGGCTTGGCCGACCCAGCGAAGTTTGACATGACTGAGGGTTTTGGCATCACCGCGCGCCGGAAGGCCAACCTGCTCCTCCGCCCCATCCTCCGCGTACGTGTATCCAGTGTGCAGGCGCCGTCCCCGTCGAGCGCCGAGCTTATGAATTTGCTCTGAGAAGCAACCTGCTGGGTTTTGCCATCTCAAACCAGGGCACACGAAAATAAAACCCATGGCCCATTACGAGTTTGGTTTTATGTTCAAATTCGTGCTCGTCAGGTTAACAGGAACCCATAGGTCGGCCATGCCCGAAAAGAGAAATCGCCGATAACAATAGTCATGTAAATGTACTTATGCACATATATGCTTGCATCATTCATGTAAATCTATATAAACACATTGCAAGATAATAGTTTACCAACCTTAATACTATACAACACATAAGTTCATAGATTAGTGATACAAATGCATAATCTAGCTCTAAAACTATCAAGTTCGGTGTTAAACACTTCAACTCATGATGAGCATCAGCATATAGTCACATAATTTACATATTACATCAATTGACCAACAAGTAATAGCAATATATAGGGTGTTGTGGACAAATATGTGCTAACTTTTCTGATCGGGTTAAAAAGACCCCATGGGTTTGCAGGTCTGATACTATAATCCTAGACCCATGCCCATAAACCCGATGGGTCTAGATTTTCGTCCATCAACAAACTCATGGGTAACAAAAACTTCCCACGCCCGTGTGCTAATAAAGAAAAACTCATCGAGGACGAGGAGCAGTTGGGCACGGCGACCCATGGCTGCCGGTGCGCCTCAGCCCCGACATCTATTTGAGGAAGAAGAAGGAA
>CM014275.1:16374077-16408207 GCA_004135705.1 Alloteropsis semialata
ATCGGCTTTCCTTTAATATGGCCCTTCACATAAAGAGCTTCAGATGATTATCCGATTCCAAAGGCTTCTGAAATACAACATTCTTGAGAGCAAAATCAACTTGAGCCACTCTCTCATCATCTCCGACAAAGCAATAGTCGGCGTTCAAATAGATAACATTGACATCTATGTCCGTCCTGCTGAGTGAAGGCTCAAAATCAACAGCTTCTTCATCATCACCCATCTGAACATCTGAAATAGCAATGGGCGGAATCGAAACCTTGACCGAAGAAGAAAACGCGTCGGCCACAGAATCTTCAGGCAAAACCGGTTTAACCGGTCCCAAACCGGTGTCACCGGTTCCAGTTGCCAGATCTAGAACAGGGGCAGACCGGTCTAACCGGTCAGGGAAACCGGTTTGACCGGTTTCGGCCAGCTCAGCCGAATCCTTCACGATCGGCTCATCCTTTTCAGATGTTTTAGCCTGATCATCTTGTGCACCAGAATCATCTTTGGAACTCTGTCCAGATTATGGAATCATCGGCTTAACCTCATTGAATCACACCTCCCTCTTTTTTGCCGATTCTTCCTCTCTTTGCTTCTGAGTACGCAGCCGCTGCAATCTCCTCTTCTGAGAATGAGATAGACCAGGAGAACACCACTTTGGTTGCGTGCATTGAATAGTCCTTGCAATTTTCGCGGCCGAATCACCAATAACATTAGGACCATCGGCCATCGATGGATTTACTGCCACGGAGCCAATTTGAATAGCACTATTCACAATTGGCTTTTGAATAGCAGGTGCGGGTTCTTCTTTCCTCTGAATAGGACGATATTCCTGCTTAGCGGGCTCCTTCCCAGGCTAGCGCTGGAAACCGATTTGACCGGTTTGAGGAACCGGTTTAATCGGTTCTAGCTACTGCTGTTGCACGGCCTTCGGTTGCTGGAAACCGGTTTGACTGGTTTGGTGAACCGGTTTAACCGGTTTGTACTGCTGCTGCATGGCCCTCGGCTTTTGTTGGAAATTGGCAAGCCCAGGCTGTGGTGTAGAAATTCTGGCATGCACAGGAGCACTAGGCCATGGTAAATTTGGTGCAGGACAGTAAGGCACATACATCACACCATCTCTCCAAATAGGTTGAGGAGGATAAGGTTGAAACGGCCTCCATGGCCGAGACGGACCAGCACCATTGTATGAGCTTGGACCTTGACCCCACTATCGCTTTGGTGGCCCCATCACAACAACATCTCTTGGCGGTGATCTTGGTCTCTTTTTTAACGGCCGATCCTTTTGAACGGCCATGTTTTGGGTATGCTTGGCCATGACTTGATCAAAGGTCGCTTTCGGCCTAAAAGCTTTCCCCCGATCTTTGCTCTGATTAGTCTTCCAGGTGCCAACTTCAGGACGTTTAGGAATAAACGTCCGGACCGGTTTGGAAACCGTTTTAACCGGTTTTTCCTGAACAGCAGGACCAACTGGCTTTTGATCCCGTGCTTGAGAGCTTGATTGACCCCCAACTCCAGAAGTCTTCACTGTGATGAGCAAAGTCTTCTTTCCATCAGGAGTTTGTTTAAGCACCACTTCTCTCCCAAGCACTTTGTCATGTTCCGTCATCGTCCTTGGTTCTCCAACCACAACATTCTTGCCTCCTGTTGTATCGGCATTATCAGGCCGAACCAACATCTTGGCATTCTGCAGATCCATAGTGTTGACCATCATGTTGTTAACTGGAAACGGGCTCTTGTCAATTTGCATCTCATTCAAACTCAATCGTCCTTCATTTATAGCCGATTGAATCTGCCGACGAAAGAAATTACAATCATTAGTCGCATGAGAAAAAGAGTTATGAAACTTGCAATAAGCATGCCGTTTTAACTCCTCGGATGACATAATAGTAAAAGAACATTTGATATATCCATTCTTATGCAATTCATCAAAAATTTTATCACACTTGGATACATCAAAAGTAAATTTCATCTCCTCACGCCGATTCTTATGAGTCGGCTTAAGAGATGTGCAAGTAAAGGCTTTATTGGATGCTGGCCATACAAATTCAGCGCCAACACATCATGAGACTCATCATCAGAACTACTAGAATCACATTCAAGATTATGCACATTAGCCCAATGAGACCTATGACTTTCCTTTACATCTTTACTTCGGCCTTCAATAGCCAAAGCCCTTTGATGCAATTGGTTTACGCTATAGAATTCAGAATTCTCTCATTTTTCTTTAATGTGAGAACGCAAACCATTGAAAGCTAAATCAGCAAGATTCTTTTCGGAAATAGAAACACCAAAACAACGGTTTCTAGTATCACGGAAACGTCTAATGTAATCATTAATACATTCATCACGTGATTGTCTAACCAATGCAAGATGTGATAGTTTAAGCTCATTAGTGCCCGAAAAGAAGTGATCATAAATCTTTGCTCTAACTGTTTCCATGACGTGATAGAATTAGTAGGTAAAGATGCAAACCATGAGAAAGCAGTACCAGTTAAAGACAAAAAAAAAATAAACGCACTTTTAAAGCCTCACTAGAACTAGCATCAGCTAGTTGTGCCATGTATTGACTTATGTGTTCAAAAGTGCTTTTATTGTCCTCTCCATTAAACATGATAAAATCAGGAAGTCTAAAACCAATAGGAAAAGGAACTAAATCAAATATAGGAACATAAGGCTTTTGGTACAATTTAGCCTTATCCCTGACATCTACTCCCAAATTCTCTTTAAGAACTGAAACCAAATCAAGTTTATACTGAGAAAACATTTTATCCAAATATTCTAAAGAATTATCCTGTGAATTTGGCTGTTGAGTATTCTGTATGGGAGCAGAAAATAAATTCTCCGTATCTGTCCCCAAAGAACCGGTTTGACCGGTTCCAGAAATCGGTGTAACCAGTTTCGGCAGGCCAACTGGGTTTGCTTGTAATTGCCCCTGCATTTGTTGGCCGAACCTCCCAAAAAACTCGTAAGGTACTTGGCCTTGTGCAAACAAATTTCTAACAGGTGGGGTACAGAATATCCGTAGATTAGATTTTGTGGGGTAAAATTTGCATTTTCATTGCTAGTTCGGCCATAATTAACCGAATTAGGGAAAGTTGCAGATTGTTGAGGCATAATGAGCTGAGTAGCCATTGGGTTGGATGGTGTAACAGATTGCCCCTCAAAATAACCCACTGGCATGCCATATATAGGTTGCTCTACGGGTTTCGCCGGTGTTTTAATTTCAGGTGCAATAGGTATCTTTGGAATCAAAACACTAGGATCGGCGGCAAGTTGAGCAGCTATGGGCTGTTTGCCTTCCGATTCTTTCCACTTATCCATCATCCAATTTACCAGTCTAATGTTGTTCCCAGCCATCTTATCCTCCATGAGTTTAAAAAGGACTTCTTGAGAGATTACCTCAGATTGTTCCTTAGGAAGAGTCGATGAAGTTGAAGCAGTTGGATCCACCTTCTTGAACTTGGAAACCACGCCCTTGCGGTCCTTCTTGAAGTGCTAGAGGTAGTAGAGATGATCTTGTTCCACCTTCTTCTTTATGTATTCTTCAAGTCCTTGACGATCTTCAGCAGATAACTCATCGTCCTTCACGACGATGATGTTCTCGAGATCAAACTCGGTGTTAGAACCCATCTGACCGGAGTTGAGTAGATCGGCTGCACGAACCAGATCTTCAATCCCCAGCGGAGTCGCCAAAAGTATGTTGACGCAAAATCGGGACAACACATGAGAGCGCTAGTTCGCGCAGCACGCAAACGAGCTGCTCGCGACCTCCCTGCGCAACCGGTTTGGGGATCCGGTCTGACCGGTTTTCCTTGGAAGCTCGAGAGCGAACCCTAAACACGCCTCCGGAAGGATCCGTCGGGGAGAACGTGTGCAGGGGTGCCCTAGGGTCGGCAGGCCACCTAGGATGCCTTCAAACATCGCGGGGACGAAGGAAGAACAGCAAGTAGGGTTGGAAAAGCTAGGGTTTAGGAGATACGAAAAAGTAAAGGCAAAAATAGTAGATTTGATTGATTCGATTGGATATCCCTCAATCGGCCGAATCCCCTTATATTTATAGGGAGGGTAGGTGTTGTCCCGCAAGGAAACCAAGTTACAACTCGTTACAACCTCGGAGTCCTAGTCCTAGTCGAATTACAGCAGGCAAACCGGTTTAACCGGTTCCCAAACCGGTTTAGGTCTGGGTCTTCCCTTTTGCGTCCAATCTTCTGTCTTGATCCTCGCATTAATTCCTGCCACCTTCTTAATCTTCCAAGCATCACAACAGATAACATGCCTCTTCATTTGCCGCAATCCTAACATCTTTGGACTGTTAGGTCCAGGACCGGTTAGACTGGTCTGGCAAACCGGTTACACCGGTTTGTCCTGACGCATGCCAATTTTGGTTGTCAACAGGTTGTACTACAACAGGTCGGCCAGGTCCGACCGCTGCGACGCGGGTAGACCCATCGCATGACCGTGCCTCCACCACGGCCGCTGAGCCGCCCGACACGGCACAGGTCACGGCGCACACGTCGCGGAGGCGGAAGTTATAGGCGCGGGTCTCCAACGGTATTGCCGCGCGAGAAGAGGAACGGCGTCCCCGGACAGCTTGCGGAACGTGGCACCTGGGCGGCGGAACAGCGCGCGCAGGCCATCGCCGCTGCTCCCGCTGCCGCCGTCAGACCACCTCGGCGGAGGCTGCGCAACAGCAACACGAGCGCGTCCTCCACTGAGAAGAGCAGCTAGCCGGTGGGCTGCCTATGCGTCCATCCAGCCCGACGGCGAGCGCGGCACCGGCGAGCAGCCAGTCGGCGCACCGCCCTCAGCGGTGTCGCTTCCCCGAGGTGGCCCGGCCGACTACGGCGAGGCACCGGCGGAGAAGAGCTTGGGGTCGTCGTATCCAAAGAGGAACTTCCTCTCGAGGATGGAGAAGATCTCGTAGGTGAGCCTGTTCACGTCCAGGCCCACCGCTGCGCCCACGTCTTGGCCCGCTGCCTCCCCGCTGTGCCACAAGCCGGCGGCCGCAACCCCTTCCTCTGCTGAGGCCGAGCGGGGCCGTCCTCCCGCCCCTTCGCCCTGCGTCGACTGCCTGCAGCGATGAATGTAGAAGCAGCAAACAATCGAGGAGGCAGAGAGAGAAGACCTGACGGACGCGCAGTGGAAGTATGACGGAAGGGCTCTTGCGGGCCCACCTGTCATTGAGTGCAACTTGACTGATTTTAATGGGGATGGCAGGCAGGGAAATGGAAATTAGAAACAGTGGCAGTGAGGAGAAGATAAGTTTTTTATGCCAACCAGGGAACTCCTATAAATTCAAATGGCACAGAAGGAATTCACTTCTAAAAGGGCTCCACGCGGCGCGCAGGGCGGAGCTTCTCTAGCCCCCGGTTGGTAACACCAACCGGGACTAAAAGACCTTTTTTTCTTTTTTCTTTTTCTTTTTTTCCTTTTCTGGTTTCTTTTAAACAGAGATATGTATTATACCTGTATAATAATATACATATATGTCACTAATATATTAAACTATTAATACTAATATTAATATATATGCTGATAATATTAAACTTACATATATATTTACAACAAGTTTTGAAAGGCGGATATTAATATGCACACCAATATTTCAAAGGAGCGTATATATGTATATTTACAAAATGTCTAATGTTTGCTCCTTCTATCAACCTCGTGTCTGTTCCACCAGAACGCCCCTGTCTTGCTCACGACCTCATCAATTATAAATCCGCAGAGTGACTCTTGAACCGCCGCAACTCTTTGGATCGATAAGATCTCATCTTTCATATGCATTATCTGAGGATGTGGTTAATAGAAAATATAAATAATATTATTATGACTTACATACATACATACATGCATGCATACATAAATGCATGCATGCATGCATGCATACATACACAGGGTCAGTTCCCAATTACTGCAAATCTTCTTATGCCCAACAAGAGTGTGCATGAACTCACACACATAATATCCACATCAATTGGTGTCTTGATTCTGCCTATAAAACTTTATAGGATAAATGGTCAAGTCATTACATGCATATTCACGATAATGAAACAAACAAAACGAGATGTGTGTGTATAGTAGTATTTACCGGAAAGTCTCCCTTGATACCAAGTTGTTCCTTGAATGGACCTTTGTGCTCTACACGAAAATTTTTTTAACACCTACGCACACCATATGAAATAAATGGCATTCTCGGCTGATCTAAAGAGGAATAATAGTGTGAGGACGAAAATTACTATTGAAGGAGTTCAATCATTGGCTGGTACGCTTCCCGTGGTCCCCTCAATGAGTCCATGACAACCAACAAGCTCATGTCCTGTTGTATAACAAATAATATCGAATGGAACCTATTTGCATGTATGTTTTGTACCAAGGGTCACATCAATTGAAATAAAATTATGTTAGGAAGAAATCTGGAAGATGCACAAGTCAGTAAAAGTACTCACCCAAAGTTGTAAGAAAATAGAATCATTGTCTTGTAATATTGTACACGTAATAATCTGTCAATGTTGTTCATTGTGTCTTCATAATGATTTTTTAACATATGCTGGTTTACAACTTTTGGGTCGATGAAGCCCAAGTGAAAGTAGGAGTATGAGTTTTTCCTGCATACTTCAACCTCCATTCTAGTCTGGGTTGGGGGAGCTTTGTTCAGGGCTCAGCCGGGCTGGGGGAGAAAGACGATATTTGTAGGGGACCTTTTAGTCTGGGTTGGTGGCTCGAACCTGGACTAAAAGGTCCCCTTTAGTCCCGGGTGGAGCTACCAGCCGGGACTAAAGCCCCCCACCCCACCCTCCAAGGCCCCCCAATTGTACCCGAGATTATGCTTTAGTCCCGGGCCCAATTGGTACCGAGACTAAAAGCCCCGAACCAAAGGTGATTTCTCTACTAGTGCTAGCGTGTCTTTGATAACTAACATGGAGTCTCCAAATAAAAAAATTAAGGCTACATTTCTACCAAACTATTATGAGTTATCTCTCATTTGTTTAAATATTCAAATAAAAATACCTATATAGATATATACTTATTATTTTCATCTGATTGTGATAGATCTTTGTCAGTAACTACTCTATAATGTTTTCATACAGAATTATAATCTTTAATTTTTTACTTTGCACCGCATGTATGCCTTGAATTTATTTAATGAATCGTAAGTTTGAACTATAATTTTAACGTATAATTCTATATTGTTGTCCCTTCCCCTATATATTTATAAATGATAACGCACATTATGCATATATACCTTAATCACTATATAATATACCAATAGTGTATGAAATACATGATTTAAAATCTTATATTGGTGTATATTTTTAATTAAGGTGATTTGAATTTCAATGTAGGATTACCTCATGTTATTTTTAATAGTGACATATGTGGGTAATATAGATGTGAAATAGTTAATTTAAGTTATTTTTTAGGTACTCGTAGTGGGTAATTTAGTTGCAAATTTATGAGGTTATTTTAAATATTGTTATAATGGCATAGTGGGTAATTTTGATAAAGATTAGGGGGGTTACTTTGGTTTATTTTATGTAATGACAGAGGTGGGTAATTTTGATATAGATTTAGGGGTTACTTTAAGCTATTTTCATAATGGCATAGGTAGGTAATTTTTTAAAAAATATAATAGATCTAATGGCTATGATGATTTGAGTGTTCCAATTGATGGCCAGATGTTTTTCTTTTTTGTGAGAATTTCTAGGATTTTTCTCTTTTTCTAGAGTGTCCACCTAGAATCCTAAGTGGCTTCATCTGGAGGTTTCAAAAGAAGCCTCCAATAGTAATAGTAAGAATGTCATGGTTTGAATTGTACTTAAGCATGGATGGAGTTTCAATCTTGCTGAATTGAAAATCTTAACAGATTTTAGCCCTTTGGTAGCAAAGTTGAACAAATGAGCTGGATTTTCATCTGTCCAGCAATTTAAGGTTTATTTCATGAATTTCAGCTTTCAAGCAAGATTCCATGTAGATTGTCATCGATGGTCGGCCAGTTGGTAAGACAAGCACCCCCGATCGTCGATCGCCACTTGCTAAATGCCGGCCGGCGCTCACCCATGGCGACCAACGTTGTGCCAGCGCAGAGGAAACGGCCGCGATGTGCTTGCCTATCCCTGCATCCTGGTGGCAGGCCAAGCACAGTCGAAATAGAGGATCACAGGGCTACCCGACCACGATCGGCTCCAACTGGAATCGCCATAACCTTCATGGAGCACACCATGACTCAGCGTAAAAGAAATAAAGGAGTCCAGACATTGCCATCGGCGTCAGCCAGTCGGAGAGCTTGCGACCATGAGCCAGGCAAACCCTGGGCCTTCTTCAGGTCTCGCAGGTTTGGAAGCAGAGGCGCAACCACCAGGCAACAGAATGTCCGGACTCCGGACACAACTGGATCATCAAATCAGCAAAGTGCAATTGATACTAATACGGCACTGCCACAATAGTAATTCATGGAGCACACCAATAACTCTCGGCAACAGAAAGTCAGAAATGTAAGCCTCGCATGGGCAAAGCAAACAGAATGTCTCAGTCCTCAGTAACATAAGTAGATATATCACGATTCTCAAGTATCGGAGAATCACCCAATTGTCGATTACTTACCCACCTACTGCAGATTCAAAACAAAGTTCGCGACAGGCGACAGATATAAAGAGTACGAGTGAGAGACATATGCTAGCTGAAGTGCTGAACTATGGCATGTTAATTACACAGTGGTTCTAGGACAAAACAACATCAGGTAACTTGTGGTAGCATCACGTCTTGTTACTCCAACAACTTGTAGTGAACAAATCACCAAGTCACTTGCAGAAGGGTAAACTGCAGCTCTTCTACTCCAGCGAAGTGTCTCGTGTTCCAAAACTGAATAAACTGTAGCAATCAAATGTCAGTTCCATGCAAGGAATTAAACGCCCATTAATTAATCAAGCCATAATAGTAAGTGGTAGTACAGCTATATTAGACAGCAATATGCAGTTTATCTCATCCTACAGCAACTGAAATAAATTGACTAGGATGACCCATCAACTGTGAATTAATCATCTAGATGGAACCAAATTACCAAAAGAATGCCTCCTTGTCGTGGATTTGTTTTTTAAAAAAAGAATACCGTCGTCCATTTGTTGGACTACCATCCTATTTAAAATTCCCATATTGATACGAGAAAATAGCCTTCCTTCATTTTGGACTGCCATCCGTGTTAAGGAGGCAAGAGATTCACTGGTTTAGTTCTTGCAGTATGCTACTGAATCAATCAGTAACTTGAAACCATGCATTAACAGGACTAAGTAGTGTGCCATGAAATAGTTTTACATTATAGTTACCAAGATACATCGACTCTTAACAAGAGGAAACTAAGAAAACAATATCATGCCATCAAAACAAGAACCCAGATAACTGTCATTTTAATTTACATGCCAACGTAAACAAGTTAAACGAGCCAAAAAATTGTTGTGCTGACTTGATATAAAAAGAGGACCACAGTGGACAGAACATATAGAAGGCTTTGTACCTTTGAAACTTGTAAAACCTTTCTCGAATAGTTATTACTTAGAAAATTAATTTCCAGATGCTAATAGTAAACTGATCCCTAGAATTTTACCTCAATGCTAAAAGTGGTATGATTAACAAGGAGCAGAAGTGCATTTGATGCGTCATGTTATCAGATAAGGAGCAGAACAAAGTGTTCAGTCAATGCATACACCAATTAGCGGCACACAAACATCCATTATCTGGAAGGAGAACTAATACCAAAATCCCAACAGTTAACAATAAGTGGAAACTAACTTACAGGCAACTACATCATGTAAATACTTAGCACATAACTTCACATATTTGGAAGGTACAAAGAGCTGTCACCTTCCTTGTAAACAAAGAAACAGGGTATACCAAAAGTTCAACCTGCAATGTGCTTATCTGTGCACAGTATAGTGATCACTCCGTTAGCTGTCACTTGCATATTAATTAACCCGCAAAGAACTAAACATCTATTAATTAACCAAAGTAGCCCAGTAATCTGGCAGAACTCAAATACCGTTGAAATCTAACAAACAGGCATATCGATGAGTTAATGTGTACTAGAGCATTAAGGGCTATCCCTGTATATGAACACTAGGGATTATCCCCTATGTATAACTGGCATTGGAGCCAACCAAAAATACACAAGACTAGGCACAAACTTGGGACACTTGCCTTCTACTTTAACTAGTACCACTAACTAAAAATGTCCATTCAACTCATGTTTGCAGGAATCACAAAATTCACACAACCATATTGAACAGTCCATTATCTGGAAGAAGAATTAATACCCCTGTTGCACTAAATGTACTAAACAATTAATGAACACAGCTTTTTAAGGCAGACTTTCTATCAATAGACAAAAACTTTTTAAGGAAAACTTTTCACACGAGCAAGCAACGCATCCAAACAGAAAATGAAGAAGACTGGGCACATTACATTTGGAAAATCCACTTCTATTTCAAGTTTTCAACTACAGGACAGCAATTCAAATGAAGCTTTGCAGGTAACCAAATCATCAGAACAGGATGCAAATCATTCAGAGATGGTGTATACCTGGGATAATCACAGGCTATGCAGGCGCTGCACGACCCCCGCCCGTAGCAGCAGCGTAGTGGCGGGCACCGGAGGGGAAGCAGTAGAGGCACGCGCAAAGAGAGGCGAGGAAGAGCACGACCTCCGCGACGGTGCGCCAGCCGCAGCCAGCGGGCCTCCTCCCTCCGGGCACGTGCGGCACCATCCTCCTCCTCCTGCTCCCGGAGGCCTCGACGCAGCAACGGAAGAGCGCGACGAGGACGCAGCCGAGGCCGCAGCCAGCGACGAGCACCAGGAGCGGCCAGGAGTCGATCGCGGGGCGGCCCGCGTCCCCCGCCGCGGCGGCCTTCGCGCGGACCTGCTACGGGAACCGAAACCCGCCGTTATCGCCGCGCGGAGCCCAACGAATTTCGGCGGCGAAGGGAAAGGGCGAAAGGGGGCCGGCCAGCGGCGAGGATCGATGCGTGCGTACCTCGGGGGCGTCGTCGGCGTAGAGGACGAAGGCGTTGGTGGCGAGCAGCGAGCCGACGACGACCCCGGCGGCGTAGGCCGGGCCGTAGAGGCGGATCCAGCCCCGTACGGAGGCGAAGGCGACGGCGGCGAGGACGGCGGCGGCGGCGGCCAGCGAGACGAGGGCGGGGTCCGAGGGGAGCTCCATGGGAGCGGGGAACCCTAGGCTCCAGAGGGTTCCTTGCGGCGGCGGGGTTGGGGTGAGGCGGAGGCAGGGATGGTGGAGTGGTTGGTGATTTTGGCTGCGTGGCGGAGGAGAGGAAGACGAGCCGGCCAAGCGGGCGGGGGTTTGAAGGTGGCCGGGGCTGGTCCGGTCCGTGCCCGAATAAACCCGGTCGGTCCAGCCGCATCGGTGCCCCCGGGCCGGGCGACGCCTCCGGTTCCGCCTGGTGCGGCGCACGGGAGGCGGGGCGGGACCCAGGCCGCCACTTGGGCGCTGATGTGCACGTACTAGGCGAGAGCCCAGTTCCGTCCGAGTCCAACGACAGGCCCGTACTAGGCTCATGGCACCACCGGAACAAAAAGTGTTCCGCGCCCGTGCACCAAGCCAACAACGAACTAGTGCTAATAGGGGTGGTAAAAGGACTAAAAATTTAGCCTAATAGTTTTAAAGGTAGAACTTAGGAAAGCTAAGCTAAAATACTATATATTTTTGAAGTAAAATTAATAAGGACCAAGTTAAATTGTGAAGAAGATATAAGAGTCATGATAAATTACCACCCGACTCTCCCCATCCATAGATCAAGCACGAACTAGTGCTTCAACTAGTCTGCATATTTGCATAAATCCTTGCTTAGATTGCGAGTCGGCGACACAACTTGCATGTCTATTGAAAATAACAATTGCCAATTAAGCGTTGTTAATGTCAAACGAACACGGTATACGAGGCGAATAGATCTCTCACCCATCAAGTTAGGCCAGTCCCACTGAATTTTACGAGAGTTTCATGGCATCAATAATAATATATAGACGAAACGTCATTGCAAAAAAAAATGGAGTTTTACTCGTATTTAATCGTTGGGATGTTGCTTGTCCATAAATAATCTGAATAATATGGACGAGGATTTGGAGGTATGGACCGGAGATTTTGGGTCTCGAATCGGGCCGGCCCAGAGGGTTTGATGAGAATGATGGCCCTGTACTGTAGCTAGCATTCGGCCCCAGGCAAGGCGGGCTGTTGCCTGCCTGCACCAGTCGCCGCGGCAGTGTACGTCACACGACGCGGGCCCGGCAGACGGGGGCATGCATGCATGGTTCCCGCGGGGCCGGGAGCCGCGGGTCCGAGACGAGTGGCGATTGCCACGGCCCAAGGCCAACGCGCCGCGTCGTCGTGTCCACGGTCCACGCGTTCACCCGTTGCCGCTGCTGTCTTGTGATGCATGCTGCTGTTGCTGCCTCTCCCGGCAGTGTCCGATCCGTCCGATCGGCGTCGGCCGGATGGAAACAGATCGAGGTCACAAACGCAACAGCGGAAAACGCACGGCGAAAACTACGTACTGTGACTGTGAGGCGATGGCAAGAAGCAGCAGGCCAATCGGCAACACGATGCATGCATTTGCATATGCCAGGACACATTGCAATCTGTATATGTCTGACCCAGCCTATATGCTCGATTCAGAACCATACTAGTATATGGTTACCATTACATCACAACATTTCATGCAGCACACCATACTAAGCATCAGATACTAACAGGCAACAGCTAGATATATAGCGTGTGAGCAAATCAGAATCTCGTCAAAGACATGGAGCGAGACTCTGTCGATCTCATCGTTAATTTGCAGGAATACATACAACTGACTGCTCAGGTGCAAGCACGTATGGCACTGTAGCAGAGCTTAGCCACCACAACAGTCCACATCGCAACCTACTTGGTTAAGTGTTGAATCTTGGCATGCGGAGGCAAAGGATTATATTAAACGAAAAAAAACCAAAGATCAAAGACAGCTAAAAGCTACTTAGTATAACAGCCTTAACTTTTAACACATCAACAGTCAGCACTCAGTTGGGTTTACTAGTCTAGGATGACCTCAGTACTTGCATGGGAATTGGAAAGGATATAACTCAACAAATTCAAAGGAAATGAAACATGTACATCCAAGGGCCTTGACTCTAATCTGATGACAAAAAATTAGTTCCAGTCACTAATACATAGTAATTGATGCTACTGAACACCTGCACTGCATGCGTAATAGCCATAAAGGAGTGCACCTTAGAAAGATTTTATCCAATTACTGTACTCAAAGTAGTTAGACACAGGAGCAAGGAACTTAGTGTAGCAATCAATATTCACCACATGTACATATGATGAAACAAAAATTCACTTTTAACAAAATGAGCCAACTCAGTCTCTACGCATGGAATGGGGTAATTGAACATCTAAAGTCAGCATCTGGTTGGATGTTGTGCAAATTGGGCATTCATTTGCGTAAGCGGGTTACAATGATAGCCATACGCACTGCCACAGAATTGACAAAAATTGAATTTGTGTTTGAATACGGTAAACCACCAATACAACAAGATCAATCAGATGTACCAATTATAGCACTAGAAGTTATGAAAGACATATAGCTAGTTATAGCAAATCTGATATTGAATCAACCAGTCATTTGAAACAATGCACAATTAGGACCCAGGACTAGAGAGAGCTCTGAAAAATGAAACAAACAAGATACAGACAGTTGATCTAACTCTTTTACATTCACCAACATTATGGCTCAACATTTTTTTTACACACATGAACATTTTTCTTCAACTTTTTTTTTTGCCTTCACCAACATTATAGCTTAACCTTCACAGATAGAATCTCTGGCTCATCAGAAGTTGTCACTGATATCTTGCTTGACCTGTTTGATAACCTGCAAGGACATGCCGCCTGGGCGCTGGTTGCTGCCACGCTTCCTGCTGCTCTCACGCGACAGCTCCACCATCTCCTCCATCTTGGGAGTCAGGTACGCCCTAGCAGTAGCGGCACCAGCAGCCTTCCCCGCCGACCCCTGCAGCTCCACCCCCGACGCCCGCTGCTGCGCGTGCGAGCTCATGCCGGCGAGCAGGCACGCACGCCCCGTCTGCTGGTACTCCCGCCGGTCGCCGACGCGGGCGCTCAGGTCGCGCTCGCGCAGCTTCTCCTTGAGCGCCTCGCACGTCGGGTCGCCCCCGCCGCCGACCGCTCCACCTCCTTCAGCCGGGCGTCCAGGATCCGCGCGGCGCCGGCGTGCTGGCCGCCGTCGGCGGCCACCCGCGCCGCCGAGAGCCAGACGCGCTCCCGCTCGACCTCGATGGACGGCTGCGGCATGTGTGCCAGCTCCAGCGGCCTCTGGATCACTGCGGCGGGCGCGGCGGCGTGGTGGGTCTGCCCCGTCACGGCGTCGCGGTAGGTGCAGCTCACCTTGACGAGGCGGGTGACCTCCTCCGGCGTCGATGGTGACAGCGCGGCCGTCGGCGGCGACATTGCTGCCGTAGGATCCGGACTTGACATCCTGGATCCGCACGCCTCGGTGCAGGCACGTGACGGCGACGCGCGCCTCCTGCACGGCGACGGAGAGGAGCCCGCCGACGCACCGCGCGAACGAGCTCTGGATCGCCGGCTGGTCCTGGACGAAGGAGAAGGTGCCGCCGGTGGCCTCCGCTATGGTGTGCATCGCGGCGGCGTCGTGGTCGGCGCCGAAGCCGAACGTGTGGATCGGCCCAGGCCGGGAGCCGGCGTTCGCGAACGAAGGCGGCACGAGGGTCGTGTAGTTCCTACTTCCTAGGGGCGATCGCCACCAGCGAGAGGTACGAATCACACCCGTCGGAGCGGAGGATCATGCTGGTGACGGCGTTCCGGTAGCGGCGGTCGAGGAGCACCTGGGCGCCCACGCGGAGGCCCTCGCCGATGTTGGTGCCCCCCACGGCGTTGATGCGCTGCACGGCCTGCTTCGCCGCGGCCGACATGCGCGCGAGGTGGGTGATGCGCCACGCGGCGTCGGAGAATGTGATCACGGAGAGGCGGTCGGCGGGGCCGAGCTGGTCGACGGCGAAGCACACGGCGCGCTTGACCAGCTCCAGCTTCTGGCCCATCATGCTGCTGCTGACGTCGAGCACGGTGACGAGGTCCAGCGGCGCGCGGGCCACGTCGGCGGGAGCCTTGGCGTCCAGTCCACGACCACCGCGAACTTGTCCCACGACGCGCCCCTCCCGAGCGCCGGGAACTCGCACTGCGCCTTGAGGACCAGGCCGCCGTTGGCTGCCGGCGGCGGCCCAAGGCTGCAACGGGTCGTCGTCTTGGAACACGACAACGGGCCCGTTTTAAATCTAGATTAGAACGCAACCGTCCCGTCCAGTCGTGCCAATGGGAGGGACCATGCATGTTCATACATGTATTGGATTAGATGGGCTACGCAGATCGTGCATGGACCAAATTTGAAAACTGACAAACATCGCTGCCTATAAATATCGCGCCATGGGAAGATCTAAAAAAAATCGCCATTAGACAAGAAAGGAAATGCTAAGAGCTTAACCCGATCATGCCTCTCTAGTCTCCACCTGATCTATGCTGTAGCAGGAGTAGAAACGTAGAACAGAAGCACAATACATTCCCCAGGCCCCAGCAGCCGCCGCGCCGGGGGCTCCGGGGCATCTGAACCGGGAGCACTGCGACGGTGACCATGCACTCATCAGTCATCAGACAATCACAGACGAGACCCCACAAAATCTAGCCAATGCTCACGAAACTGGGAACAGAGGAGGAGGGAGCAGGGGAGGCAAAGCCGGCACGCCCGCGGCGAATTTACCCCGGGGATGTCGCCGTGGAGCATCCGCAGCTTGAGGCTTGAGGGCGTCCTGGGCGAGCAGCAAGCTGTAGACGAGGACTCCGAGGAGGGACTTCTTCGGGTGGAAGCGGGGGCGCGGATCCAGCCCCTGAGGAGCGCCATGGGAGCGGGAAGCCAAGCCTCCAGAAGCTTCCGAGCCACGGGTGGAAGCAGATTGGTGGCTGTGGAGCGTGCGTGCGCGGCGGCGGCGTGGCTGGCGCGGCCGCCTTGTGAAGAAGGAGAAGCCAGGTGGGGGCTGACGGAAACGGCGGCACCTTGTCGCGTTAGAGCAAGTATAATAAAGCCAGCTCACTCGGCGAAATGCACAGCCACATCAGCACAATCCAACGTGGGAGAGAGAGAAAGGAGGAAAGAGAAGAAAGCGGGCGACTCACACAACGCTGGCGGAAAGCGAGCGAGATGCTCTGTTTCAACGCTGCATGGTCTCTCATTGGCTCCCGTCACTGCCGTAAATTTGAAAAGCAATAAAAGATTGTGGGGTCCACCACCAGCACTCTCCCTGTTCGAGTGACATGGCTTCTGTTACAGCCGGCAGCGGGCGGTTCTATTAACCTTGCTCTTATTGGGCGTGCCCCTATCCAAAATGCTGGCCGTACCCAGTTGACGTACACAGCATGATTGGACATGTTCTATGCCAAAAGTGTAGTGTGGTGGCCGTGTGGGCTGTGGCTGCATATACGTATTTGGGAAAAAAAATATGATTGGACATCTTCAATCTCGTTAGATTAGAAACTTAATCCTATATTCCTATTAGCCTTTGAAGCTTATCAAAAATAGGTTGATTTTTTACATGTTGAATTTAGATCTAATCTAATATTTCCAGAATTTATTCACAAAAAAACTGGGACAACTTGGTTTAATTGCACTAGACCCAACGCATGAAGCAGACTGGCAGAGAGTAGAGTCAACAATGCTTCTTCTTATAAGTTCATCTAGAATTAAATTGTTTAAAATCTGTTAACTTTTACTGTAAATATATATTATTCTAAATAGATTGACAACATAAAATTGATATTATTGGATGTTTATAAAAATATCTCCATAATATAGAAACATTTCTTATAAGATAATGTGAGTTTATGCAGGTATTACTAGTCAACATGTTATAATGGGGATCGCGTGTATCTATGCTTAGCAGGTATTTCCGATCGAAGGAAGGAAGGAAGAAATAACAACCGAAAAGGAAGCTAGAAAAGAGTGTAGTAGAGTAGCTCGTGAGTTAGTCAAAAGTTTGGAAAAGTTTGGAAAGAAAGTTTCCATTAAAAAGCGTGTTCTGTGAGAGAGGACACGGTTGTCAGTGTGAAAAATAAAAACTTACCTTTGAAAACTTTCCTATCTAAACAGGCCCTTAACTAAGTGTAGGGAGCATTGCGCTGTTTGTCGTGAAGATGGCGAAAATTTTATTGGACGCGCACGCGCCGCGAGCCCTTAGCGGCGAGCGGACACATGTCGCTCGCCGAATGGCTCACACCTTATCCTCTCGGCTCAAGAGATGACAACGTCGTTCGGAGGAAGGCGGGTGGGGAGGAGGGCGCGCGGCAGGAGGTGGGCGGTGCGGCCCGGCGACGAGGGCGCCGCCGGCGGCGGTCGAGGCTGGCGGCGGCGGGGCGGGAGGGGATTAGGGTTTTGGGGTTTTGGGTTGGGGAGCTCCAATTCCTGGCGGCTGTAGAGGTGGTCGGCGGCGGCGGCCGGACAGGCGGTGGTTGCGGGCGCGGGGTGGCGAGCGAGGCGGCGGAGACACCACCTGCTGGGCGGTGGTGGACAGCCGGTGGGAAGGGTCGGTGGCGGGGGCGAACTTTTGACGTTCGTTAGTGGAGGGCGGGGAGGACCGACGGGGTGGGCCGGTGGGCGGAGCGGCGCGGCGGGAGGTCGCCGCCGGCCGCGGGTGGTGGTTGAGGCCGGCGAGGGGCCGGTGGTTCGCGCGAGGAATAAGGTAGACGGGAGGAGGAAGAAGGTGGACGAGAGGAGGAAGAAAAACTCCCGCTTGCTGCTAACCGCTGGCGGCGATCGATCGCCCAATAAAGGCGTCGGGCTACGGACGCGAGGTCGCGAGGGAGACGGGAGACCAACGGAGATGGGCCGCGGCCGGGCCGGGTTGGGCTGGGTCAGACGAAACAGTTTCGGTACCGAATAGCAGTTCATTTATTTGTCTTTAATTTTGATTTGTTAATTAATAGTATGAAGTGGCTACAAAACTGTCAAGAGACTGCCGAAACGTGATATGTTTTCATTCCGTACGAATACACACATTTTGTCCTATAAGGTGCAGCACAAGAAATGTAGATAAGAATAATCGATAAGATTTGGTTCTTAAGAAAAAGGAATACTGATAATATTTAGAGTGAGATCTAAGGCAATGTTTGGTACAGTTCTATGTGATTCTTCATAGGGGATGATTTCTAAATTCTGAGAGAAACGATTCTTCAGCTTAAAGTGATTTTTTTTATTCTTTAGCATAAACTATTAAAATTAAGATAAAGAGAATCACTTCGTACAATCAGAACAAAGCTATTTTTTTCTCGGCCTTTTAGTTCATTTAAGATAATTATTCTACCAAATCAGCAGGAAATCACTTTTATCTTAAAATTATTTTGTCAGAACTCTGCTAGACAGCATAGAATCAGGTGCGGGAGACTTGGTAGTCAGCTGAATTCGGGCTTTTGTGAAATGAGTTAATCTAAGAGTTGCATCATTATGTGCATTAAGCTTTTAGTCAGTTTCATGTGAATTTTCTTAGACAAAACCCAGTAGCTGCAAAAACGACCAACTCTATTACGGCTCTGTTTAACCATCTTTAATTTGGATACAAAAGAAGGTTAGCAACAACATTACTCGTGCAGCTATGGTACTGATCTCTTCTTTAGTTGCATTTTGTAATCGTCAATCACCGCTTTATTTAGCATACTGATCTCTCCTTTAGTTTCATTGTGTAACGAATTGCCGTTTTAATTAGCTGATCGACTTCAGAAGAGCAGAATATATGAATACATGATTGATGAGTACACTGTACACGGAATGCATGGCACTCTGTCAAAGTTAGAGCTAACAATTGGCATGTCGAATGATCAGTAACCGTATAATGCTTGTTACTGGTAAGATTTTTTGCAGTCCTAAACTGATAAACGGACGAACATGAATGTAGTGTTTTAAATTCCGGAATAAAAAAGGGAATTAGGTGTTTCTACCCCTATTCTCAATGTCAATTGTGATTTTGCCCCTATTTTTTAGGGTTTGTGAATTTGCCCCTGTTTTTTCAGAACGAACGCACCGTTTACCCCTGGTTTCGACGCCGGTAAAGTGGGACCCGATTAAATGAATTAAGAAAAAATAAAAACAGCTGAAAAATAGAGGAAATGACAAAAATACCCCTAACTACCCTATCCTATCCTCCCCTTCCACCCATCCGGCCTCTCTCTCCCTCCCTCGGACGGCGACGCAGCGAGCAGGGCGCGGTCGCGCTCGGGGCCGGCCGCATGCGATGGCGGGAGGCGCGCGGGGCACGGGGCCGGCGGCGGCCGGGGAGATGGCGTGCGGGCGGCGCGCGGAGCTGGCCTTCTGCCCCCGTCGCTCGTCCACCCCGACACGAACCCCTGCGCCGCCGCCGACGGCGCCTTCAAGCTTGTCCAGTCCGCCTGGCACGCGCTCTCCGCCAAGCACCCGTCAGCCCCGGCGCCTGCGACGGCCAAACAACCCGCACCAACGCCGCCGTAGCCGCCTCCCCCTCCTCGGCGGCCGCAGCGCCAGGTCGCGACGCCGAGAGCGCCGAAGCCACCGCCCAGCCCGCGGCCGCGGAGGGCTCCTGCGCCGGTGCTGTCGCCGCTGCGCCCGGCGCTGGCCTTACTCGCGGTGGTCGCTGCCGCCTGCCCTGCTTCCCCGACGGTGGTCCAGCTCGCACGACGGCTTGGCGGACGTCTCCATCATCACTGGATCCCTGCGTTGAAGAGGCGGATCTTGGCGGGATGGCTGCAGATGTGGCCCCGCCGCCCTCCAATGCGGCCGCGCGCCGGCCGTCCCCCACCCCCATGGCTGCTGCTGCTCCACTTCGGCGCGGGTCTGCGCGAGGAATAGGCGCTGGCAGTGGGCTGCGCGGCGAGGATGGCAGCTCGGGTCCAGATGAGGATGGGAGATGGCCGTGAGAAGAAAGGGTGGCACGAGGTTGAAGATGGCCCTGACGTGTGGGTCCCACACGTCAGTGGCAGGAAAGAGGAGGAAGAATGGCGCCACAACAGCGACCACCATAGGCAGACCTGTCTTTTTGCACTTGAGTTGACACCGTTAAGCCCTCCTAACAGAACAAGGGCAAACTGAATCTTCGTTTGGAAAAAGCGAGGGCAAAATCACAAAGTGAAAAAAAGAGGGGCAAAATCACAGTTTCAGGTGAAAACGAGGACAAAAACACCAAAGCCCCAATAAAAAAATTCGGACCCGCTAAAGAGAGATTCGAATGTAGGACCTCTTATAAAAGGAGTGGAAGAGTCATACCGCTATGATACGGCTTGCTTTGTGTCAGCATAACTTCGCTTTTCTATATATTGAAAATCTTTGCCCGAAATATTCTAAAATATTTTTCGTTCACCGTCAAAAAAACCTGAAAATTCGGATATTTTGGCATGGTTTTAAATAGCCGGCTATAGCCTCCGCTATAGCCCGCTATAGCTGATTTAGAAGGATGCCGCTATTTGCTCTTACGTGCAATTTAGCCGCTATTTCCTGTTATAGCTCCATTTAGTCAGCTATTAGCTGTTTTTGGGGATCTTCCGCTAAATAGCTTATCCCGCTATTTAAAATATTGTATTTTGGTGATATTTCGCCAAAATGTAAACCCAAGTCTAGCACCTAAAAGAGATTTCAGTGTTGATGCCATCATGGCATATAGTTGATCCATTTTAGTCTTCATTAACTTGAAGCCACCATATGTGGTCACGTTCAGGATATCAGCTGATGATTTCAAGGCAGTGCACACCATTTGCTCAAGGAACTGTTGTGGCCTCAAAGTTTCAAGGTAATGAAGCACTCGTCACATATATGAAAACTCAATTATCTGCGATAAGATGCTAAGGCGTTACTAAAAATCATGAAGATCATGGCTCCAATTTTAAAAGAGACCCAATGATGTGCAGTTCAAAACTCCATCTTCCAAGAGAGAAAATTTGCTGATTAATCTGTAGTTTTCTTTATATTAATGACTGAAACATTCAAAGTTACATATTATTAATTAGAAATTGCACTGGTCATTTATAATTGAAGGGATATACTCCACCATAATTAGTAGCAATGCCAACATGGCTTCTTATATCATGACGAAATTACCAGCACATTGGATAAGAAACGACGAATTACCTTTTCTCCTTCTCTAACAGGATCAAGTACTGTTCAGACACAGGCAATGGTGGAGCATCGTGGATCATCATTCCAGATCTTGCACCCATGTTCAGACATATGCTGAGAAAACTTTCCTTTAGGAGGCCAACCTTATATAACAAGAAAAATCTATATAGACATTTCTGTTCAATAAGGAAACCGATTATTTTTGTCACCAACAAGCAGTAAATCCTAACCTTAGTGCTTTCTTCTTTAACTTGTTCATTGCAGAAAATTATTGCAGCCTCGCTCGGACAGCATCACCAGGAATGTCTGGCATATTTTTAGAGTCATGTAACCATGGATGTTCTGCCCATTCAATTGACAATATCAGAAAGTAATGACAAAATAATTTGAAACGTATAGTAAACTCATGATCAGTTTCGAGCATCATATTTCGATAAAATACAAAGTGATAGAAAGAAGTATTGTACACTGACTCATTTATTTCAAGAAAAAAAACAATACATTAACTCTGTTGAACAGACTACCAAAATCATAGTCGTCTAGATATTCTGTGTAACTGCCAGAATGAGATTTTGACATGTTTGGTTAATGTCATAATGCAGACAAATCACCAATTAAGGTTCAGTTTTCCATAAAAATCATAGAGAGATAGTATTATGCAGCCTACTGTGCAATGGGAACAGAGGATGGTAATAACTACCAAGCACTTGTGCTGTAGTAAACCGTGTGTTTGGATTTGGGTCCAGACGAGATCTTTAGCAGGTTCAGATACTCTGGGGCATGGCATTTTTTTAAAAAAATCTACTACAGATCATATAACTGCACATTAGCTAAATAAGTTTAAGACCTTAGTTCCAAAACAATCGTGAGAGTGATTATTAACAGAATTTGTTATCAATAACTTGTTTCAGTTCTTAGTTTTAGGAACGACTACATTCCACTACAGGTAAACTCAATTGACAGGCTAGTTACCATTGGTGGATTCAGTTAAGTCAGCTATGCTTCCTTGAACATATGTACTTATGTAGGCCAAATAGCATGTTCACTAATCATCAACTTGCCAATCATATAGTACTTTAGTCATATGCAGGCCAGGTGACAGCAGTTCTCTAATCATAAACTACAATAGCAATTGACTAAAGCACCCACATCGCTAGCCTGCAAGCGGCGCGGTGGCCAACGGGCGGGCCCTACAGTGCCGTGAGTGCTCGAGCGATGCTGCCATGGCAGGATCTAGACCAGTGATCCGCTATGCTTTCATCTCGCGGAAGTCTGCAGCTCCAAAGTTTTGCCTCCGATTGGCATGCAGGCGAGCAGGAGCTGCCGCCGGGTCATGCGTCCCTGTCTGAAGACATAGCTGTTCCGCGCGCCGTTTCCACAGCTGCCAGCAGCAAAGGAGTAGGAAGAGGAACATATCAAAGTGCTGAATTGGTAGAGCTGATGGACGCGAGACCTATGTTGGCGGCGCTCATGGTCGTGGGGTTGAAGCCAAGGGAGTTCCAGAAGTCTGTTGCCGGAGCGCACTCGAAGAAGATGTGGTCGGCGGATTCCTGCGGCGCGCCACAGATGTCGCAGGTGGCGTCGTCCAGGACATGCATTTGGCGCTCTGGCTGGCTCAGTTCACCTTGAGAGTGGATTGCAACAGCAGGTCCTTCCGGAGCTTGCCAGCCGTGATGAACGGAGACGAACGGCGAACTAGTGTCATGCATGCAGTATTCAGAATGTCTTCACGGGAGCAGCAAGCAAATAAAGGAACATCTGCCATCCGGTTGATTGGCAAAGTGCCGAACTCAACTCACATCCTGGTGTCGTATAGAACTCGAGAGCAACCGCGTCGCGCATCCGACGCAGGGCGCGCCACGTAAGGCGGCGCTGACGCGGGCGTGCCGCAGGGCCGACGCCTTCCAGTCGTCGGTCCTGCACTCCTGCCCAGGGAGCCGCAGGGAAGGACGCAGGACGGGAACACGCGCTCGATCGGCCGCGCCGCGCACAGCTTCCGCGTCGCGGCTGTGTCCCTGCCAGCTTTGGCACAGAGGCTCCAGGACCTCCCGCTCCAGGTCCGATCGTCGGCGACCACGAGGGCGAAGCGCCTGGCATAGAGGTTGTAGGTGTACCCGGTCCCGGCGTGGAGCGCGTCGAGGCGGGCCGGGCGAGCTCGCGGAGGGCGCTCTCGAGGGCCGCGCCGCCGAACTCCCCGCGCCAGGCGTCGCGGATGTCGCTCGGCTCCACGGCCAACACGCGCATGCGCAGCGTTTGACGAGCCTGGCAGTGTTGACGGTGACGGTCGTGTGGGTTCCTGGCACCGTCAGTCACCCGCCCACCTCCCTCCAGTTCATTGCCGGGGAGAGGTCTCCTGGTTCTGGCGCCGTCTCGGCCGGCCAGCACCTCCATTGGTCCATCCAATGCGCTTTCTCTTTCGGCTCTCTCCGCGGGGACGGGGGCCTTGGCGCCGCTGACGGAGGCGCGGAACCTTTCGAGCACGTCCTGGTGTCCCTGGAGGAGAGCCTTCTTCAGACGGCGAAGAAGCCGACAATCTTGTCCCGGAGCCGCGCGCCTCGAGTCTCGCCGTCATCAAATCCAGCCAGGCGACGGCGGCCTCCTCGACGTCCTCCGTCGGCTGCTGATCCGCCATGGCCGCACTCGATCGCTACACCGAACGAACTAACAAAGCATTGCGGAAAATGGCCAACATCACCGTGCGCACGCGGGATGTGGGAGCGGGAGGGAGGAGGAGGACAGCGAAGGGCGCACGTGCTGCTGAGAAAGAAAAAAAAAATCAGCACGACAATTCGTCGGCAATCGCTCTCACTGACATGGTGGGCCTCTACCACCCTTGTATTTCCTACCTTTTTCCACCTCGCCTGGCTGGCTATTTCCAGAAACAAACCAGCCGCGAGCGAGAGAGAGAGAGATGCGCGGAGGCGGGCATGGAAAAGGTGCTTGCATTGTCCGGCTGGCAGCGGGTGCAGGAGGCTGATCGCCGGATCGGAGCTCGTCGCCGACGTGCTGGCCTGGGTGCACCTTACCGGGGCCTCAATCGTGACCTGCGCCCGTGCCCCAAGTACCCTTGGTTCGTGCCGAATTGCGTCCATCGACTAGATCGGGTTCCAACCGCGCGTACATTCACTGTCAAGAAGTTGCCGTGAAATGAATCAAAAAGAATGTGTCGTCCACACATGACAGCGCGCGCCATCGAGGCATTCCCGTGGCCAACAAGCTTCTGCCCTCACAATGGACGATCGCATCGCTGCGCCCGCACCCATCGGTGCACCGTCACGACTCGATTTCCCCCAATTTCGAAAAGCAAAATTTCCAGTCGCCCAAACCCCCCGGCCGGCTGCCCGGCCCGGTTATAAGAAGCGCGCTTCAGCGTCATCGTCCTCCTCGTCGCCTCTCCTCCCTGCTCACCACACCGCCCTCGTCCTCCTCTAGTCCTCTCCTCCCTGGTCGCCGCACCGCCATCGTCCTCAGCCGTAGCCGTACCAGACCATGGCTGCCTCCCTCCCACCTCTCCCTGGTGCCTCCTCTCGATCGATGTGTTTTTCTTCTGTGCCGGCTTTGAATTCGTCGAGTTGATTTGTCCTCCCTGCGCTTCAATTCCCGCTGCAGCCGCGAAACCAAGCTGCAAGTTCTCCGAGCGGCGACGCTCGTCGAGCTTGCAGCTTCGCTTTCGCGCCTGCAGCGGGAATTGAAGCGCAGGGCGGAGCGGCGTCGTCGCGGGGTACGGTGTTCGTTTGTCCATGGGTTTAGCAACTCTCGCGCACCGCACAAGCGTCATGCTCGTTGGCGCCGCACGGCGGTCGGCGGCGTAGAGGAGCGTCGTTTGGCCGCTGTGCTGCCCCGCCCTGCCGCCGTTTCCGATCTCGAACCTTCTCTTCGGCCCAGAGCTTTGCGGTGCACGCGCGAGGGGAATTGGCAACCCCGCCGCCATGGCGAGCTCGCCACTAGTTCCCCCCCTCACGCGTGCACCACGACGCGCTGGGCCGAGGAGAATGTTCGAGACCGAACAGCGTCGCACGACGGACGGCGTAGAGAAGAACGGACACGCCGGGCCGCGCGGTTTCTCGTCGTGGAGGGGCGTACTCGCCGATGAAGCATGCTGCGCAAGTGTTTCTGATCTCCGGGTTTTGTGTTCACTTTCTGATGACTTCCTTTCCCCCTACACAGGTTCGTTAAAGCTCTCGATCTCAAGGAAATCGCACGCTACCTTCTGCCGGATGACCTCTCGTCCATCCCCGACGTGTACGAGAACGCGAAGGTGCTCCTCGCTCGAGTACATGCTGAGGAGGAGTGAGCCGACAGGAGCAGGCACCCCGCAGACCAGGCCGCTGGATCATCCATTCGCCCATGTTCAGGTCATCGATCCGTCGAGGTTCCCCGCCACTCCATGGTACGTCACGCCTGTCAAGGTGCTGTTCGTTGCCGGCGTTGGGTATCTCGTCTACTACCTGGTATAATCGTAACCTGTAATTTCTGATTTGGGAAGGGTGCGACATGCAATTTTTGCCTCTTCCTTAATTGGTTTCGCTTTACTGTGCAGGACAACGCGGCCAGCATCAGGCTCCTCTCCCAGCCAGTAGGGCTGCGTTGTCTGCTCCCACCAGTCGCCGCCGCCGCCGCCGCCGCCGCTCCACTGATGGCGACTAGTTTCTCACTCCGCTTCGCCACTACCGCCGTCGAGATCGCCAATGCTGCCGCACTGGAGGTGACTTCCATCAGCCCTGTTCTGATTGGGCAGCGAGGTACGTGTCCATAGACCTAGATCTAAGGAATACAAGAATTTCCAGAATTGTCAAATTATTCACTAGCCCGAGGCTTTGGATCTGTCAATTTGTCACTAGTTCATCCATTTGGGATTGTCTCTAATTGCAGGCTTGTTTCCTATGCCGCCCCCAATTGCCATTTACCATCACAAAATGCCAATCCTGGGTTAGTTTGAATTATCTGCAATTTCGTTATTCTGTTATAATTGCCTGTGCCTGATGTCTTGCTTTACCAAGATAAGTTGATCTATTGAATATTCTCAAAACTGTAGGGTTTGTTTTCACAGCATGGCTTCCCGTGCTGATCCCCCTGTACGAGGACTGAGCGGTGGAAGAAAACAAAATGGTAGGTGTTCTTATGTCTCAATTTTTTCAAATCATGCTGTAGTCCCATTCATAGGTACTGAAAGAGGTGCTGATTTAGAGGTTCACTCATAGATGCCTTTCAAGTCTAGAGAAGACAATACATTGATTTTGCTTTCTATTTGCTTGTGAAAGCGAATGGATGTTTACCATGAGCTTTCCAACTGTGGTGACTACTGGATAGTCTTCTGGAGCCTAGACTGCTTAGTTTTCTCCTATCTATATCCTCCTATCCATCTGCTTTCAGTGCAGAATTTTCACGGTGACATAAATATCCGTCCATAGCCATGGTATCTGAGTACAAATCGACGTATTTTACAACTTGAGCATGTTAACATGGTGTAGTATCCAGATTATGGATTTGTTTCGTGTTTTTTGTTGATTTGTCCAAATAGAGTCAGATTTCCAATAGTGGGTTCATGTTTGGGGAATTCTCTGTAGAGCTCACATCGATGTGTTCTGATTTGCTTGTTAGTTCGATGTCTGGGTGCTATTTTAGTGCTGTCAGGTTCTGCTGCTTTGATTTTTGCCATGCGAATTTTGCCCCAATGGAATCTTCATAATGAAACGTGGGCTCAACTCTGTAGCTTCCATATCCTTAAAAGAGAACTTGCTGCTCCTCTGTTTAGTAACTCACAAAGTGACAGATATTTATACCTTCCAAATATACAGTCATAAGCTTGCATTAAGATGATGTAGTGGCCTTAAAAAGTATGTGTCCATTAAATAGCAATGATGTTGTTGTGATGTTGCTGGTATTTAAATTTCAGTATACCACATGTAGGCGTCACGTACTGGTTTTTCTTTGAAAATATTATCATGATTGTGATCAATATGTCCTAGTTCAGCACACTTAGCTCTAATTTTCTGGTACGTCCAATATGAATTTTCTGGTATCAGGATTCTCTGTTTTTGTACATGATAGATCTTATCAGCTTCCATGTGTGCGAAGCGATAAGCTAGTGGTTAACATGTATAGTTACCTTAAAAGTTTGTATTCATTTGTAGTTAAAAATAGTGCAACTTTGATATTTATTATTCTTCCAGATTATGGATAGTTATTGTGCCATTAGTACTAGTTGCCAAATACTTTGTTTTCTGTGTAAAACAGTAGCTGCACTCTAACAAATTAACCCCTGGGTTAAAGGCTTGCTAACTACCATAGGGGCTACGCTATCTTGTGTTTTGTCGTCCCTTTCTGTTTCATTCAGACTGACAAGCACTACAATGTTTCTTTACAAAAAGACTAGCTTTGAGTTGGCAAGTAAATTAACATGGGGTTGACTAGGTTCTTATTTTGATGGAATGAGATTGTCCTTTCTGTACTTTTGCTTATTTATTTGTGAGATAAGAGTGGATGTATCTTGGTGTCATAGTGAGAGATTGGATTTCCCCCCCTTGTTCGTTTTGTTTTTGTGCACATTCTCTCTTACATCCTGTGACTGTATATTGTTTCAAGTGTCTTACGCCGTGGATGGAGGAATTAGTGTGGGTGTGTGATCTTCCAAGGTATGAGCTCTCTGCTCTTCCAAGGCATCAGCCTGTATGGTGTCTTGACGTCTTCGTCCATTCCAAGCTCTGTTCGTTGATTGAGTACCCGCGAGCGTGTTCCGTGTTTTTTTGTCGATTTGTCCAAAATAGAGTCAGATTTCCAATTGTGGGTTCATGTTTGGGGAATTCTCTGTACAGATCGCATCTAGTTCGATGTCTGGGTGCTATTTTAGTGCTCTCAGGTGCTGCTGCTTTGATTCATTGATTGCCATGCGAACTTTGCCCCAAATGGAATCTTCATAAATGAAACGTGGGCTCAACAGACTTTGTAGGTTCCATCTCCTTAACAGAGAACTTGCTGCTTCTCTGTTTAGTAAGTTACAAGGTGACAGATATTCACACCTTCCAAATATACAGAGTCATAAGCTTGCATTAAGATGATGTAATGGCCTTAAAATTTTTGTGTCCGTTGTTGTGATGTTGCTGGTATTAACAAGTCAGTATACCACATATATTAGTCGTCAGGTATT
Organism: Alloteropsis semialata; assembly: GCA_004135705.1. Classification (NCBI taxonomy): domain Eukaryota; kingdom Viridiplantae; phylum Streptophyta; class Magnoliopsida; order Poales; family Poaceae; genus Alloteropsis; species Alloteropsis semialata. The sequence goes on from CM014275.1 coordinate 16,402,413, forward strand.
GGTTTTTCTTTGAAAATGTTGTCATGATTGTGATCAATATGTCCTTGTTCAGCACACTGAGTTCTAATTTTCTGATAATCTGTCCAACATGAATAATCAAGGTATGAGATCTCTGCTCTTGGCTTCCAAGGTATCAGCCTGTATGATGTCTTGATGCCTTCGTCCATTCCAAGCTGATCATTGAATACCCACGAGGTTGATTCATGTTTTTTGTTGATTTGTCCAAAACTCCAAATATAGCCAGATTTCCAGTAGTGGGTTCATGTTTTGGGGATTCTCTGCAGGGCTCACTTCTGATGTGTACTGTTTTGCTTGTTAGTTCAATGTCTGGGTGCTGTTTTAGTGCTGTCAGGTACTGCTGCTTTCATTGCCATGCAAATTTTACCCCAAATGGAAACTTCATAAAATGAAACCTGGGTTGAACTTTGTAAGTTCCATCTCCTTAACAGCAAACTTGCTGCTCCTCTGTTTAGTAAGTCACAAGGTGACAGATATTCACACTTTCCAAATATACAGAGTCATAAGATTGCATTAACATGATGTAGTGGCATTAAAAAGATTGTGTCTATTAAATAGCAAGTGATGTTGTTGTGATGTTGCTGGTATTAAAAATTAAGTATACCACATATATTAGTTGTCATGTACTGGTTTTCCTTTGAAAATATTATCATGATTGTGATCAGCACACTGAGCACTAATTTTCTGGTACATCGAACATGAATATTGAAATTTAGTTTGCATTCAACTTGGGCCTAGAAATAAATTTGTCCTGCAGTAGTTAGTATTTCGTAATTGGCAGGCAGGACTAGTTAGGTGCCTTCTATTCATGAAAGTTAGGTGACTAGTTAGGACTAGTTAGACCTAGAAATAAATTTGTGCTGTAATTTTCATGTAATCAGTATATTCCTTACTTCAAAAGTTCAAATTGAATCCTCAGCTTGTTTAAGCATAACCCAAATGTCGGCTGAATATCTTGTTATTTCCTTTCTGTTGGATGCTGGGCATACGTTTGGGCTTCTCGTTTTGTACATGAAAGTTCTATGATGGCAGATTGTTTGGGTTCTCTGTTTTTATAGGTGACAGATCTTATCAGCTTCCATATGTGCGAAGCGATAAGTTAGTAGTTAACATGGTGTAGTTCCCTTAAAAGTTTGTATTCATTTGTTGTTAAATATAGTGCAACTTTGATATTTATTATTCTTCCAGATGATGGATAGTTAATATACCATAAGTACTAGTTGCCAAATACTGTGTTTTCTGTGTAAAATATTAGCTGCACCCTAACCCATTAACCCTCGGTTAAAGGCTTGCTAACTACCATAGGGGCTACGCTATCTTGTGTTTTGTCATCTCTTTCTGTTTCATTCAGAATGACAAGCACTACAATGTTTCTTTACAAGAAGACTAGCTTTGAGTTGGCAAGTAAACTAACATGGGGTTGACTGGGTTCTTATTTTGATGGAATGAGATTGTCCTTTCTGTACTTTTGCTCTTCTGTTTGTGAGATAAGGGTTGGTGTATCTTGGTGTCATAGTGAGAGATTCGATTTCCCCCCCTGTTTTGTTTTTGTGCACATTCTCTCTTACATCCTGTGACTGTATATTGTTTCAAGTGTCTGATTGATTTGCTAGAGCGTTCTCCTGTCTTTTGTACATAGATAGAGCTATATTTCACTGTTCTATTCAATCTTGTTGTGTTAGTAATTAGTGATAAACTTACACATTCAGTGTGGGTTGCCCTTGTCAAATACAAAACCAATTTCGTTAACTTGTTGCTTGTGTTTTTTTTAGGAAGAGGAAATGAACTTGTTGGCTGTGCGTATGGCTATCTTAACAGTTTACCACTATGAAGGATAAATTAGTTCCAACATCCAATCAGTAGTTAGTTTAGATGTTCAATGTTATAGGGTGTAAAGATTAATGAGTTGGTTCTTGCACTCATGTTTTTGTAGTTTATCTTGATTCTAGTTAGAATAGAAGAATTGAAATAACAAGCTCTGAACTGAAACTGCTATCCATTATATTTGTCTTATTTCCACCATAAATGGCATAATTGGAAATATTGTGACAACCGACTATTAAGGTTTTTGTAGTTTATCTTGATTCTAGATGATTGATTCACTGTTGGTGGATTATCCTAGTCAATTATTTCAGTTGCTGTAGGATGAGATAAACTGCATATTGCTGTCTATTATAGCTGTACTACCACTGACTATTAAGGCTTGATTAATTAATGGATGTTTAATTCCTTGCATGGAACTGACATTTGATTGCTACAGTTTCTTCAGTTTTGGAACACGAGACACTTCGCTGGAGTAGAAGAGCTACAGTTTACGCTTCTCCATGACATGGTGATTTGTTCACTACAAGTTGTTGGAGTAACAAGACATGATGCTACCACAAGTTACCTGATGTTTTTTTTTTGTCCTAGAACCATTGTGTAATTAACATGCCATAGTTCAGCTAGCATATGTCTTTCACTCGTACTCTTTATATCTGTCGCCTGTCGCGAACTTTGTTTTGAATCTGCAGTAGGTGGGTAAGTAATCGACAGTTGGGTGATTCTCCGGTACTTGAGAATTGTGATATATCTACTTCTTTTACTGAGGACAGTGAGAAATTGCCCCTTGTCAAGATTCTGTTTGCTTTGCCCACATTAGGCTTGCATTTCTTGACTCTGTTGCCGAGAGTTATTGGTGTGCTCCATGAAGTACTATTGTGGCAGTGCCGTATTAGTACCAATTGCACTTTGCTGATTTGATGATCCAGTTGTGTCCGGACATTCTGTTGCCTGGTGGTTGCGCCTCTGCTTCCAAACTGCGAGACCTGAAGAAGGTCCAGGGTTTGCCTGGCTCATGGTCGCAAGCTCTCCGACTGGCTGATGCCGCTGGCAATGTCTGGACTCCTTTATCTCTTTTGCGAGAGTTATGGTGTGCTCCATGAATGTTATGGCGATTTCAGTTGGGGCCGATCGTGGCCGGGTAGCCCTGTGATCCTCTGTTATGGTTGATGCCGCCACCAGGATGCAGGGATTCCTCTGCGCTGGCACACCGTTGGTCGCCATGGGTGAGCGCCGGCCGGCATGTAGCAAGTAGCGACCGACGATCGGGTGTGCTTGTCTTACCAACTGGCCGATCATCGATGACAATGGACACGGAATCTTGCTTGAAAGCTGAAATACAGGGAATAATCCTTAAATTGTTGGACAGATGAAACTCCAGCTCATTTGTTCAAATTTGCTACCAAAGGCTAAAATCTGTCAAGATTTTCAATTCAGCAAGACTGAAAACTCCATCCAAACTAAGTACAATTCAAACCATGGCAATAAACCAAATTTGAATTGTGTAGATCAGACGGGTGCGCGCACCAGGCTCCACAGCTGGCGCCATGGACACGCCCAAGTTCACACCCGACAGCTCTACAGGCAGCTTCCGTCACCCACTTGGCCACCACAAGACAAAACCACCGGCCGCTCGCCTCCCCCTTTCTGCTTTTCCTCCCCACTTCCAGCGCCGCCCATCCCAGCAGCCCACGCGGCCACGCCCCTCCGCCGCCGCGAACCCACCAACCCACGCCGCCGCCATGGCGCTGCTATCCGACGCCGCCGCGTTCTACACCTGGGTGGCCGCGACGTGGGTGTTCACCGCCAGCGTCGTCGTCGCGATCGTCAGGTGCTGGACCCGCGGTCGCGGTCTCCGCGTCGAGCACGTCTTCACCGGGTTCCGCGCGCCCCTGGTGCTCGTCGCCGCGCTGCTCTCCCAGGTCTCCCTCCGGCTATACACCGTCCACGTGAGCATCCCCCAGGTACCGTTGTGCGGGCTTGCTCCCCTTCCCTTCACTACTTGTCCTCGGATTTGTGGGTTTTGTGTGGTGATGATGGTGGTTAATCTCGTTCCCCATGGCAATCCCAGCGCGAGCTCAGAGGCCAGGAAGCCGTCGGCATGGACGCGGCCGTGGAGCGTTTCCTGAGCGACGAGGCGTACGACTGGCCGGTGGGCGTCTGCATGTTCTGCCTCATCGCGCTGCTGATCTTCCGTGCTTACGCGGCGAGGAGGAGGACGCCACCGCCGTCGCGTGCGATGGCTGCGCAGAGGGCTGGCGCTGGCGGCTGTACCGTGAGCGTCCCCGAGCTGGTGCTCTTCCTTTTCTGCGTTTGGACATGCGCCTACAGCTTCCCCGTCATGGTACTCGGCTACAGGGCTGCGATGGCGAACGACGGCGGCGCATAGTGTGTGATTGTCCAAGGTATATGATAAGATCTTCTCACTATGTCTTCATCAGTCGTGGTTTGAGTGACTTCTGTGAACCTACCACAAGGTTGATTTATGTATGTGTCACGGTGTCACCCAGTCCAACATCCAAATAGGTGCAGAGTTTCTGAAAATCGGTGCCTACATGCGCTTATGTTTGGTATTACTGCTTGTTCACAGGGAACAATCTGTTCCTCCAATTTGGTTGATGACACAGGGAATATACTGTTTAGTTGCTTCAATTGACTGATTAAGTCAATATCAATTTGAATTAAAACGATCAAATGATCACTAGACCTTTCAGTCTTGTTGCTCTTATTAGTATGCATATACAGATAGCAGTCTGATAAATGGATGACTGTATTTTCATTAGTGAACTCAAGTTGGGGATATCTTTAGTGCTTCCCTTCTTTTCTAGGTGCACGAGCAATTGGAATCAAAACCATTGCAACTGGTGGTTTACACTATCCAAATTCAACCACAGATCAGACTTGTTGGCTGTGTGGCGAACTAAAATGTGCATTGCTGCGCTCTTGTTAGCCCTTGCTATGAGGACTGAATTGACACAACACCAAACCATGTCCTCATTTATATTAGTTGTTCAAACACAGGTAGCAATTTCAGAGTAGAGGGTAAATGTAGTTCATTATGCTTTGTTAAAAGTGTTCTGGTATCGTTGTTTATGAACTTAGGTGAATATTCCTCACTGCCAAATTTTCTTTGATTTGCTCCTGCCCATCTGTTTTAATTTGAACATAGCTATGAGTGAATATAGGAAGTCCATTAGTGCATCCTTTTGAAGGTTGTTTTAAGCTACTACATGTATATGTTGTTCAAATGGGTATACTGTACATGATATCTGTCTACATCAATTACTGTATATTGAAAAATGGATGGACATGTGTCTGGTCATTTATTTCTGAATGTTGTTTCTCTTACAAATGCATATTGAGGATGCTCTTCCCAATAACTAACATTTATATTAGGGTCATCCAGAAACTGAAACTGTTTTCATTTTTCCTGATGGGAACTGAAACTGATTCAGTATGAATTTGTCATGAACCAGCAACAAAGTGCCGCATTCCGTTTCAACAAACAATTGGACATCGGAAATAACTGGATTTGTTGCTGGTTTACTCTATTCATTTTGATGGCCAGTTCTTATGTAGAAAACTGACGTTTTACTGCTACAATTAGTTCTGGAAACACATGCCAGTTCTTGGATCAGAAAAGCTCCAGTTTACCTTTCTGCATGCAAGTGACTTGATGCTGATTAGTTCAACTACAAGTGGTTGAAAACACCAGAGGATCGAATCATGCCTCCCCCCTCCCCTCCCCGACCCCCACCCCCGCCGCCGCCGGGCCGGCGCCGCCGGCCAACAGCCACCCGCCCGGCCTCCCCACCGCAGATCCGGTACCGCAAGCCTCCCCGCCACGCGCCCAGCAGCCGGATCTGGGCATCCCCTCCCCCCGCCGCGCCGCTCTGGGAGTCCTTCTTCCGCCCCCACCATGGCCGGTCCGGCCAAATCCGAGCTCCCCTCCTGCT
>CM014275.1:16408712-16438042 GCA_004135705.1 Alloteropsis semialata
ACCGCCTCCCCCACCTCCAACACCGCCGCCGCCCCCAATGCCGGCAGGTGACCCCGACACGCGTCCTGATGTGGAGACCGTGTTCGTCCCTTCCTCGTACGACCTCCACAGGGATGCTCAGGATTGGGAGAGCTGTACGCTCGTGCCCTGGGCAATGCACCTGCCCCGCGGCGATGGGGCACGGGCAATCGAGGAGCTCCTGGTGGAGCAGCTTCACCTCCGACGCAGCGATGTCACGGTGACTGTTCACCAGCCGGAGCCATACCTGATCCGCTTCGAGCGCAGCGACCACTGTGCGGCAGCCAGGGATCAGGGGCGCTTCCAGGGACACGGCATCGACATTTGTCTCCGACCTTGGCGCAGCCTCACCCATGCCGTCGGCATGCGCATCTTCTACAGGGTGAGCCTGTGCTTGGACGGCATCCCACCGCACGCCTGGACGCCGGAGATCGTCGAGCGGGTCATCGGCCGCAGGTGTGCGCTTCAGTGTATCAACACTGACTTGGTACAGCCAAGGGACACGCGGCACATCGATCTCTGGGCATGGACGGCGGACCCGAGTGGAATCCCAAAGAGGGTGTGGCTGCTCATCACCCACCGGCCGTCGGAGCGATCGTCGGCGATGATTGTCTCGGAGAGGCCTCCGGAAAGCTGGCACCAGGGCGTCCGGTTTGAGGTCTTCCTACACATGCCGCTGGTGGAGGACTACACGGCGGTGGCAAACAACCTCCAGGAGGCCGCCTCAAACCCCGCCGGCGTGGTGCCGATTCGTCGCCACTACCAATGGCGCTACGGCCTGGTGGACGGCGCCCCCCCAGGAGCGCGCTCGACGTTCCCGGCCCGGCTGCCACTCCCACCACGCGAACAGACGGGCCGGCACCACGAGGACGACTACCGCGACGCGCGGGATGGGCGCGCCAGAAAGCCGGCCCGAGACGACAACACCAAGCGCGACGATCGGCCACGCTCCAGCAGGGCCTCCTGCAAAGGTATGGGTTTTGTGTGGCCTAAAAGGAGGGAGGACGGCGATGACGACGATGACTACGACCACCCCGGGCGTGGTGGCGAGCACCCTGCAGGCTACGCCTTCTTCCCCATAGAAGACACCGAGCCAGTGCGCCGTGAGCGCACACGCTCCCCGCGGCGCAGGGACGGCGGCTACTGGAGACATCGCGGCCGGAACGACGACCACCACGACACCATGAATGGCGGCGCGCGTCGTCCCCGCAGGGATGATGATAACCTTCCGGCTGGGCGCCTGCGCCCGGGCGGTCCTGCGAGCCCAGACGACGCCGACGACGACTTCCCCAAGCAGCTGCCGGAAGAGGAAATGCACAACATGTCCCCTGTCGAGCTACAGGCGATGTTCTCCACTCAAGCAAAAGCACTTAGAGCCACTCTTGCATCCGATCAGGTGAACAACAAACTCAACGCCTTTGATGCTTATAGACAGCTGCATTTGGCACAGGACTACATTGAACAGGCTTGCCGATTCGCGGAGCGGCTTGGTCTCGCCGGCGCCTCCGCTGGGAATGCAGCCTGGTCCGCGACGCGGCTGAACAACGACGACGACACTGGTGCAACGGAGGTGCCGGTGAGCCGGGTCTTCGGCCGACTCAGGACTTCGCTTGGTGCTCCGTCGATGAGCGACGTGGTGCAGGCTCTTCGCGCCATGGAGCTCACCGGTGACGCGGCGTCCGCACCAGGCGCTCACGACGGCACTGGACGCACGTCCTCACCAGAGCCAGGCCACGACCTGGGACACGCCGGCGACGTCGGGACGGCTGCGCCTCTCCACGCCATGGAGCTCACCGCCGGCGACGCGGCTTCCTCCGCACCAGGCGCTCACGCCGGCATTGGACGGACGCCTCCACCAGAGCCAGGCCACGACCTGGGATACGCCGGCGACGTCGTGGCGGCTACACCGCGCAACAGGGCCTGCACGGACATGAGGACTGGGCCTGCGTCCTCTGTGCCAGGCTCCCCGGCCAGCAAGACTGGCATGGGCCTTTACTTGGCCCAGCTGGAATCGGCCATCTCAGGACTGCGCTCTCCGGATTCACCTGGGCCAAATTATGGCATGGGCAGTCCGACGTCCTTGGTGCTGGGCTCCTCGGCCGGCGCGGATGTTGGGCCAGGCGCGGACCTGGGCCCCCTTTCGGTCCGGCCAGAACTGCCGGGCGACGGCTTGCTGGGCTCCTCGGCCGGCGCGGACGTTGGGCCAGGCGCGGACCTGGGCCCCTTCTCGGCCCGGCCAGACCTGCCGGGCGACGGCTCGGGCCTGTGCCCTTCGCCCCAGCGCGGTGGACAGGACGGTGCTGCTCCAGGTCAACCAGAGACGGTGATGAGTGACGCTACGCCGAACAGTACGCCGGGGAACACTGATGCACGCATCGACGACCTCTTCACCAAGCCTGCAACGCCGCTGCTACACACAAAACCGGTACATACTCGACGACAAAAGCGCACATTCAATATGACGGCTCCTAGGCGAAGCGCTAGACTAGCAAACCGACCTTCTATGCCATCTATGCAGCGAGCACAACAAAATTTACTTCGCAAACTTGGCCTCCAGGTTGAAGAATTGAAGCCGATCGAGGACGTGCTGAAGGAGTATGTCGGGGCCATCAAAGGGCCTCTCCCGGACTACATCATAGCGGCGCTTACTGCTCTACTCGACCTTGACGATGACGCGCAGGATCAGATGGTGGAGGCACTCCTACAGCACGCGGGGGACGGAGTGGCCGAGCTGCAGGCTGAACAAGATGGGCTGCTGGGACGCGGCGCATGATAAGCCCCAACACTGAGTCTCCCAATTCTCAATGTATCCACGACATTGCATTTACTTCCATGCACATTATTGTCATCTGTGCTCTGCTGGCTGCGACCTTCGAGCACGACGACTTGGACCAAGCCCTGCTGGCTGCGACCTTCGGGCGTCATCTATGCGAACTAAACCATGCCCTGCTGGGCGTCATCTATGCGAACTAAACCATGCCCTGCTGGCTGTGACCTTCGGGCCGACTTCTTTCAAACTGGCACTACTATCCTTGAACCATCAGTACTCCGTCGCTTATGTCACCCGCACGAGCTACTACCATCATCACCATGATAAAAGGCAACTTTAACATAATCAACTGGAATGTGCGCGGTCTAAACGCGGCCGCCCGTTGCTTGGCCGTACATGATTTGATTAAAGACACAATCTGCCATATAGCCTGCTTGCAAGAAACGAAGTTACAAAACATCGATGCAGCGCTTGCCAACTTCCTGGGGGCCTACAGGCTCAATTGCTTTGCATACAAACCGGCGCTAGGAACCAAAGGCGGGATCTTGGTCCTATGGAACGACAGCGCTTTGGATCTGCAAAACATCCGTATTGGCAATTTTTCGGTTACGGCTGACGTCACAGTGAACCTTTGCGCCTCAACTTTTCGCCTAACCACGGTTTACGGGACCCTCGAGAAGAAACAGACAGCCAGCTTTTATACAGCACCTTAAAAATCTCAAACCGGCCGGCGAAGAGAAATGGCTTGTCACAGGAGATTTCAATTTAATTTATCGTGCCAGGGATAAAAACAACCCGAACCTTAATCGACGGCTCATGCGCAGCTTTAGAGCTGCCCTAAGTTTCTGCGGGCTTAAGGAACTTCACCTACAGAATCGGAAGTTCACCTGGAGCAACGAGCAGCGACATCCAACGCTTGTAAGGCTAGATAGAATGTTCTGCAACGCGACCTGGGACATTGAGTTCCAGAACCACGTCCTTCATGCGCTCTCGTCATCGCACTCGGACCACTGCCCCCTGCTTCTAGCCCAGCACTCCGGGCCTAGACGACCCACGCCCTTCAAATTTGAGAATTTTTTGACCCGCCTGCCAGGATTCCAGCAACTGGTAACCGACGTCTGGACCAAGCCAACTTCGCACACGGAACCTTTCCACCGCCTGGGACACAAGCTGCACTCTCTAGCCTTGTCTCTCCGCAGATGGAGCAAATCGTTCACTTCGGACATCAAAGCTAAAATGCACATTGCTCGAGAGGTCATCCTGATCCTCGATACGGAACAAGACTGGAGGCCCCTCTCCGACGCGGAATTTTGGCTTCGATCGAGACTGAAGAAACGGCTGCTGGGATGGGCAGTCATTGAGAAAGCAAGAAAAAAGCAATGTTCCAGAATCACGTACCTACGAGAGGGCGACGCAAACACCAAATACTTCCACTTGAGGGCGAACTCCAGACGCCGCAAAAAATTCATTCAGAGGCTGCGAGTGGGAGCCGGATGGGCTATATCCCACCAGGAAAAACAGGCAGCGACAGTGGAACACTTCCAGGCTGTCATGACCGACCCGCCTCCACGCACTACAGATCTTAACTGGATAGACCTCCAGTTCCCGACAGTTGACCTAACGACGCTGGCAGAGCCTTTCACCGAGGAAGAAGTACATAAGGCCATATCGCAGCTGCCACACGATAAAGCGCCCGGTCCAGATGGCTTCACTGGGTTATTCTTCAAAACATGTTGGGCAACGATTAAGGGAGATGTCATGGCTGCGATCAACTCCTTCCATAATCTACGTTGCGAAGACCTAAACCTTTTAAACTCGGCTAACGTAGTGCTGCTGCCCAAAAAGGAAGGAGCAGAATGCATACAAGACTACAGACCAATCAGCCTCATCCACGCAATCGCTAAGATCATTAGCAAGCTCCTCGCGCTCCGACTGGCCCCGCACATGTCCTCTCTCGTAACTCCGTGCCAAAGTGCGTTCATCAGAGGCCGTAGCATACATGACAACTTTCTGTACGTCAGGAATATCGCTCGACGCTTCCATCGGAATAAAACGCCGGCACTTCTCATAAAGCTCGACATCTCTAAAGCCTTCGATTCGGTACGCTGGGATTACCTACTCACCCTAATGCAGCGTCGAGGCTTTCCGGCCAGATGGTGTGATTGGATAGCGGCGTCGCTACGAACCTCCACATCCAAAATACTGCTCAACGGAATACCATCGGAACCGATCACCCATGGCAGAGGGCTGAGACAGGGTGATCCGCTATCACCCCTTCTCTTCGTCCTTGCGATAGACCCCTTGCATCACCTACTACACACGGCCACTACGAAGGGGCTGCTTAATAAGTTGGGTGGTCGTGTCGCACGCTATCGGGCATCCTTATATGCCGACGATGCCGCAATCTTCATCAAACCTACTCTCAAAGATGCGCGAAACACTCAACGACTACTACATCTATTTGGAGAGGCAACGGGCCTGGTCACGAACTTGCACAAATCCAGCCTAACGCCAATCAGCTGCCAACACATCGACCTGGACACGATCCTAGAGGAATTGCCGGTCACACGCGTAGCCTTTCCAATGCGCTACCTCGGCCTGCCGTTAACTGTCAGAAGACTTCGACGTGTTGACTTCCAACCAATAATCGACAAAGCGGCAGGGAAGCTCTCTAGTTGGCACGGAAAGAACCTCAACGTCGCAGGACGCACATGCCTCACCAAAACCGTGCTCACCTCACAGGCCATCTACATGTTAACAGTGATCAAAGGAAACAAAGAGGCCATGGAGGAGCTAGACAAGCTGCGGCGGAAATTCTTATGGGCAGGCGACGCGGCGCTGACGGGAGGCAAATGTAAGGTAAGCTGGACGAAATGCGGCATGCCCAAACAAAACGGCGGGCTGGGTGTGCTCAACCTCGACAAATTTGCAAGAGCACTACGCCTACGGTGGTTATGGCACGAATGGGCCTCACCGGACAAGGCATGGATAGGCACGGAAACACCTTGCGACGAGGAAGACCGGCTACTATTCGCGGCATGCACAAACTTCGGCTTAGGTGATGGCAAGTCAGCGGCATTCTGGGACACAGCTTGGCTTCAGGGTCGCCGGCCTAAGGACATCGCTCCAGCAGTATACACCGTCTCCAAACGCAAAAAGCGGACTGTGGCAGAGGCAATGGCAAATGACTTGTGGGTCACTGATTTAGATATTTCGAGGGGAATTACATCGACCCTACTTCGGGAGTTTGTAGAATTGTGGCGGCAAGTTAACGAGGTGCAACTACGTCCGCACGTCCAAGATACCATAACATGGAAGCTAACAGTTGATGGCGCCTATTCTACCGCATCTGCCTACAAAGCGCAGTTTATCGGTTCGGTCTTCAAACCCCATAACGCCAAATTATGGAAAACATGGGCCCCGCCAAAATGCAAGTTCTTGGCCTGGTTGGTCATACAGAACAGAGTGTGGACTGCGGATCGACTGGCCAGGCGTGGATGGCCGCACACGCCACTCTGTCAGCTCTGTCGAAGGGCAAACGAGACTGCGCATCACCTGTTTGTGGACTGCAGGTATACCAAGCGAATATGGACCGCCGTAGCTACTTGGCTCGCCAAACCAGAGATACTACCAGGAAGCTGGCTGCATTCAGACACAGTGTCCGAATGGTGGATCAATATAACTGATAACCGTTTGGTGCCTAGGAAAGCCATGAGGAGCCTTGCATTGCTAATTATATGGGAAGTCTGGATCGAAAGGAATGCGCGTGTCTTCAACCGCAGGGAGAGCTCCTCCACGGCCATCATCTCAAAAATCAAATCCGAGGCGTCGGCGTGGGCTGCAGCCGGTGCCAAGGAGCTAGCGAGTCTAATAGCGCGAGAGTGAACTCTTTTCTGCTTCTTTCCGGTTAGCCGGCTGTATTTATAAAACCCTTCTTTATCAATGAAATTGGCACAATCTCGTGCCGGTTCGTTCAAAAAAAAAAGTGGTTGAAAACCTGGAATAGCAAGTACTAAACGCATGTTACCAGTTGTTGTCTCTGTTCAAAGATACAGAGTATCTTACATACAGTATCTGCATAGAACATCTCACGAACTGCAGTTTCGTGCGAAAGAGAGGTAAAACATGATGCCATCGATCGGCAGTGTATCACTCGAGCTGCATGTGCTCTGCTAAGTGCTGATTGTGAAACAGTTGCTTTCTAAGATTTTCCTTGCTTTGCCCGTGCTATGCAAGCCTGATGCTGGTTATTTTCATATTTCTTGTAGAAAATTGTGTTGGTTTCTTTTGGCATCAAGCTCTTGCTGTGCTCCAATATGAAATCTGTGCTGTGATGGTATTGGCGCTACATGAACGGATGAACCAGAACTCCTAGCAGATTGAGGCTTGAAAATATGCACTTGGACATGGACTCAATTGCATCCCGACATCCTGTAGTTCAGTTGCACATCTCTGCGTGAAAGTTGCAGTCTGACGAGAGAGGTAGCACCGGATTGAGAGGTCAGCTCAGGTGTGCCTAGAGAGTAAAGAATGCGCCAATGCATGCTCGATCTCCGTCCAGCCACAAGGCTAACAACTCCGTCACCCGTCGCCATCCCCCGAGGACACCCATCACCGTGGCCAGCGACCCGGCGTTCTCCAGGTGCGGTGCTCATTTCTGACCAGCGCACGGCACGCCCGGATATGCGCCTTTGCGCGCACTGGTCGGAAACGGTAACGAGAGCCGCGCCGGGCCGACACGAACGCCAAGGTCTCGCGGTCCGGTGGGCGCGGCACACGTCCGTGCCGTGTCGCCCACAGGCCGCCGTGACTTGGTGTTGGGTCCGCGAGCGAGCGATCGATCGAGACGGGGGAACTCGCCGGCCGTTCGGTCGGGGTCATGACACGAGCACGCTATCGCCTGGCCGTGTGAACCCAGGCGAGTACGCGCTGCGCGCTCGGCACCGGGAGCGTTCCGGGTCTGGCTGGCACCGCCCCGATCCCCCAGAGACCACGAGCCCCAACCCGCGCCAACTCCGCCACCCGCACACGCTCTCGCGCTCCGCCCGAAGCTTCGAGAACCCAGGGTCCGCGCTCCCCATGGAGGGCTCGACGCCGCCTGCTCGTGCTCCGATCCGGTCGCCGCGCGCACCGGCGGCTCTTCGCGGGCATCTCCCTTTCCTCGCCGACGGAGTGCTCCTCTGCTTCCTGTGCGCTATGTGGGCGAGCAACGCCATCAACATGGCCGAGATCGCTGCCCGCTGGTCCTGCGGCGAGGAGTCCCGTGCGGCCGCAGCCGCGAGGGCGGCCTTCTCCGTGGCCTGCGTCGCCGCGGGGGTGCTCGGCTCGCTCGCCTTGGCGCCGGTGATCTGGATACTTCGGACCGTCGTGGTTGAGACCCGCCGCGAGGTATGGCTGGCTGCTGAGTTCGTCCCTTTCCCCCTGCAATTTCCCTCACCTGTCGATTAGTTGCCCCATTTTCCTTCTCTGGGTGTCGGATTTGCGAACTCTGATGGTTTTGGTGGCCGCAACGCAACGAGCAGCGGCGTCGTGTGGAGCGCACTGGAGCGCGGCCCCGTCGGGATGGGGGAGCTATACCCGTGTTCTTGCTGATCGTCGTCTTCCTTGCCTTGATGGTGTCGCTGGGTTGGCTGATTCAAGAGCTTGCGCCCGCCAAGGGGTCCGGCCTTCACAGGGCTGGTTCTGCGCTGAGCGACGCTGCAAGCTTCCTGTACTCTTTTATGGCGTGCTTCGTCCTTCTTCCAATTTTCTTCAGCCGACCGAGGTTCTTTACTGAGATGAAGAGCAATACTGCGCGCCAGGGTACTCAGATAGCTCGCCACATCAGTCAATATCCGAGGTATTCTTTCAATATTCTCTGTAAAGTTTCACCTGTAGTTCATTGATATAGCATGTCATAACTCACACGAGATTATGTCTGTTCATAGCTAACATGATGCTAGTCCTGTTAAGTAGAAACTGAACTTTACTAGGGAGTAGGAACCTGGTGGTACAACTGTTCATCTATATGTGTTTTATTAGCAAATTCTCGTGTGAACATCAATTGGTGTACAGCATCTTTTCATGGCTTAGTGCTAATTCAGATCGGGACAGCAATGACACAGCTGACTTCCTACCCCTGAAAAACTAGTTGGTGCTGATTTTGTTAGAACTGATGTAGTATGTCTGGGGCTTATTACTAACTTGAGGACCTCTACATCATAGTCTAGTCTCTGCTCTTTATTTTTTTTTTGTTCAGTTTGTCTATTTGATATTCATCATGATTCTAGACTTCAAATCTGAAATGAACTGGACTTGAAATCAGAATGAAGAGGCATGCTTTTGGATGTAAATGGTATTCAATGTGTATATGTACTCCCTGTACATGTGGAATAATATCTAGAAATTATGTTTGCTTTTGATGCACAATCAGTGATGCAGTCTTGATCACTATGCGATGTTTTGTAGAAAAAAGTACTGCTTAATTTCCATATAGGACGTGTGTGCTTATCACTGCATTGCGGTAAAATTTCAGTTAATTTCTCTCTTATGGTGATATTGGGTGAGCAACCTGCTAATACATTACTCTATATATCTATTTTGATGGCCAGTTTCTATGTGGAAAGCTGATGTCTTACTGCTACAACTATTTCAGTTCTGGAAACACATGCCAGTTCTAGGATCAGAAGAGATCCGGTTTACCTTTCTGCAAGCTAAGTGAGATGATTAGCTTACAAGTGGTTGAAGACATGCAATAACAAGAATGCCAGTGACTAAACACATGTTACCAGCAGTTGTGTCTGTTCAAGCTACCTACTGTGGAAACTGAGAGATCGTACATCTTTTATACAAAATATGCATGTATAAATCATCTCACAATCTGCAGTTTTGTGCCAAAGGGAGGTAAAACATGGTGCGGTCGATCGACAGTTCATATCACTCCAAGCTGCATGTTCTTTGCTAAAGTGCTGATGATGAAACTTTCGCCTCCTAAGATTCTGTTTGCTTTGCTCTCGTGCTATATGCATGCCTAATGCCGGGTTATTCTGATATTTTCTTTTAGCAAATTCTGTTGGTTCTTTTAGCAAATGATGCAGGTGATTGTTGCTATGCTCAAATACAAAATCTTCGATGGTAGTGGCGCTAGCTACATGAACGGATGAACCAGAACTGTTAGCAGATTGAGCCCTGAAAGCCGCACTTGGACTCAAATGCATCGTCCTAGCATCTTGTAGTTGGGTCGCATCACCGGATCGAGAGCTCAGCTCAGGCGCCTAGTATGCGATGCGCCAATGCCTTCTTGATGATCTCTATCGAGTCATGGATGGCCACAATACATGCATGGCTATCAACTTGGTCGCCCGTTGCCCTCCCGCTTGGACGCGGTCACCGTCTTGCTCGCCATTATGCCTGCGGTCTGCCCGATGGCCTTGGCCGGTCCCGTACTCCCGTCATCCTCTGTTCTGACTTGTGAGCTTTTGGCTGCGCCGTGCGGCTGCTCACTCATTTGTGACCAGCACGGCACGCCTGGATGTGCCTGGGGCGCGCCGGCCGGGAACGGCAGCGAGAGACGCGTGCCGTGGCCACCGGTCCGACACGAACCGCGGCGAGTTGCCGGCCGGACACAAGGGCTCGCGTTCCGGTCGGCGCGTGCGAACACAAGCCTGGGCGCGGCGCGAGCATCCCGCCGCGCCAAATTGTATGTGCCGTGTCGCCCCCAATGGCGTGCCTTGGGTTGAGTACGCGAGCGGGCGAGGCGGGTGCACGCGCTGGCCGTACTCATTTCCGACCAGCGCACGGCACGCCTCGATATGCGCACCGGTCGGGAACGGCAACGAGACCCCGCGTGCCGACACGTACGTCGACGTCGAGTTGCAGAGCGAACGAGCGATCGAGACGGGGGAACGCGCCGGCCGTTCGGACGGGGCCGCGACACGAGCACGCTATCGCCTGGCCGCCGGGTGAACCCAGGCGATCGAGTACACGCTGTGCGCCCGCCGCTCGGCACCGGAGGCGTTCTGGGATCTGGCTGGCCCCGGCCGGGTTCTTCAACTTCCGATCGCCCCCAAGATCACGACGAGTCCCAAGGTCCGCGCTCCCATGGAGAGCTCGACGCCACCTGCTCCGACCCGGTCGCCGCGGGCACCGGCGGCGCTTCGCGGGCTTCTCCCGCTGCTCGCCGACGGAGTGCTCTTCTGCTTCGTGTGCGCTATGTGGGCGAGCAACGCCATCAACATCGCCGAGATTCGCCGCCCGCTGGTCCGGCGTCGAGGAGTCCCGCGCCGTCGCAGCCGGCCGCGAGGGCGTCCTTCTCCGTGGCCGGCGTCGCCGTGGGGGTGCTCGGCTGGCTCGCCTTGGCGCCGGTGATCTGGATAGTTCGGACCATCGTGGTTGTGGCCCGCCGCCGCGAGGTATGGCTGCCGAGTGTCCATGACCATGCTGATTATTGTTCTAGGTCTCCGCTTGCACCTGCGACTGCTCCTCCTCGGCTTCCCGGACGAGAAACAAGGCGCCCGTGAACACGCCGGCGAAGAACACCATAAGCTGCACGAACGGGGACGCACCCCAGATGAACGCGGCCCCGGCCAGTGCTGGCAGGACCAGCAGCATGTACACGACCCACAGGCCCTTGACCAGCGCAAAGACGAAGGGACGTATGCGCGTGGAGTTCTTCTTGGGGCGACACGTCACCGGCGTCCACAGAGGCGCCGTGCCGGACCGGTGGTGGCGTAGGACCGCCTCCTGGGACGACGACCGGTCGCGTGCCGGCGCCCTGCGGGATGTCGATGGCGACGTGCTCCGTCGGCGGCGGCGTAGGGGCGCCCTCATCAGCTGGGACGACGAGTCGCGTGACGGCGGCCGGGATGTCGATGGCGACGTGTTCCGGCGGCGCGGCATCGTCAGCGGGGGCAGCACGTGGCCTGGCATCGTCTAATGGGTAGGAGGGGAGCTTGGCGCCACCGCCGATAGAGAAGGGAGCCGGGAGCAGCGCTGCCATGCTGCCTGCAGGCCGAAGCGACGACGACTCTGGCTCGCCGCCGCAGATGCCCTTAGGCGATCGATCCGATCCAAACAAAGATTGATCGTCGTATACTTATACCGCCTGTAGGTCGGTGGCGTGCCGCGGGCTCCGAATTGAACCCTCTCCAGTCGGAGTCGGAAATCCGAATCCGAGTTGGCTGGGGCATTAACATCGATCCCCACGCCGGATCGAGCGCCTAGAGGTGGCCGTGAGCTCGCTGCAGCTAAAATCTAAACTTTCTAGATTCTCATGTAATCATTAAACACATAGTTACATTGCATCAGTTCAGGGTAGATTATCCTTTACTAAGAAAATATCAAGATTGAAGCTCCACAATTCCAATAACTCAGACTTGTAGCATATGCTCTGGCAAGGTTTCATATCATAGGCACACCTCGGTGTTAATAACTAGATATACATAATACATGGTGATAACAGAGTAGGAGCAAGAGCAATTTGTATATCCTCCAAATGCAGTGGGCGTAGATATTCATTGGTATCTCCTGCGTGTCTCATAATAACGGACGACACTAGAAGGATAGCGCCAAATTGGCTCAGGCAGAGGCCAGCTGTTGAACAATAATGAAATGTCATTGAATTTATTCATGTGAAGCTTACTTAATAAGAAAAATAAATCATTCCTTGAAAAAAAGTAAGCAAATAGAATTGCATGTGTAACACCAACCTGTATTTTTCATTAGGACGGTTGACAAACTTCTCTGCATCAATCCTAGCAAAGAGGGGGGAAAAAGCTTCAACATCCAACAAAATAAAAAATAAATTCAATTACTTGTCTAACAAAAGTCTATACAAGACTTGCCAACTCCAATAAATGGCTGAGCATGTCAACCTAACTACATAGAAGGATATGGCAAATGTGGCACATAAACACAGAGTAATTCGATCATTATGTAAGTCTTAGAACCACTTGATATATATAACATCAGGTTGCATTTGGTACCTCATTTCGACAAACTAGAATATCACATCGACATGAAATGCTTAAAAGACTTAGAAAATATAAAACTTACCCTTTTTCATCAAATTCCCTCAATAACATCAGAATTCTATCTGCTGGTAAATAAGGAGTCTGTTCCATGTCATAGAAATTCATGCCAATGAAATCCCCATGAAAACCTATCAGTGTCCCTCCAATCCCAGCCTAGGATGGAAAACAGAAACATTAAATGATGATATCTTAAAAAATATAAGAAAAGTATTAAATTAATCATTTTCTTAAGTAACTCCTAAGTTCCACCATGAGACAAGCGCATACCTTAGTAATTTTACATGTTGAGACCTTAAGCTCACGACAGTGTTTGGTTCTTCTTCTAGTTACAATCCCATCTGTGGTCATCAATTTGCCAGTTTGGAAGACACGCCCTATAGCTACTATAGGGTTTAACTTGCAAATCAGAATTGTACTCTGCTACACGACAACACCGGAAACGAGTGATGCTGACAACAGCAATATTATAATTCAAATTATACTGTTGCAATTTCCCTTGGATCCGTTGATTATTTGGAAGGCACACCTGAATCTGATATGAATGACATAGTTAAGACTTAACAGCATTTCAGATGAACAGGCAAAAGGAACAAATAATGTCTTGCAGTACAAACCTCCAAATTATCATAGATCTCGTTTGAATCAGCAGAAATTCGAACCAAGCTTGCTGAAGTGAGAATTCTCATGTTGGATCCATCAGAGTCTATAAATACACCGGTGCAAACAAAAACCCTTTTTCCATCTACAAATATCAGTATGGTGATCACAGTTGGTGATTGAATAAAAAAACCAAACATGGAAAAGGTGACAATCTTATAAATTATAACAGTACAATCACCATAGAATGAAGCAAGTGAGACCACACATCGGGATGCATGAAAAACAACATTTAGAGGGAGGTCATCCGGTATATCTCCAGAAAACTCCTCTTCGAAACCATAAAGCAAACGCATGCCCCCTGATTATTTAATAATTAGATAACAGACTATCAAAATGTGAAAAAAAAAGTGTTCAAGAAAAGCAAAAGAACAGATGACTCACCCTCAAGCGTAATTGGCTCAGGATAACCATTCATTTTTTTTGTTTGTTAATAAATGAACGTGTGAATTCTGGTGTAACAAGGTGAAAAAAAGTGGTTAAGGCCCATGTGATAGTAATGGATAACAAATCTCAAAGCAAATGACTCACCGTCATCTGGCAAGGGACGAAAATCAGGGAGAGTCTTAATGTCACGCACGTATTCAGTGTATTCCTCTGGTTGAACAAGGTGAATAGAGATGATCAATAAGTAATATTATAACATGACCGATAGCTTGCATGACAATTTAACAACACTAGAAGTGATCCTGCTTGATTAACCTTTTGGAACACGTTGAGAGGATATGGAACACTTCTGATACTTTTTCTGAATCTTACTGCTCGCGAAACCTAAAACAGAAACAATGAGAGTGACAAGTCTAAATGTGAACCAAATAAAATGCTCTATGCATAACAGCAGTAGATTATCATGCACCATAGTCATGCATATTATACTGACAACATTTATGGTGGAGTACCCCAAAACTAAATTTTCGTCACTGATGAACATACAAATAATGATTTTTTAAAAAATAGAAAAAAATTCCAACAGCATTTAAAAAACTAGCATCTTAGTAAGTGTGCATTGCTCACCTCCCCAACGAATAATAATAGGAATCGTTATAACCCTTGGTCTGTAGTCAAATATCCTATCTTCCTCGATGTCATCCCTGAAGCAAAATGTAGTAAACTCAGCTAGTTGCACAAACCCAGCTTGCAAAAGAAGAATGAATTGTATCAATGCTAGGTAAAACAATAACCTTGTAATTTCATTCCCAGGTTCATTTTATGTAACCTATGGTTACCATTTTCACCATATTTCATTTGGAACATATTATTTTAAATGGAGAAACTTATACAGATTTAAAGTATTTTCAACGATGAATCTAGTAACATCTAGTAACATCAACCATATGCTGTCAATCTACATCACTTTTCATATATAGATGAGTCATGCTACAAAGGTTTGACTGACTAAAATCCGAAATCAACCTACATTTGGAATAGAAGGGAGTAGCCTAACAACTAAAATGACAAAAGACAAAGCATAGCACAATTGTGGTATGCCTGTTCCAAAGGCCACAGTATACTATTACAGTACTGATTCTTCCAGGTGTTGTATTTTCTTTCGTTTTATGTATACCAACTTAAGATTTTACGTATACTATCACAGTACTGATTTTGTGTTAGGGCCTACATCACAAGCCACATCAAAGGTCTAATCAACAGGAACAAACAACAATGCACTGGTAAGGCTCTGATCTGTTAGCCACTCCCCCCGGTTCCAAGCCGTACAGGGAACCAGAAGGTCCAGAACCCGCAATGGGGTATATATGAATATCAGATTTAGTGCTGACCTGAGGCTAGTTTATTAATTGTGCTATGACAACTTTACAACAATGGCATCAATCCAGACCTGGCCCGATGTTTGAATTTGAACACTTAAGTTTTAGTATATACATACCAGATTCCCTTCAAGGGATTGCGCATCTTGTTCCTTGGTAGGAATGAATTCCCTTCCAGGCTGTACAAGTTTATGCCAACAAAGTTGCCATCAAGATCAATAAGGGGCCCCCCGATCCCAGACTGGCTCCAAAAAAAAACATAAAGATCAGCTTACCACAAAAGAAGGCCACACAGAACAAGAATTGCATCAGAAAAGTGGAATTTTTAATTGCCAAAAGATATAGTTCAGTGGATATGGCAGATTCAGAAAGAAATGAAAAGACAGCACACCTTAGTGATTTTACACGTGGATCTCATATACTTATCAGTTTGCTCATCAATCACTGCCCCAGTTGTGGCCATTAATTTGCATGAGTTGAAGCCGCGCCCTACAGCTACTACCTTGCCCTGAGGCACAAATTTCAATTTATGGCCAATAAATGCTTCTTTAATACCAGGAATATATCCAGTACGGACAAGAGCAACATTATAATCAAAATCATAGTGTTTCAAATGCCCCATGACTTCTTGCCTATTTGGAAGGTGCACTAGAATCTGCAGTGAAAAGATAACACATGTACAAAATTATTACCAGTGTATTAAATATGTAAGCAATGGAGTACAGATAAATTGGGAGCACCAACCCTCATTCTGCAATGAATTCCATTGGGATCATGAGGACATCTAAACAGATCTGCTGAAGTCAGAATGTCCAATCCAGCCGAATTGCATGTGACAACCATACCTGTGCAAGCACAATTCAACCTATCTCCTGCATAAGATCATATTTCAATGTTTAGAACTGGTTGTTAAACAAATAAAGATATAGTATTTACATAACCACCTTTGAATGAAGCCAGTGAGACCACACTTTTGGATAAATTCGAAACAACTTCTTTACTCAGTTCACTCCATGCACCTTGGCATGAATCATTAGAGCTGCCAAATTCCTCTTCAAAAGCATGATCTGAAAGCAAATTAACTATTTAGCGGCATTTCACAAAGAAATTGTAATTGTTATAAAAGGGCTGTGTAAATGCAAAATCTAAATATAACCCTTAGAGGTAATACTTCAGGTTAGGGGTAGTTTAGTCATTTATAAGTGTCTTGATCTGTCCAAGATTTATACTGAACTACATTTATGGTGGAATACCCCAAAGCTAGACTTTTGTCACCGATGAGGAACATATAAATAATAGTTGTTCACAAAATTAGTGAAAACCAATTTCCCGACAGCATATAAATTAGCATCATAATATGTTATTGTGCTTTGCTCACTTTCCAAATTAGGTAGAGTAGGAGTCTCTGTCACAGCTGTGCTTTTGTCCATTGTCCTATCTTGCTCGATGGCATCCCTGCAGCAGAATATAGTAAACTAAGCTAGTTGCGCAAACCGAGCTTACAAAAGCAGAATGGATTGTATCAATGCTAGGTATATCGTTGAACATCTTTTCTTTCAGGATAAACAGGTAACCTATGCTTACCATTTTCACTAGAGCTCATTTTGAATGCATAAAATCCAATTTGAATTTCAAACTACTGTGGATGGTCAAATAATCCATCTATGATAACAAGAATGCAAAAAATGGTAAAAGGCACAGTTCCCGCCCAGGCCTCCAGGGGGTTGTGTTATGCCCCACCCAGGTTGTTTGAGAAAAGGTGAAATTTGCAAATACCCTCCTAGCAAATACCCCCATACAAGAAAATTGGCGCATTTACTGCCCCACAAGGATATTCCTATTGCAAATTCCCGCGTCAAGGTTCCTTATTGTTGCAATATCAACACAACTTGCTCTAGTATGAACTTTAGTGTTGAGAAAAGGGACATTGGAAGGTTTAAATGGGCATTAGGCCTCACAAGACTTCACATTTATCTGAGTTTTACTAAAGAGACCCATAGCACAATTGACCAAAATAAGTTCAACTCAGGGCCTGTTTAGTTTGGTAGATTGAAAGTTACCGTTTACTGTAGCAATTGTAAATCGAAGATTAGGAGAACTAAACATGATCTAATTATAAAACTAAATACACGGTTGGACGGGAAATCGCGAGACGAATCTATTAAGCCTAATTAATCCATCATTAGAGATTGTTTACTGTAGCACAATGTTGTCTAATCATGGCCAAATTAGGCTCATTAGATTTGTCTCGAAAAGTTACCTGGGGGTTATGGAATGGGTTTTGTCATTAACACACGTTTAATACTCCATGCATGAAAGATTCCCTTTGATGAATAGTTAGATGTGACGTTTTGGCAATTTTTGTTGGCCATCTGAACAGGCCCTCACTTCCCTATTAGCTGACAGTATACACAGAACACAAATGTGCTGATGTTGCATATCAAAAATAACTTTGAGGCGGATTTGCAACTAGATGAAACTTATCAGGTGGTAAATGCAACTATTTTTTTCGTGTAGAGGGTATTTGTAACTACTGAACATTGACAGTTTTCTCAATCAAATTGATATACTCCCTCTGATTCCAAATAGAAGTCATTTTCCTTGTTTAAAATTTTATGACACTTCGGACAGGGACAAGATACATATCAGAGAAACTTATATAGAACAAAACTGTTTTCCATGATGAATCTATTAACATCAACCATATACATATGAGTCAAGGGTTTGACCCGAGTAAAATCCAAAATCAACCTACATATGGAATCAAAGGGAGTAACCTAAAAATTGAAATGAAAAAAAGCACAAAAACCTAGCACAATTGTAGTATGGCTATTTTAAAGGCCACAAATATACTATAACAGTATTGATTCTTCAAGGTGTTGTATTTTATTTCTTATCAAATATACCAACTAGAGAGTATAAGACAGGAAAGTAGGAGAAGCATGGATAATGCGATGTGTGGCTCTTGGAACTCTGGCTCAACGAACCCAAACCGGCCTGGAAAAATTTTCCTAGTCCATTTGTTGTTGGGGCCTACGCCATGAGCACATCGAAGGTGTAATCAACAGGTACAAACAACAGTGCAACTGGTAACACCCTGTGTTAGGCACTCAGCCAGTCCCGGGCTGTACAGGGAACCAGAACCCTATATCCGCAATTGGGTATACATGAATATCAGATATACTGCTGACCCAAGACTAGTTTATTAATTGTTCTTGGAAGACTTTGCAACATCGGCATCAGTACTGACCTGGCCCAGAGTTTGAACTTGAACAGTCTAAATTTAAGTACATACATACCAGATTCCATTCCCCAAGGACTCTCGAATTTTGTTCCATGGTAGGAATGGACATTCCAAGTGGCTAACTCTTGATCTTTTGAAAGAGCTTATGCCAACAAAGTTGCCATGAATATCAATAAGGGGCCCTCCGACCAGAGACTGGCATTAAAAAAAGAACATAAAGGTCATCTTAGCACAAAAAGAAGGCCGCACAGAACAATGCAAAAGAAAAGTGCAAATTTTGTTGCCTGAAAGACAGTGTATATAATGATGATGGATTTAGAAAGAAAAGAAATCAGCAGCACACCTTAGTGACTCTACATGAGGATCTCATATGCTGATCAGTTTGCACATTGCTCACTGTCCCAGGTGTGGCCACTAAATTGCCTGTCATGAAGTTACGCCCTACAGCTAGTACCTTGCTGTAAGGACTAGGTTGACATAGACGACCGAAAAATGCTTCTTTAATACCAGGAAAAAAACTGGTATGGACAAGAGCAACATTAGAATCCAAATGATATCGTTTCAAATGTCCTGGGCACTCCATATTTGAAACGAACACCAAAATCTGCAGTGAGAAAGATAGCATACGCAAAAAATTATTACTGGTGTATTAAAGAGGCAAGCAATGAAGTACAGATAAATCGGGAATGCAACCGTCAGTCTGCGAGCCATTCCATTGGGTTCAGAAGGAGATCTAAGCAGATCTGCTGATGTCAGAATGTCCATTCCAGACAGGTCGTTTGCGACAATCATGCCTGAGCATGAACAATTTAAATCATCTCCTGCATAAGATCATATTTCAATGTTTAGAACTGATTATTAAACAAATACAAAAACAGAAAGCTGGTTTATATAATCACCTTCGTATGAAGCCAGCATGACAACACTTTCGCATAAATTTGAAACAACTTCTTCACTCAGTTCACTTGAGCTGTCAATTTCCTCTTCAAACAGATCATCTGAAAGCCAGATGTAGAGAGCATTGCACGACACAATTGTAATGATATAATAGAGCTGTATGAATGCCTGCTAAAAAGGTGTAAAAGGAAGGACCTGTACAACTGAATCAACCTTTAGAACTGAATCAACAATTCACCTTCTCTGTGCGGGTCAAGAAAGGGAACC
Organism: Alloteropsis semialata; assembly: GCA_004135705.1. Classification (NCBI taxonomy): domain Eukaryota; kingdom Viridiplantae; phylum Streptophyta; class Magnoliopsida; order Poales; family Poaceae; genus Alloteropsis; species Alloteropsis semialata. Next base: position 16,428,342 of record CM014275.1, read on the forward strand.
CTTTTGGCGCGCCAGCCATGCTGTACCTCAGTGTCGATTGGCCCCCAGCTTTTCAGAGCCTTTTCCGGTCTATTTGAGCTTGTTGAGCCATCACCTATTCGCTTGTTTGACATCTTCTCAATCTGAGGCTGAAGAAACAAAATAAAAATATATATGCCGCCATTAGCATGTCGCCTAAGCTCAAAGGGGCAAGGCTGTCCGGTCGCCTTACACGGAACTGAGAAGAAATTGCTACGGCGGCAAACCTAGCGCAGGAACTGGGTACCCACCGGAGAAGAGAAAAGGAAGGCCCCTAGCGGCGAATAGGGCGGAGGGATGAACGGATCCGACGACGATCGGAGCGGACGAAGGGCGCCCCCCGGCGGCGGAGGCAAGGGCCAAGGGCGGTGGCGAGTGACAGATATTCGGGGCCTCTAGCTCTACGTTGAACTGTACGGCTGTACCTCAAGCGCCGTGTGCCTGGGCCCTGGGGGAAACCGATCAGGACTCCCTTGCCTGCTACATATGGGCCAGACGGCAGCATGAAATTGCTCGTGGGCCAAAAGCTGCTCCATCGGCCGATGTACGAGAGGGCACTAGCACGTGAAAGCGAGCCCAAACAAGTGCATACGATAAATGCACATCAAGAATTCAAGTTCACTAGCATTCCGAGGTTAGCAATTTTATTACAATTATTAATTCATCGATCATGAAGTTCTAGAAAAATCAAAGTCCATCTCATACATTGACTTATTGGATTGGTTCTAAGGCACGTAACAGTTTTGCCTCTGTTTTTTTTTCTCGGATTTTGATTTGCTTCAACTTCCATAACGGAATAGGCGGTGGACTCTACTTAGGCCTTGTTTAGCTCGTGAAAGTTGCAAAAAATTTCTCAAAAATTACGTATTGAAAAACGTACCTCCTCTCTCACGACACGGTTTCTCGATGCAACTTTTGCAACTTACTTTTTGCCACTTTCACAAACTAAACAAGGCCTTAGTTGGGCCCTAGTTCAGTGGCTCGTTTTATTTCTCAAGCAATTCTGTATGTTTTCGGCGCCACAGTCCTAGCGCTAGATGTCGGTCTGATAGCCCGAGTACTCACTTCGTCCTAAAATATAAGGCACTCTAATGTTGAGGCTGCTTGCCATGCTACAGTGTTGTGCGCGTGAAAGCCGCCATGCTATGGCATTTGGTGGCCACCAACCAAGCAGGCCCTTTGTCTTAAGTCAAAACTAAATAAATTTTGACCAACCTTGTAGAAAAAAAATAATAATATTTATGGCATCTAATGAGTATCAATAGACTCATTGTGAAATATATTTTTATACTTTGCTTATTTGATTTGCTAAATGTTAATATTTTTCTCTATAAACTTGGTCAAACTTACAAAAATTTAAATTAGGACAAATCCAGAATACTTTTTATTTCAAGGCGGAGGGAGTTAGCGCCATCGCTGCGCCCCTCACATGCATAAAAAAAGATCGCGTCTAAGTATTTTTCTTGCCTTGCGTCGCTCCACGTTAAACCACGAAGCGCCCTTAACACAAATGATCATCATACTGGAGCTCGACCACCACGAACAGCTAGATAGGCTGGGGTTCTTCCTACACTGGGTCTGTCATGCATCACTCCAAGCATCAAGCCGCGTTCACTGTACGGCTGAAGCAGATGAGCTAGGCCATCCGATTGCTTATCATCAATTTCAGCATGTTACTTTTCACCCATTGTTCGTGAGCGACGAGGTTGCTTTGTCCACAGTGCAGGTTGTGTGTGAATTTTCTACACCTACCATTCTACGGACCAATCAGGGCACGTACAACGGTTAGACAACATCCATCCATCTCTATGAGTCCATATAAACAAAACGAGCTGACATGATCATCATTAAAATGAGGAAAAAGTGTGTTATCTACGTCTATCGCACCTACTGCTGCGGACTCTAAAAATACTGATCCAATATTTTTTTAAAAATATTGATCCAACATTTCCTCTAAAAATATTGATCCAAAATTTAGTTTGGAAAAGTTAATCCAACAGTTTTTTAAAACAAAAGTTGATCCAGCGTTTTCTTTTCACAAGCTAAGTAGCTAACCTTGTGGAGATGTGCCCGTAACTCCGTATGCGCGTCTACTCGGACGCCTCCGTTGCCCACGTGGCACAGCCCGCACACACACCACCGAATCACCGATCGACACCGCGCGCTCTTCTCTTTTCCCCACCCAGTTCCCCACACACACCAGACCACACCTCCACAGTCCGCAGCCAACACGCCGCCGCCGCCGCCGCCGAAGCTTCCGGGTCCTAGGGTCCCAACTCCCTCTCCCCATGGCGGTGCCCAAGGCATCGGCACCCCGTGCGCGGCCGCCGGCGAAGGCCGCGGCAGCGGCGGCTCGGCGCGGGCTCCTCCCGCTCGTCGGCGACGCCTTGCTGCTCGGCCTGGTTTGCGCCCTGTGGGCGGGCTGCTCCACCACCGCCGCCGCCATCGCCGCGGGCTGGGCTTTCGGCAACTGCTCCCTCGCCGCGGCCCTCGCGCGGGAGGCCTCCCGCCTCGCCTTCGTCGCCGCGCGGGTGCTCTTCCCGCTCGCCTCACCGTCGCTGTTGCTGAGGACCTGCAAGTGCAAGGATCGTTCTCAGGCCCGCGACCGCGAGGTACCGCCGCAGTTCGTTCTCTCCCCTTGTTGCTGTCCATTTCTCCCTGCCCCCAATTAGCTTGCTAGTCGCCTAGTTCATGACCATGAGCGCGTATCGGTGATGACTGATGATGCCTTGTGTCCCCCGTCAGGATTGCGGCCACCATCCTAGCTCTCTGGTTCTGATGATCTTCGTCGTCTGCGTCCCGTTCATGTCGGCGGATCTGCTGATTCAAGTGCCTGTGCCTGCAAAGGGTTTCTGGCTTGCAGTTTATTGTTGTGGGCTCACTGACATCGCAAGGTTTGTTGCCTCTGTTACGTCGTGCTTCGGCTTTCTCCCGGGCATGTTTCGCCACGCGAGGGCTTCGCAGGACTGAGCACTTGTCCAAGGTATTCACTCTCTCCGTCATGAGTAATTCCTTGATGTCCACATGTTGGAAGCAAACTCTATTTGTTGATGCTTGATATTGCTATCCACTCACCATGTTTAGTAGGGATTCAATTTAACTGGGAGCCATTGCATGCCAATTTATGTTTTATGGCTTAAATCTGGTGTGAATATGTAATTGCACAGCTTCTGTTAGTACTAATTTGGATCCAGAAACTAATGACATAATTCCTGAACTGGCACACGAATGTTTGGAACAAAGTATGCTGCTATTGCTGTATTGTCTTATGGAACACATTCTTTTTAGCCTCATCGTCTAATTGAAAGGGCTATAATTTGGTTGGGTGGGTCCTACATTGTTTTTATTAAGTTTGCAGTGCATTAATACATACTGATTTACCCTTTACCAACATGCCAACTCATCTACTAGTATTCTTGGCACAGTGTAATTGTTGAACATCTGTTAGAAGCCACCATTGTTGGTTGTTGGGCAATCGATATTAAATCTGCATTGAAGTAAAAATTAGGTGTCTGTTTCAGTCATGCAGATATTTGTGATATAGTCTTCACCATGAACTTAATCAAATTCACCAAATTGGTGAATAATCTTGATTGCATCTTTTTATCAAATTGCTCCAATGTCTCTCTCTTAATATGCCAAGGATTAAAGACCAATGATACAAAGTACATCAGTGCATGGGTTGACTCTTAATGTAGATTTTAAGACTAGCAGGAATACACTGTGTATACACATTCAATTCATAGCCTTTATGAATCATTGTATCGGTGACCGGCATTAAATTCTGTTCATCTGTAGATCCGAGGAATCAAGTTTGTTTTGATCTATTTTTGGATTCATTGTTACCAAGCACTATAGTCATCCTGAGGATTTAGTACATCACCCAGCTGGGTGTCAAGTCTGTTAAACGGATGCTGCGATGCAGTATAGACTTCTCTTTTAACTAGAGCAACTGTAGCTAATGATCTGTTCACATTGATTGTTTGTTTAATGTGTGTGTCTACATTAATAGTATCATAATGTTACACAATGTGAATCAAAATGGCACTTCCATAGTGAAAGTGCAGTTAACTTAAGTGGGAGCCATTGCATCTCCATTTATGTTTTATGGCTTAAATCTGGTGTGAATATGTAATTGTACAGCATTTGATAGTACTAATTTGGTTCCAGAAACTAATGACATAATTCCTGAATTGGCACACGAATGTTTGGAACAAAGTATGCTGGTATTGGTGTATTGTCTTATGGAACGCATTTCTCTTTATCCTTATCATCTGATTGAAAGGGCTATATTTTATTTGGGCCCTAAATTGTTTTTATTTTGTTTGTAGTGCATTAATACATGCTGATTTACCCTTTACCAACATCCCAAGTCATCTACTAGTATTCTTGTCACAGCGTAATTGTTAAGCATCTGTTAGAAGGATCACCGTTATTGGTTGTTGGGAAATTGATATTAAATCTGCATGGAAATAAACATTAGGCGTCTGTTTCAATCATGCAGATATGTATGTGATATATTCTTCACCATGAGCTTAATAAAATTTATCAAATTGGTGAGTTCGACTGCATTATTTTTATCAAATTGCCCAGTGTATCTGCGCTTAATATACCAAGGATTGAAATTGGTTTACCAATGACACAAATTACATAGTGCGTGGGTTGACTCTTTTAAAGTAGTTTTTAAGACTAGCAGGATTACACTATATGTGAACATTCAATTCGTAGCCTTATGGATCAGTCTATCTGTGACTGGAATTAATTGTGCCATCTGTAGATCTGAGGTGTCAAGTTTGTTTTGGTCCATTCTTGGATTCATTATTCCCAGGCACTATAGTAATCCTGAGGATTTAGTGCATCACCCAGTTGGATGTCAAGTCTGTTAACAGATGCTGCAATGCAGTATGGACTTTTCCTTTAACTAGAACAACTGTAGTTGATGATCTTTTCCTATTGACCGTTTGTTTAATGTCTGTGTCTACATTAATATCATAATGTTACACTCAATGTGAATCAAAATGGCACTTTCATAGGCAAAAGTGCAATTAAGTGGGTATGTTCTCCCAAGCACACACATAGCATAATCTTTCAAACATTACGACATTTTTTTGTTCTGTGATCGATAGTTAATTATTGCAGGAAATGGTTGTAATTACTTGCAGGGTTGCCTAAAAGGCAATGCTTGCTAATTGTCACTAAATAGACTGGCTTTGTACTATCGCTATATCGTGTGAGAGATTGCAATGGGATTGGTGGCACCAACTGAAATTTTATTTAGCTCCTAAATCTGTAGCTGTTGCCTTGGATTTCAATTTTTGGCAACCAATGGGTCTACTGCCTTCAATGCGTGGAATTAATACTTGACACATGAAACTGATATTTGGATCTGTTGCTTGTTTACTCTTTTTGTTTTGATTATCAACTCTTATTTGTAAAACTGAGACTTTTTTTTGCTGCATTTCAGTTCTGGAACACGTGACATCTCGCTGGAACGGAAGAGCTTCAGATTATCTTCTGCAAGTTACTTTGATGATCAGTTATTTCGACAATCTCCAAGTGCTGGACTAACATATGGCTTTAAGCTACTGCATGTTACCATTTAGTTCTTTCTCCAATCAGACCATGGTGGAAAACTAGAAACCGACGCACCGTATGCTCAGCTGGGATACAGATACCGATCATACAGTTTAGGCATGAAATACTCTCGTGAGCTCTACCATGTTAAAAGCGTGGTAGCTCTTTACACTATCACTATCAGCAGTGCCCTGATACTCTGAGCAGTCGAGCTGGTGATGAAACTCAGCCGGTTTGTAAAAGATTCTGTCTGCGTTGCCACGCAGTGTATGTCGTCTGTTGCTGAGTTATCATCTCGACAAAATTCTGTCTCTGAATATGTTAAGAGTGTTGTGCTCCGTCCATCAAGCTGTGCCGCTATCATATATCAATCTGCGCTGTAGATCCAGCATTGAAAGTTGCGGTTATGTTCAGATGTATCCTGCACTGCTGGTTGCTTCGCGCTGTCTCTGGCGAGTTGTAACCTGAAACGTGAGCGAAGAGCTCAGAGTTGTGCCTGCTCGTAGCTCTGGCGAATTGCTCGAAGTTAACAGGTTGATTTCGTAGCATTGACACTGACTTTGTGTGCTGTGTTAGCTGCAGCGTGTCTGCGTGTGCTTAACAATATAAGCTTGTTTGGGTTCGGGCACGCGCCATTTGTATTTTCCTCCACTCGAACCCGACAAGGCGACGATCCGAATCCCATCTTTCAAAAGCAAAGGTCTTCATTGATCAGTCTTCCGACGACCCATATAATGCATGCATGCTCGATCTCAGAGGTCAACTGCTTCAGACATATACTGAGATCCCCACCTTCGTTTTTTTTTCATTTTTCCCTTTGATAAACAGCTTTGATAGCTGATCCTGTAATAATTGGAGGCTGCATACGTTTCGTAGAGGCCGGAATATAATTTCCATTATCTAAAAAAAAAGACATATACTGAGATACAGTACAACAGTAAAGTGGAAAGACGAGCCTAAATGATATATTGGAAAGCAGGTCAAACAAGTCATGTATCAATCATCATCATTAAGGACTAAGGAGGAAGTCTTTGTTTTTGTGCCATGCCCAAATTGCGACACCTGTGAACGTCGCCCAGAGAATGGCAAATGCTACCACGATTATTACCTTTTGGTAATAATACTCTGATACTTTGAAGAACAGTCCAAACATTGGGGCCACAATGATCATGGCGCCCAGATAAATTCCAAAGCATTCCTTACAAAAAACACACAGGCATGACGCTCGAGTCGGTGGCCGGCGACGGCGCGCACCGGAATTATTCACGCCGTCCACCACCGCACCTGCTGCTGGCCGCGACGAGGGCGGTGGATTCACAACTGCCGCTGCACCACCTTGGCTGCCGCTTGGTACTGGCCATGGCGGCGGCGGCTTCACGCAGAGCTCCACCGCCGCCCTGTACTGGCGCCGGTCGTCGAAGTAAGCTCCGGTGGCGCCATGGTAGTAGCGCGCCGCCATAGTAGCCTCGCGGCTCGGCGCAGGGAAGCCATCATCATGCCGTCGGCTGTTTGGCGGAGTGTCGTCTCTGCCAGTGTCGTCGCCGTCGTCGGCCTTGGTGACGAGGACGACGGGGCAGTGCGTCCGGCAGATGCAGCAGCGCCGGTCGCCCCGGAAGAAGCGGATTCTGGTGGCGCAGCCGCCGCAGACGTCGCGGTGCCCGCACCGGCCCACGGCCACCCACTCCAGGGGCTCCATGCACACGCAGCAGCACCTGGTGGCGGGTTCGGCGTCGGCGTCGGCGTCGATGACGACGACGACGTGGTGGCAGGTGTCAGGTTGGGCCATGGTCAATTGCTTAGAGCTTACAGTAATTATTCGATCGACAGATAGAACAAGCGTCTCGCGCATTAATGATGCCCGGGACGTGTGTTGATTATTTATTATCCAACGGAGTCCGAAACAGAGACCGACCGGGCCTCCGATTTGGTGTCGGATTCGCTCGACTGCACACGGGCCGCTCGCTCAAACGGCCCACTTGACCCAACACAAGCGTTCCAGTTTCCAGTCCGGTTGACGAGCTTAGGCTTTTCGCTTCTACTTTTCCCCCGCCTATCCTCCTCATCTTGATGTATGCTGAATTGTCACATGCACGTTTAAAGACGATCCAAGATCTTTCACGGTTGACATGCATACCACTCCCTCCGTTCAAATTATAAGTGATTCCGATTTTAAAGTCAAAACTTCTCAAGTTTGATCGAGTTTATACAAATTACTAAAATTTATGATACCAAATAAATACCATTAGTCTTGATGTATGCTGAATTGTCACATAAGCACGATTGAAGACGATCCAAGATCCTCTCAGGATATATGAATAAAAGGTCTCAGAATGTCATAAATTCAACAATTTATTAGTTTGAAACTTGCATGCACTACTATATAAATTCAACGATTTATTAGTTCAAAAGAAGTTTATAGACCTACAGATGATATACATCCTATGTTGCAGATCGGTCTAGTTGGTAGATCAAAACAGAGGGAGAATATACAGTAGGCTATTTTTAGACAACAGGCTACATGCCCCCTTTATGTAGAGCAACAGAGTTCAGTTTGGGCTGGGGATACCAGCTTTTACAAGTTTTAGCTTTGAAAAAAGAAAGAGCAAATTAACACAAACTCTCTAAGAACCCTCGAAACACAAAGCCATCAGAAGAAGGCCAAAAACAGAAGGAAACAACCTCTAATCTCCCTCTAGAAAAGACAAATCAAGTCCAACAGGAAACATCAACATTTCACTTTCATTGGTACTGCTTGCCATTTATTTTCTAGCATGCTGAAATGATAACGTATATGAGGATTATACCAACTGGACAGCATTTTGATCCTGCTTGCCATTTCAGCAGTAAGCAAGCTGCAACTCATCCATCGCGCTCGCGCGCACAGGCAAGGCCAGGCCGCAACTTGCATTGTGAGCAGGGCTAACTGAAGTACTGAACGGTGTCAATATCCATTCAGATCCATGTGCAATTTGCGAGCCTGAATCTGTGTACAGCTTAGATCGATATAGTGGAGCCACTGCCATTACTCAGCAACAGAATTTGCGCAAGGGATAATACAAATCAGTAGACTCGCATACGCATACTGTAGACAAACAATCTTAGGAAGCGACTGTCTCATCATTAACACAAGTAAATCTAGCTAGTTTTAAGTGCTCCAAGGGCAAAGACTACAGAGGCATCAGTCTTTCCTATATGCGGTTCAAAACTGATATACTTTTAGATGTTTATCTGCAGAGAATGTGTGTGAGAGAGACATATCCTGACCGAGTACAGCTAATTAATTTGCACAAAGGTTTCATCACAGAAACGACAACTGGTAACACGAGCCCTGTTACTGCAACCACTTGTAATCATCGTCAGTTGCACCAGGTGAATTGGAACTCTTCTACTCCAACCAAACATCATGTATTCCAGAACTGAAATAGAAGCAATAAAACGCTAGTTTAACATATACATATTGGAATTGATGGTCAAAATAAAGGGAGCAGACAGCCAGACATCCAATCTAATGAGTATATCAAATTTTTGACTGAAATATTTTGCACATTGCAAGCAGCAAACTCATCTGGTTTATAAAATACTCTTAATGCTTGAAAAGCTAACTATAATTGAAAAATCTAGACCAGGATATACTTGCATGTGCTTATTCAGCCTTCATAATACTGAGTGGTAACAAAGACAGCATACACAGCTTAATTCATCACAGAGCCAACAAAGCCAAAAGACCTTACCAAATTGAGGTATGGTTATTTAGTAGGTTAACCCACCAGCTGATAAGTTAATAATACATGTAGATTGAACCATGTGACAAACTGAGTGGTCTTTTAAAAAGGGAAAAGGAAACTATCATCTATTTATTGCATAACCGCCATCCATGTCAAAGAGCAAGCCAGATTAACAGGATTAGTTGTAGCAATGTGGTATCAGATCAATCAACCACTTGAAACAACATATTAGTCGGTTCTACAGAATGTTCACGGAAGAAAACTCAAACAAGACAATCGCTTGCTGTAACTACCAAGTAATTATATAAACTAAGCAAAACAGCAGCTCAAGAAAGTGGATAAGGGCAACTATTTCATATATAGTTTAGAACACAGTTCTTTCCC
>CM014275.1:16438118-16468576 GCA_004135705.1 Alloteropsis semialata
AACCACAATCCTATTTTAACCTGTAGTATATCCTTGCACTAGTCTCTAAAGATGACATTACAAAAAAAATTGACAATTAGGGTGCTTCATGTCATTGATAATCCTATTTAATTTAATTAAATCCTGCATGTACCCATAGGTCACGGACAGTAGCAAATTAATAAAAAATATCAAAGTCATGAAGTAAAGATTGCAGGTCAAATTTGCTTAAGCTCATGATGAAGACCAGATAACATTTATAACAAACAAAAGGAAAGTGAACAAACATAACTTCCCTGCCTGAAAATAGATACCTAAACATAACTTGCAAGCAATTTAGATATAAAATGCCCACCAGCCAACTGAGCATGGTGGTAGAAATCTTAAATATGCAGAAATTACACCCAACTAAGACTTAGACATGTGTTTACATATTGGCAAAGGGTGATATATTTTTTACTGGTTAAGAAGAGATGATTCCATGGCAAATCAAAAGAAAACAATGAACCACCTAAGTAAGTGATAAACCATAGCCATATCAGGTAGCCAATGAGCCTTACAGATGCTCTACTCTAATCTAATGCATGTTCAAATCAATAAAACCAACATCGCACAAGGGCACAGTTACCTTCAACTCCAACTGTGGCATATGTCAGGCACCAATAAACAGAAATGGCATGTCTATAACTCTATATTAAGCTACTACTGGCGATATCAAACAGAGAGGAGTAAGTTAAGAATACCTTGGATGATTCATGCAGTGAGCTGCCACCTGCTGTAGCCCACTTCACATTCCATGTCGCCTCAGTTGGATAATCATGCCCGGGATAAGGAAGGCACATAGAACAAGCGTGGCGATCAAGACTGCCATGTTACTGATAGCATTGCCAAACTTCTGTTGGTAGGAGCCCATCCCGGGCGCATGCGCTTGAATCAACAGACCCACCAGCATGACAGGGACACAGAAGAAGACGACCAGCAGAGCGAACGTGACAGAGGCAGGGCCGGCGTTCTGACAGGGGCGTGCTCCAGCTCCGCTGCTGTCAGGACGGCCTGGCTGCACATCGGCCCTCCTGGTGACTCCTCCACTCCCGGACTGGGTGACAAAGCATCAACACCCACACAACCACAATTAACTTGTAAATCGGGGACTCGGGAACGGATCGGAGCAGCGAATTGGGGAGAAATGGCATGAAGAAGGGGGTGGAAATCCTGGTACCTGGCGGTCTCCAGCTGGCTTAGGCCACCTCTCCATGATCCAGAAGAAGCGAGGGGCGACGACCGGGACCAGCACCACCGCGGCGACGAAGGCGGCGTCGGCGGCCTTCTTCGCGACGGCCGCGGCGCGGGAGTCGTCGCCGCCGAAGGCCCAGCGCGCGGCGACGGCGACGCCGTTGGCGGCGTGGTTCGCCCACATGGCGCCGCAGAAGCCGAGGAGCGCCGCGTCCGCGACGCGCTTGAGGAGCCCGCGCAGAGCCGCCACCGCCGCCGTCCTGGCTGGCGGCGGCGGCGCCTGAAGCGGAGCAGCCGCTGGCGCTGTCTCGAGGACCGCGGAGGGGCGCCCGCGCAGAGCCGCCGCGGCGGCCGCTACGGCCTGCGGCGCCGGCGCCGCGCGGGGAGGGGCAGCGGCCGATGATGCCCCCGAGTCCGCCATGGCGAGCGGGTGCTTCGAACCCTAGGCTCTGGAAGCTTCGTCGAGGCGGAGAGCGCGACGCGAGCAGCGGCGGCGGGCGTGCGGGTGACGAGAGTTGGTGTGAGGATTTTGCGGTTCGTTGGGGGGTTTGGCCGGGAACCCGGTCGCGTCGGGGCCTTGTCGCCTTGCTGCCTGGTTCGCGTCCAGGAGGGCCCCAACCCGAACCGAAACGAGCTGAAGTTCTCGTGCGTCGTGCCCATGCAGCGGCGGCGGCGAGCCGGCGACACGACCGAATGAAACGTCCTTTGTGTCTGGTTGATTCCCGATCATTCCTCTCTTTTTTCACTTCACGCGTCTCCGCTTATTTCCCCCCCAAATACTCATGAAAGAGAGAGTCCATTCCATAGAAATTCCAAGGAGTTCGTAGGATTTCATCTTTTGTTCCAAAGGTTCTATTAGGACATTGTTTTCCTATAGAATTGAATCATCCAAAATTCCTCTACTTTTCCTCCATCCCCAAGGGGGTGTAAACTCGTGGAGATCTTGCTAAAGATTAAGAGCATCTCTAAGAACTTCCGTAAAAAGAGTTGGATAGCTAAAAATAGATAAACTTCTTTAAAATAAGTATTCAACGGTCTCTTCAAATTGCTTCCCTCGCTATCCTGCTCGGCATCCCAACCCCGGCGCTCAGTATCTATACCGAGTTCGTCGCCCTTGCCATTCTCGCCTCCCGCGCGCCTCCCCGTGGGGCCGATGAGCTCGAGGATGACACCACAGTGGGCCAGGATGAATATAAAGAGTGATTTGGCCAGTCTGTTGAAGTTTACCAAAATATGAGAGATGAAATCTTGGCTAAATGGATAGCTAAATGAAAATATGAAGAGTGAGATTTGGCTAGGCTCTTGGAGATGTTTTAAAAAAAGCACATGTTCTTCCATGTAAATCATCTTCGGAGCCATGGCGAACATACAAGCCAAGCAAGAATGAAATAGGCGAGGTGCTTTGCTGACAATATGGTGATAGTGATCTTTTGCCAATGCGCTTAAGCATTTTTGTTTTATGAATTTGTGAACCTATTTAATTAATTTGGTGGCAATATTTCACAACATACTTTATGAAAAAAAACCCAGAATAAAACTATTCTTTATTATTTATAAATGATATCCACAAAAATAAAGCGAGGAGGATCCGCGAGATATGTCTTGCAGTCAGTTGCAAGCCGATTAGTGTGCTACACGTTTTTGATTTTGACCACGAGATTGTCCTCGTCGACAGCCTGCCCGGACCATGCATGTTCCGTCACCCGCTCTCACTCGCGCCTGCTTTTCCACGAGGAGTCCACGCCGCCGCTGCCGTTGCAGGCACCGCCGTGCCGCGCCTTCATAAGCAGTCCGCCAGCCCCAGCAATCTCAATCCGCTTCCGCCCCGGCTCAGAAGCTTCTGGGGTCGTTCCCGCTCCCATGGCGGCGCTCCTCTCCGACGACGCCGAGTTCTACGCCCGGGCCGCTACCGCGTGGCTGCTCTCCGCCGCCCTCGCCGCGGCGATCCTCAGGGGCTGGATCCGCGGCCAGGGCTTCCGCGCCAGGACGGTCCACCTGGCCCTGCTGTTCTACAGCTCGTGGCTCGCCCGGGACAGCCTCAGCCTGCACCTATCCCACGGGATCGCCCCCAAGGTATAATATCTCCGCCGCCGGCGTGCAGACCTCGCCGCCGCCTTGCTCCTCTGCTCGTAATTTCGTCTGATGGATTGTTACCGATTTACCATGGCATGCAGTCCCAGAGGTGCAGAGGCCCCGCAGCCGTCGGCGTGCTGGCTATTGCGGAACGCATTCTGACGGACAAGGCGAGCCTCCGTGTGCTCCTGTGGGTCGCCGCCGCCTGCTTCTTCACGGGGCTGGCAGTGGGTGCGGCTGTGGGGGGCGCCGTTTGGGGGAAGCCGACGCCGACGGCGACGATGACGGTGCCGTTGCGTCCGACTCTGGGTGTGCCTGGAAGGAGGGGTCTCGGTGGAGTTGGAGGCCTTGTTGTCGAGATTCTGCTCTTCGTTCCCTGCGTTTTGTCGTGCGTTCACAGCTTGCCCATGCTGATTCTCGACTACATGGCTGCTACAGCGAATTGCGGGATGCGGCGGCGCGCGGCATAGCGTCTGGTAAGGTATAAGATTCTTTGTATGATGTCCTCGTTTATTCATGCTTGGAATTTTGTGTACCCGCCAGCTCCATTTTGATTTCTGTCAGCTAGTAGTCCAAATCGAAGAAAACTTCTAAAGTTGCTGCCTAGTACTCTTTCACATCTAGCTAGAGCTATGCGTTCACTCCTAATTGCTCACTGAACAATTTTTGAAGTGACTGATTGATTCAGTATCGGCATTTTGCTAGATTAACCATGCATGTGTCTTTCACATCTAGCTAGAGCTATGCTTTGGTATGTTTAATTGATCCAGATATATCAGTAGTTGGTAGGTGGCTATCTATTTATTTTGTCCATTAGTTTCTATGCATAATACTGACATTTTTGCTGTGGCCATTTCAGTTCTGGATCGGATCATGGGGCATATATCTTGATGAATAAAAAAGAGCTCTAGCTACCTTTTGCAAGTGACTTTGATCATTTAGTTGAACCACACAAGTCGTCAACCTTCTGCAGCTAGTATGCGTTTCATACATTCATAGCCACACAGCGAAGAACGAAGTTCAGCTTTGAGACGTCAGTTTGGGAAGCACCACCCTAGATCCTTGGTCATTGCTTTATTTGTATGCTCTTGGTTGAACTAGTCGATCGACTGGTGCATACGTACTTAATTGAGCAATAGAGCTGTATGTACTTCTTGTGTGGATTAGACACAGGAGCTAATCTTTGTGAAAGAGATCCTGGTTGATTTGCTTCCTAGCTATTCATGTCTGCTAGCTGATGATTATTGGTGTGCTCATGAAATGTTATGATCGAATGCAACCGTACTATATATGTATGGATCAGAAATTCAAAATCGGGCATCTATAGGTTGAGAAATGCGTATTTCACTGGGATCCAGAACTATATATACGTTGTTTCGAGCCTGATTGCATCAACTCGTTTGTAAGGGTTTTCAGAATTTGTCAGTGTCAGTAGCATCGTGGAACAAATAACTTAATTGGTTGTCGGGATTCAGTCTTAATTTGTGTCTCACAGATGCCGATAGTGGTATGGTATGTATGATTCTGTGGAAAATGACTGCTGGCCCGGTGGAACTTATCGATCCATCATTTTTCGTGCTGTTATCATTCACTTTTGAACCACGTGTACTGTAAATTGTCACACGACAAAATCAGACATCAAGCAGCTAATCCAAGAGTACCAACATCGATCATCAAAGATGCATGGTTAGCAGCAGGCAGCAGCTTACGGGCTACTGCGTACTGCCGAGGTTACAACATCCCGCACGTTAGGCCTGTGATGCTGTGCAGTTCATCACATACCTGATAGACACCGCGGCGCATCAGACGGTTCAAATCGATCACACCAAGCACTTACTGTTGTCGGCCACGTCTGTTGGGATTTCGATAGCAATTATTATGGCGCAATGCAGCAATTTCTTCCATTCTTGCGCAGCATCTATCGACGTCATATTCTTGACTCTCCTACCTGGAAAAAAAAAACGCCCTTCAACTTTCCAGACGTCCACACTGTTTCACTTGCAGCGAGCACAATACATTCTCTCGTGCTTTCCTGTTACAATTCCTTAGACACCTCACACTTATTCTTTTACTTAACTAACAATAGTCACTAGGAATTGACCGCTATTCTTCTGTGACCACCACGCTTCACTGCTGACTTTCATCGGGAGAGACCTTCATAAGTTCCATAGCCTTCCTGCAAAAACCCAAAGGCACAAAACACATTTCAGGTGTAACCACAGAAGCAGTCCGCGATGAAGAAACGTTGAAAACAAAATTGTCCAAATACATGGCCTCGCCCTGTTGCCAATTGACCTAGTATATTCTAACTGCTTGCCATTGCACAAATGAGATAAACAAAAGGTTGCAGGTTACCGTAGTTCTCTCTCAATCTCTTCATTTCCAGGATCCAACTTCTGCGCATCCAGAAGAGCGTCATGGGCTTGCTTGTGCTCCTGAGACATAGCAAATCCAGCCACATACGATAACCACAACTAGCTAAATTTGAAGTCGACAAATGGATTGGCAGGGTAGAAGCATATCTCACCCCGAGTAGCATGTGGGCTGCAGCCTGGCGATAGCAACCTTTTGCCCAGTCAGGTTGCATCATCCTGCACTTGTAAGCATCTGACAGGGCACCTTCCCCATCACCCAAATGCAGTCGACAGAGGCTCCTGTTTGAATATAGCGTTGCATCTGGTGCATGTTCTATAGCCTATTTGGTCAAACAAGACAGTGAAACAATTAAGCTTCCGAAGCTTAAAAGGTAACAAATGGAAACTATATCGTAGCAATTATTTGTGGTCCATAGACTACAGGTTTCACACAGGACAACAGATTAATGAAGACCTGTCTGCAAACTTCTTGGACTGAGATTCCATCGTGTGGAATGGGATTTCTTCCTTTTAGAAAGAATGGAGAAAATATTTCATTTCTTCCTTTTAAAAAGAGTGGAGAAAATAGAAACATTTAATGTTCTACCATTACTACAACATGTTCCGTTCTCCTAATCCAAAATTCCAAACATGTGATAAGAGTACACTCCCAAATTCCCCTACATGGACTCCATGTTTGGAATAGGTGTCCATGCTACTATGAATAGTTAAAAGTGTTCGTTTCAAATTATTCTTTGTTAGATATGCTCTAGGATCAACTTTAGTTTGTCCATATCCATCTACTCGTAACTGCATCAAAACAGTCACGTTGAAATAGATGAAATTACAACACCGTCTTCACCACTGAGTTGCCAGAACACTTTAACTGACGCAAATTAGACAAGAAAAATCCTAGGTAGCGAGCCAGACAACTTGTTCTTGTTTACTTTCAGATAGCCAATAAATGTTCCAGTTGGTTCCCTACTAACAGAAAAGGCTGCCTGCTAACATAGAAAAGGCTCCAAGACTTACCCAACCATACAATTCTGATGCCAAGCTATAATCCTTCAGCTTGAATAACTTACTTGCTTTTGACTTGTACATAGCTACTCTTCTTGCAATTTGCCGTTCTTCCTAAACAATTAAATAATAAAAGTTAAATGCAAGCCATATTAACATTGGATTATTGAATGAATAAAACATTTGTCCCAAGCATGATTTGAAAAGAAAAGAAACCTAACATCTTTATCTCAATAAATTATTTAGCTTGTAGTCTAAAATGAACAGTCTGAGTTAATGACAGCGTAGGATAACTCACATGAGCAGTGTGTGTAAATTGCAACTGATATAGTGATTAGTTATATTTTATTGATATGGATTCTACTTGGAATTAAATTTTGAAAGTCAAGGACTCGAGGTCTTGCCACCCATAATAGATGCTGCATGGCAGATAGATCGTAACACCCGTTGGTTGCCACGCCCTAGTTGTGCCTGCTAAGAAACGACCAATCACCTGCTAGCCGTGTGTGTATTCACAAGACAGGTGTGAATTAAATGTTGAAAACTTGGCCTCAGTTGTTTTCATGCAACAGGAGGGAAAAGCCCCTACTGATTATATATTAAGAGGAAGCTACACTAGCAAAAGTAAAAGAGAGAGAGCACAAAAGAAAGGTAAAAAGATGGAACTGATTCTACTGTGCATGGTTGGCCAGTCTTTTTTTTTTCTGGAAAATAACTAGCTTTTGCGCTATGGATTATCACGGTGAAATCATGATGAACTTTGCTCTGCACCTCTTAACTGTTGGATCAAAGTTATTGAAAATCCAGTAATTTCTCAGTCCTCAAAACCAAGGGAGAAAATTGGTATAGTCTCTACCACAAAGGAGTATGACAGCAGGGCACAGTATATCCATTGAATATTATGTATGACGAGGGACTTCAAGATATACATAAAGTACCATTGGATTTGCAGCTTCTGATTTTGCATGAGAGATTACTCCATCAACACTCCAGTTTGGAACACCTGGAATTGGTGAAGTCAAGGGAAACAGCATTTCAACTTCTTCCATGCAATCATTTATTGCAGCAAGCTCCACTGGCATTCTACCCAACTGCAACATGGAGGAAATAGCCATTCTTGTAAATATTAATTATGACATAATTCAAACCAGGTAGTAATAATATTAATAGAAAAAATAATTGTGATGTTATTTGAAATGACTGCTAGGTAGTATTGGAACAGTAATAAGTTAACTAACATATAACAATTTGAGTAAAAGTCATCTGCCAGCAAGGACCCAAAGAGATGTATTTGGCAATAATTTAGACAAAAGGCACAAGAATTTCTTTTGCATCCTAAAGACGCTTCGTGTCCCCAGACACAACCATTCTACATAGTTGTAAAAGAGATGGCTACATCAACCGCTGAAAATTGCACCAGATAGAAAACATATTTAATGAATTTCTCCATGATAGTTACATATTCACTACATTGATATCACCACAAAATTTGAACATTACTTTATTCTATGACAGATAATTAATATCCAACTAAAGAGCAAAGTAATCTCAATACAAATCTGATGGTAACAAATTTTTTTCTCAGTACACATACATATTGTTTGTCAAAATTACAAAGTTGCAATGTTAAAATGCATGTTCAATCTTCAATTAAAACATGGACCCAATCTTCTTTCACAACAGGATAGCACTAGGATGTGTAAAGACTATATGGCCAACCATAGTTTCATAGACAGCCAACAGAAAACAGCAACATGCATATATGACATAAAGATACAAACTAATAGAATAGAAGGTCAAAATTGATATCCTTATTGCCTAGGCGCAACAACACAAGTGCAATGTCTTGTCAAAGCGATGAAACATGTCACTGGAAAAGATCCACAACGTAATCAAAGCAGCCAAATAATAGACAGTATCATAAGAATCTTAAAGAAAACATGATGGAATACTGGACAGCAGAATCAGAACTCAGAAGAACATCTAGAAGATGTAACAGAAATATACATCATCTGGAATATTAGGGTCTGCTCCAGCCTTCAACAGTAACCGAATTTCATTCGTATAACCTCCCCGCATCGTAGCAATTACTAGAGGAGATGCAAGAGTGCCTTTGCCATTGACATCAGCACCAGCCTGTGAAAATGATTCATACAATTCCTTTTTAAAAAATGGCACAGATTATTTCAGTAAGGAAAATAGCACCATAGCAGAAGCTTAACAAATTGAGTCAAGTACTCAACAAAATACTGGCCTTAATTAGTAGCTTCATGCACTTCAACGAATGGTAAAGAAGAGCTCCCAACAGTGGAGTGCAGGCGCCACTAAAGTCGGTGTTCGGCTGAAAGAAGAAATGAGCACTTCCCCTCAGTAACTTGACAAATAGAAATCCAAACTTTTACCATCTTGGAAACACACTGTAAGAGGAACTAATGAGATAATATAGTCCTACTGTTCTACCTTCTAATGCAGGTAACAGTTAACATCGTATAGTAGGTATGTAATCCTGAAGGACTCAGTTGCCATCAAATACTAAATATAAAATGACGAAGGGTTGCCATAAAACAGTCGAAGTTGACCTTCACACTGTCTTTCATAGTTTGATAAACAAACAGTCCATGGGACATGCTAAAAATAGTATGTTTAAAATCTTTAAAAATATATATACTGAATAAAAGAAAAAGAGCATAATTTAGAACATTTGCTTACAGTTCAAATTTGGCACCCAGATTCTTTTAAGAGGAAAATTCATTCTGATTTAATTAATCATAGTGCTGATTGAGTCATATAATATAATATTTAGTTATTTATTCTTGGGGTGTCCTAAAGGTTTGCCTGGACCAGGAGAGACCATCTCACCATCCTACACAGTATTGGAATACTATTGTTGTTTAGTAACATGATGGCATCGTATACAATAATATCATCTATCTAAGGCACCAAAAAAGGGAAGAACAGATCATGAGGCATATATGACCATGTCTTCTAACTAGTTGGCCAAGCAAAACAAAATATCTAACCATCCATATTAACTCCGGAAAAGAAAAGAAAAAAAATGAAATATGAAGCATCAGGGCAATATACATTTGCGTGGTGATCCAATAAAATCTTCACAGTCTTATCCTGCTCATTGTTAGCAGCCTGAAAGAGTGCTGTCCCATGGCCAAAGTCTATATCCACAGGTATTCCTTTTGAAAGCAGAAACTTCGTTACCTTAGTACTTCCTGTGAGTGAGATGAGTTCACAAATCATAAGTTATGAGCAAACGAATAAACAGCATACATAATAAAGACAAGAAATAATGACCAAGTTGCAGCAATATAAGAAGCATTGTAAGGAGCCGAATCGTCACTTTTGGCCAAGGATGTATCAAAAGCAAACAAGTAATTATATTTGCCACATGAAGAATGACACAGGTAGACTTCTAGTTGAAAGTACTACTATCACAACATAATGACAACATATTTGGTAACTAATACAAAAGATACGTTGTTTGTGCATTTGTGGCAGAAGAGTAACCAGTGCACGCAGCATGGTGTAGAACTGTGCGTCCTTTATCATCTGCTTTCATTAGATCACCACCGCGATCAAGAAGATACTTCACAGTAGAAACATCACCAGACTGAGCAGCGGTCATAAATGGTGTCACACCTGCCATGAAAAGAAACAGTTCAAAGATCTCATACACCAAGCACCAACGGTAGTCATAGATGGCAACTGCCAATTTGGAGAGTGGGGATTGGGGAAGACTTAGGGAAGGACCTTCAGCTGCAGTCATATTTGCATTGCCCCCAAGTTCCTCCACCAAGTACTTGCAGACCTCCAGATGGCCCGCGCACGCTGCACAGTGCAGCACCCCCACGCCACCCTTTTGTAGAGAAAAGACTGCAGCTCGGTCGCCCTTTCCTTTGCCAAGGCTCTCTACAATGCCTTCCTCCCAAAGCAAACATCAAAACATCATCACACTGAGGAAGCGAACAACCAACATGTGCAACACAAAATATATAGCAAACAAGGACCTTATTAAGTGATGAAGGGAGCAGCAGAAGCGAAATGCAACAAACAGAGGACTTTCCGTGACACACCTTGAAATCACTATGTAACAGAATAAGTTGGACATGACTTTCCGTGGCACACCTTGCAATCACTATGTAACAGAATAAGTTGGACATCTACACCGCTAATCCTAAGTGCCTATGAGGCCGAGCAGGCCCCGAACACATGATCGAATCAGTTGAGACATACACAGCATCACCAAAAAACTGATAAATTCCAAAGCTATGATGACAAAGATGCATGCTGTGTGGCATCCCTCCCAACATCAAAGATTTATGACCCAAAAAAAATTCCTATGAGGTGATATTATCAGGAGTACATTTACATGGACCCCAAACACAGCATAAAGCGTCACTTGCTTCTCGGACCAAGGGCCTGTTTAGTTTGGGGTGGAAAGTTTGCGAAATTTACTGTAGCAATTTTAAACCGAAGATTAGGAGGACTAAATATGATCTAATTATAAAACTAATTACACGGATGGACGCGAAATCGCGAGACAAATCTATTAAGCCTAATTAATCCATCGTTAGAGATTGTTTACGGTAGCACGACGTTGTCTAATTATGGCCTAATTAGACTCATTAGATTCGTCTCGCGAAGAATCCACGTTTAATACCCTTAATTAGTGTCCTAACATTTGATGTGACGGATGAATAGTGAAAAGTTTGTGCAACTAAACACGGCCCAAATCAAATTAGGGGGTTAATTATTAATCTAAGCACAGGAGCATGCAAAAAGGTAAGTGCTAAACATCAATATTATTATTCTAGAACCAAATTAAATTTGGGGGGTGCTAATTAATGCAAGGCCTAAACGTATTAAGGAGGGGATCACTTCATCGATTGATACGGATTGCGGAGAAGAGAAATGGAATTCAGTTCACCTTTGAGCCGGCCGAGGTCGCCCTCCAAGGCAGCCAAGATGGCCTCATCCTCCCCTGCACACACATACACACCAGAGGCAGGGAAATCCCCATCAGAAACGCAAATGCATCCTGGTTTTCTCTACACGCGCGCGCGGGGGGGCGCAGGGGCGCCCGCAGGAGCAGAGCAAGAGAGGGGCTGGGCGTTAGGGCGTACTGGAGCCGTTGCCGGAGGTGCGGCGGTAGATGAAGGGCGCCGCCATGTCCCGCCTCGCCTCGTCCCGACGCGACGATTTCTCACTCCCCCGCCCCCCTCTCTCTGCCCCGTCCCGTGAAGAGGAAGAAGGAAGCTTCCAGAGGAAGGAGAACTGGAGAAGGCCAGAGAAGCGAGCGCACGCCGCGCCGCGGTGGGGGAATTTCTGGGGTTTTGCCTGCTTTGCTTCGCGCTGGCTCAGCCGGGTGGAGGTGGACGCGGTGTTGGTGCACCGGCCGCGGCGGCAGTCACTTCGCGTGGGAGCAGCTGGGTTCACCAACACCCGGTGCACCGAAGCCTCTGAGCGCCGTCGGCCTCGGTAGATTTTGCTCGACGACGCCGCTGCATCTGCCCAACACCCGATGACACAGTGGCCCACTCCCGATGACACGTAGTATTGGGCTGCTTTTTTCTTGTACGGTCTAGCCCATTGCAGCCCACTACTGTGAAGCAGATAAACCTTGCCCGTCGCCACCGCACACCACACCGGCAGGACCGGACAACCGGCGGCCGCTGGAGACGGACAGTTTCTCCCCTGATTTCTCCCTGCCCCGGATCCTACCCAGGGTACACAGATTCTTCTTCTCGTGATTGCAAATCGTTTTCTTTATCGAATCCGATCCGACTCGACTGCTAATTCCGATTCTAAGTCTAACGCCTGATGAGATGCGGCAGCAGGATAAAGTCAAAGACCCTCTGTGCGAGATTGGTCCGCCAACACACGGGAGGGTTGGATTAGATCCTCCGTCGCGGCAGTCGAGATGTCTCATAAGCGCCGGGGAGACGACGGTCTAGACCAACGCGCCGCCGGTGGTGACAAGAGGCGGCGGCGGCGTCGCAAGCACTTGTACCTCATGCTGGATGACTGGGACAAGGGCTTCAGCATCCACAAGATCGACGCCGACGCCTTCGACTCCGACTCCAACGATCAACGGAGTGGGCACCTCCCTGAGCCTCCCGCTCTGAGGCTAGAGCCACCAGTTGGCCTCATGCCCCACCCCGACACCGACATGTCCGTCGCCGCCCGCATACCCCACCCCCAGATCGACATGTCCTTCGCCGCCCTTGGCACCAAGATCTTCGCCTTGGCGAGCCAGAGCTGCGGCCTCGTCTACGACGCCGAGACGGCCGTGCTGTCCGTCGGCGCGCACGCCCCACCTCAGATGGCCTGCGGCTCCGGCATCTTCCTCGCCGTCGGCGAGGTGCTCTGCGCCCTGACGTACCGCCACTTCGACGGGGAGAACCCTTACTCGTTCCAAGCCATGTCGTGGGCGCCCACCGCCCCGGACGCCAGGCAGCAACCGACCGAGGGCTGGTCCTGGAAGACGCTGCCACCGCCGACGTTCAAACGCCACGTTCACTCCTACGCGCTGCACCCGGACGGACGCACCATCTTCATGACCTCCTCAGATGACAGGGCTCACATGGTCACCTACTCGTTCGACACCATGGATTCTGCCTGGAGGTTTCATGGCAAATGGGCCCTGCCGTTCAAGGGCCAGGGTCACTACGACAACGAGCTCGAGGCATGGGTTGGTCTTCACCAAGATGGTTACATCTGTTGCTGCCAACCTGTGTCCCCTAGCTTTCAGAGCACAGCTCCATGCTTCTATGTAGATTACAAGACGACCAAGGAGAAGATGTTCTCCAAGAGGCGCATGAGAGCCTCTCTCACCTATATGGGCCCAAGCAGATTCTGCCTCGTCGAGTGCGTGGCATCGAAGAAGGTGGACAAGCGGCTAACTTATGGAGATCATGATGGCTGTGTGATCCACCTCACCATACTTGGCCTCAAGTACAATCACACGGGAGAGCTGCAAACCACAGGAAACCGGTCATCGTCCGCGCTCGTAGTGTCTAGGCATAGACCTCACTTCAACCCTGCCGCATTCTGGATGTAGATCATCGAAGCTTTTTGCTTTGTTGCTGCAATATGAATCAATGAGAAATTTATTTGCTTGGGAATTGTGTGCTAGTTACTTGATCCATGAGTTCTTTTTTGTCGTATGAAACTTATTCATATGTTTTAGTGTGCTAGTTACTTGATCCATGAGTTCTTTTTTGTCGTATGAAACTTATTCATATGTTTTACTAATTGATCCTATTGCTGAAATGTATATTACCTAGGAAGATGCCTATGGTCCTGTGTTTTAACATTTTTTTTTGCGGGTATGTGTTTTAACATTTGAGATGGCCATACTCTTGCTTCTCTATTTTTTTAAGCACAATACTCTTGCTTCTGGAAAGCATGCGAATAAGATTTACACTAAAGTTAGTTCTGATATACATAAAAGAGCAGTATTAGGAGGTAACTCAACATGAGCTAGAGATGGCACCAGTAGCTTTGTGCAATGCCCTTATCTCTCTATTATTGTAGTTGATCTGGGAGCTCCCAACTGCTAACTCAATATTTCATAACTAACAGCGACGAGGGGGCTTTGCCGTAGCCTCCTTTGTCGAGTGCCCCACGGCAAAGGCTTTGCCGTGGGCCAAAGGCCCTTTGCCGACTGTCCCTGACACTCGGCAAAGGGAGGATCTCCCGTAGTGAAAGGAAAAGGAAAATAATTTCTTCACAAGCTTTCCAAAGGAAAACCAACGAACATCATATATAGGCAGCTGGTCGGAGAAGAAATGATAACACCCTAGAAAATTAAGATTATGCATGGGGGCTAACTGTTGTACCAAATTCCTGCAATCTTAATTCATCCCTATTCCTCTTTATTTTTAAAAAAAGTTGGTACCATTTTTAATCACAAAATTTCTGTCTAAGCAAATGTATGGGGGTTGTGAACCGCTTGCTGAAGAAATCGTGCATTATTTTTTGAGATAAGATATACTCTCTGGATAACCAAAGTTGTCTAGAGGATTTTCAGGTTGGGTAACACCGCCCACTAAATTATCTGTCAAGAGCTGTTAACCATAACCCTGTACTGGAATTGGCCATTAGCCCAATATACATGAACAAATCAGTGCTTAGACCTACTGAGAGTTGACGCATTCGATCCTGAGACCCAGGTATGATGCTCGTTTCTAAAGAGATTTTCCTGTTTATAGTGAGAATTGGCTGTCTGCAAAATATAGGCGAGTTCATATTTCGGATGGAACTGGTAAGGCTGCAATATTGCTATTAGGTTGATTTGGGGAACTGTTCTGTTAAAAAAAAGTTTGGGCGACTGATCAAGTATAGGTTGATAACACTGATTTTTTTTTATTTTTACGAAACGTTGACAATACTGAAGTTTCTATTTTTTTTATTTTTGTGAAAGAATGATAACACTGAATTTACCATAATATATAGCATAACAAAAGATAGCGCAGAAATGGTTTGCATCATAATTACTTGTGTATCAGATATGTCATCGAGCTAGTCTGAATTTTCTAAATTTCAATGAATGAATATATTAGCTGTATGCTAATATAGTACAGTATTTAGAAACTTATCAACATTTATTCAGGACATGATGATAGATATAAAGCTTGGCCATGTGAAATTCCTTTATCTACCATCCTACGCTTTTTTGTCATTTGTTCTCTCTTTGGTCTTGCAGGCTCTAAAAGTTATCAAGAAGCTTGTAG
This sequence comes from Alloteropsis semialata, assembly GCA_004135705.1. Lineage (NCBI taxonomy): Eukaryota > Viridiplantae > Streptophyta > Magnoliopsida > Poales > Poaceae > Alloteropsis > Alloteropsis semialata. Next base: position 16,453,525 of record CM014275.1, read on the forward strand.
AGCACTTTCCCCTTAATTCGTGCACCACCGAGGGTGCAGTTCACGGGACCAAAGCCCAACTTTGCACGTCTCATGGAGAAGTTTGTTGAATGGAATGCTACTGTCATTTCTCAAAGGATGAATCTTGGCACTCGAGCTCAGAGCCTTCTATTGCAAGTCTAATAATTCTTGTTTTTACTAGCTATTCTCGTGTGTCACATGATTGTAACATGGTATGGATTTGACACCATTACCTTTTTAGCTTGAGCCATTTCAAAATATTTATTGGATTGCATGGTTCTTATGCATGCCCTGACCATCATCTCCGTATATACACAACGTCATAGAGCTTGTAAAAGGTTTCTGATATCATCTAGCTGTATCACATCATAACTTAGAAGCTTGGTCAGTACATGATACCTAGTTAAAAGTTTTTTTTAAAAAACTCACATGGCTCCTGATGTGCTATTGGAGGTGCCTACTGCCTGATTGGAAAAGTAGGAGGATATTCGGTGCAAGGCACCACCATTCTGCCTAGCGCCTCCAAAGTTGGCTAGGCGGTAGCCTCTTATGGTTTTTGTAAGAGCAACTCCAACAGCTTAGATATAATTCTAGCTAAATTTAGGAGGCGTTTGGTTGCTGCACTGGTAACGGTAACGGGACTGTAAATGAATTACAGGGGCATTTGAGATGGAATAGCTGTTTACGAGATTTGTTTGGTTGAACAGTGTAATGGTATTAAATAGAGGGGCAGCGACAGGGAAACATGACTCCACGGTATCGCAGCGATACCGGGGAGGAAGGAGCTTAATGGGACTGTAACTGGACGGTATCCGATTACGCGTAATCAAATTACGGGAGAGTTTCAAACAAACGCACGTAATGATATCGCTTAACGTCTGTAATCCCATTACGTTACATTTTCACGAACCAAACGCCTTCTTAGAGTTTAACAAGAACTCTAAAAAATAGACAACTTCCTAAACGGCGAGGTAAACCAGCAAACTCTCCAAAAAAAAAAGGCTGATCTTTTTTCTCTTTTCTGTTCTGTCCGACGGACGACATCATTCCTTTTCCTTTCTGTTCTGTAAAAAAAGGCGAAGGAGGGAGATGGTGAGGGACGACGCTCGGCAAAAATACCTAGCGGAGTCTGACAGATGCCGAGCCAGATAGCAAGGGTAAGGATATAGCGAGACTGTTGGATCGATGGTTGATGGGCCTTTTTTTCATTTTTACCGAAACAAATGTGTTTAGCTAGGCTTTTGGAGTTGCTCTAATGTACTGTCTTTGTATAATGAACATGATACTAAAGTGTACTTAGCCCTGTTTTAGTGCTGATTTAGTGTTTTACTTAATGGTGGTGCTGATGCAATCATTTGCTGAAGCCAACCTAGCTACCTCTCTGTCATACTGAACCTTATTTTTATAACATGAAGCCAAACGATCATTTGTATATATAAACATTTTATAGGTATATGAGATTCAGCCATCTACTCTACACTCATTTGAGAGGATCGGTTGAAGGATGTGCAAAAGAGGATATCTTTCTCAGCGCATGCAGAAGGTGGCCCATCTGTGGAGCAATACACAATATTGAAGCACAGAAGCAGCACCTGCAAAGGAGTCTGGTGCTGTTGCTCAGATAAGTGAGACAATGCAGAAACAGAGCATTTCTACTGAAAGCCATCGCATTGTACAAGGCAAACAGCAGAGAAGATGCAAGGAATAGCGCAATGTACAAGGCAATATGATGTAGTCGTGGATGACAATCTATACAGAGAGCACTGCAAGAGTGAGTGGCACAAGCACAGGAACGGGCTCCTGCCCCTCAGCCAAGAGGAGTGCATGGTGGAGATGGAACTGGCTAAATCCAAAAAGGACATTGAAGACTAGGATTGTTGATGTGATGACTGGTGAGTTGGAACCTATGTTGACAGTCATTACAAGTTAAATCCGACTGTAAACGTGCTCGAAATGTAAAGGAAAACTATGTATCTTACTAACATATGTCTTTACAATAATCCAGTTCCATATATATTGTGGAAATAAGTGTTTTTAGGAACACAAGGCTACAAGAGGGGCAAAGCATGCTCGAACGCAGGAGAAAGCGCGACGCAGATCAATCTCCAAGAGCACATGGACCAAAGGGCCCACAAATCAGCCACAAAAGGCCAATCCCGTGGAGGAGGGTCCACAAAACAGCCACAAAAGGTCAATCCCGTGGAGGAATCAACCGGGAATATACCTATGGTCCACTTCTAGTCTACCAGAAGAAGGCGGCTGTGGGGCAGACTTTTTTGGTTTTTGATCCTTTTTGGAAAAGAATATCACAAATAGACCCTCTGGGGAAAGAATTCCAAAAATGGACCCTGGGGTCGGCGCCGTGATTCACGGCGCTGAGATATAACGTCTCGACGCCATGAATAACGGCGCTGAGGTCCATACGACGTGGAATCACCATAGCGTACGTGGCGGTGACGTGGCGACCGAGCTCAGCGCCGTAGATCTTGGCGCCGACCTCAGCGCCAAGATCTGTGGCGCTGAGTTCGGAGTCCGACCAACAGCAGAGGGAGGTTGGTGGGAGATGAGCCGTCCGGTGAATACTGTGCCGATGAATACTGTTCACGAGAATACTGTGCCGATGACGAGAATACTGTGCCGATGAATACTGTTCACGAGAATACTGTTCATCGGCACAGTGTTTTCGACCACAGTGGACAGTGGTCGAACCAACGTGAACAGTATTCTTGTGAACAGTATTCATCGGCACAGTATTCTCGTGAACTTTGCTACAGTGCCACGCGTTTTGCCTCGGCGCTGAGCTCAGCGCCGAGATCCACGGCGCTGACCTCGCGCCACGTCAAGGCCACGACGGCCAAGCCGTATCCACGTGGTGTGGACCTCAGCGCCGCTATTCACGGCGCTGAGACGTTATATCTCAGCGCCGTGAATCACGGCGCTGAACTCAGGGTCCATTTTTGAAAATCTTTCCCCAAAGGGTCTATTTGTGAAATTCTTTCCCAAAAAGGGCCAAAAAGCAAAAAAGTCGGGCTGTGGGGCGGCTCTACCTAGGGTCGGCCAAACATGACGTGCTAGCAGTGTTGAAGTGAAACATTGACTCTCCCCCATCCTTGAACTTACGCTAGTCCTCGAGCATTAAAGTGATTAAGAAACCGCTGATAAGGTCTTCAATTTGATAGAAAAACACCGTGAAAGGATTCCAATCAGTATAGACATCTTCTTTAGTGAAAAACGGGACCCACTGAGGGTGGTCCCACCTTGTGCCGACCGGCACAAGGGGCCATGCCGATCAGCATGGGCCTCTTTCTAGTCCAATGAGTCATATATTTTCCCCATGTACTGATTATTGTCTTCACAGATGATTTGCGCCGAAAATATGCAGTAATTCTTACAGAATAAATCTCAAAAAATAAATCATCTACACACCTATCTCTACACCTAAAAGAATTGAAATTCATGGATTTCTTTCGCCTCCCGCAACCGCACTGTGGCAGAGCGGTCCTACTTAAACCGGCTCAGGTGTGATCTGTAGTGTTTAACACTAAGCACGTCACACACCTGGGTCAGTAGAAGTCCAGAGTTCCGTCGAATGTCCCCGGGACAACCCGAATCATCCACTATCAATTGTCTCATTGCACATACTCTGGATCCCAACACTAGAGAAATACATCACAGCTATCACACAAACGAATATATACAACACAAATAGATAAGAGTTATACAAACTAGAGTAGTTCAAATTTTAAAGACATAACTCAAGTACTACAAGTTCAGCAAACACGGTTACACAAGGGTAATTAAATACTTAGCAAAATAGATCATGTCGTGCCCACACATAATCTACATGTTCAAGGCCTCCACTGCTCCGACAGCTGCACCTACTCCTCGGGCTCAACTGCAATAGGTGTCGAACAACCCTGAGTATGAAGATACTCAGCTAGACTTACCCGCAACCTATTGCTAAAGGAGTTCTCAAGAAATATGCAAGGCTTTGAGGTTTCAGGGAGAAGCAAACAGGTTCTTGCAAGGAACACAACTTACTAACATATTCTCCTTAATTGCCATATTTTAACCCTTCAGATTTATTATCCTATATCTCTAAGTTAGCCATGCAATACTAAGCCAATCAAGGGACTAAATAATTGACAAGTCATAATGTGATTCGATAAATGAGCATAAGCAATGACATGTCCAGTTTGGCAGTGATCAAACGTGTATCAAAACCGTTGTGGCAACTATTGCCTCAAATGCGCCCACAGAGCCCTGAATCGCATCCCCAACAATACACCATTGCCTGGACAAAGGTACGTGGGTTACTGACTACGACTCGCCCACATTCCTCACCAGACACGGTGGGTCATAGTTCAACCACTAGTACCACAGAAGTACTTCAGTTTCCCGGTTGCCAATACCGATATGTGCTCAGTACGTTCAAAACTTGACCTCAGGAAAACACCATACGGACCTTAAGTTCATTAAGTGGGTGTTGACACTAGATTTTGACTCGGTTAGGATCATGCATGACAGAACTAAGGTCGGAGGCCGAGTCCGATTCTGGGTATGTCTCCGATTCTGATCGGAGTTCATCCGATGGAGTCCTGATCAAACACGGGACCAAGAAGGCCGGAGCACGTACGACTACCAGAGAAGAGATATGTCTAGAAGGTTCTTCAAGGCCTGATTACACGGCAATTGTAATAGTTTTGGTAGTTTAGATTAGTTTGTTTTAAATAAATTAGAGATATTGTCGTAGCCAACAAGGATTAGCTAGATTTCCAGGGTATAAATATAAACCCTGCGCCATTGTAAAATACGTTCACACAACCAATTAATACAACACAACTTTCGGCTCTCGTGTCAACAACCCTTTTTGTCGAGTTCTTCAGCAAACATGGCTGCATCATCTTGACCTCCGGTTTGTCTGTAAGTGCGACACCTATCGAATTATTTTAGGCTTTAGATTGAGGCGCATCGCCCTTCTTCGTCTATATAATTCACCAATTTACCAAGTTGTTCTAAGCTTTAGATTGAGGCGTATCGCCCTTCTTCGTTTAAGATCGCTCACCCTTTACCGTATCTTGTTGATTTCATCTTATCGGCCTGCATCTGTTTGAAAGATCCATTCTGATATTTTATAATTCAAGTTTTATAATAGATCTGTTCATACTGCTTACAACTGATTTAGATTTAATTAGCAAGTTACAAATAAATCTGATTTAAATGAGTTTTTTGATATATATTGATCTATTGGATTAAACAAGCTAATCGGTGCCCTGCTAGCAACGTTGTCTCGAAACCGATCCGATTGTTAGTGACACGAGATTCAGTTTGTTTATTACAATTGGAAAAGTGCATATTAAAGAATAAGCTTAAATTAGGTTTATCTTTGATTCGGCTTCTACAGTCGATGGTTTATTTTAAATACATGTGATATTATCATGAATCGGACTCATAGCCGATGATTCATGCTCGTGAATCGGATTTCTTTTAATGCTAATCCGATTTGCTGGAACGAATCAGGGCTTTGGCCGATGAGTTCCTTGTGGTTTACTGAATGTACGGGTTTTAGCCGTTTGAAGTGTCGGTGCGTTGCTCAAACGTGGAGGAGGCACGGGTCGACGCGAGCTAGATGACTCGGCAGCGGCCTCGGTCCCGTTTGCGTTAGCACATGGATGCGGCGGTCTTCGGGTTGTTCTGACCCATTGCTAGATCCACTGTAGTCGAGATCCAACTGCGCAGTGCGATCTGCAATGTCTTCAGGAGTTGGCTCCGTGAAGGTGGCGAAAACTGACCGGCGCATGTGAGATCGGGATCATGGATCCCTGTCATCTTGAGCTCGTAGTCGCCTTGGTGCTCGAACACGAGATCTCCGAAGCGGATCTCCCGTGCAGGCACTAGATGGCGGCGAGCGTAGAGATCGGAAGCGGAAGCAGAACTCCCGATCGCTTCCGACTTGACAGAACTGGGCATGTAGGGCATCGAGGAACTCGACGCGTCGGCGATCCAGACTCCGTTGACGATCGGCATGATCTTTCTTCACGCAAGGGCCCCTACCTGGCGCGCCTCTGTCGAGGTTGTACTCGGCAGATATTTGTCCGGCAAGCACCCCGCTTCGTGCGAAGATTGATCACGGTGATGAACAGAGAGACACGGGATTTTTATACTGGTTCGGGCCCTCGAGATCGAGTAATAACCCTACGTCCAGTTGCTGCTTGTATTATTTCGTCAAGTACAGATTACAATGCGTAACAAGTACCCTCGGGTGGATTGTCTAAGATTGTAGATCAATGGACATACCCTCTACGCACAGGACCCCCGCTATTTATATCCAGGGAGACGTGCCTTACAAGACAAAACAGACCTAAACCTAGTAGGACTCTAACTATCTTCGGGCTTCCCTTCTGCGATCTGGCCATCGTGTCTTGTTCGGAGTCTTGGTAGTTTGGAGTCGGTAGTCGGTAATCCTCGTGGTCGGGTACCCTGGTATTATGGCCTCAACAGATCTGCTGCACTAAGTTATGAAATTTTAAGTTCCGAGGTCCCTTCAAATTTTAAGTTGCTCAATAAATCTACCATGTAACTCTGAGCTCTTTGAATCCTGATGGTTGGCTATAGGGCACACGATACGAGCGCCACGAAACTATTATGGAACTTGGAACTTCTCTATGACAAACAGGGCTAAAGCAGCGGTGTATGTTTTCGAATGGTCAAATTTGATGTTCAATGTCATGGAAAGTAATATAATCTGCTTCATTGGTTATCTGGATGTTTGTGCGATGACCTTCCGCAGTATTTTGCTGTGCTTGGGTATTCTAGAAGTACCCATCATAGTACAATTGGACGTTCAAAGTCTCCAAGAGGGGCTGACAGGTTTGGGCATGCAACACGCATTTTCAAATGGTACCTCAAAGGCAACGACCGGTACATTCATGACTCCACATACTCGTCTTCTTGTCAAAGTCATTTGTTCTGCCTTAAAGTTCTGGTTTTCAATGGTTGGCGCCAGCAGCAATGAAGGATGCCTAACAATGCAAGTGTTGTGACGTATCCACTACCGGAAACTCGAAGTATGCCGTGTGTCCGGTTGTTTGCCGTGTGCTTTCTGTCGGGCACACAACAAAGAGTCTCTTTGCTGTGTGCTTTTTTTTGGTACACGGCAAATATTTAGCACACGGCAAAGAAATAGTTTGCCCTGTGCTTTTTTTTTGACACACGGCAAAGTCATAGTTTGCCGTGTGTTTTTAGTTTGGCACACGGCAAAGAAATAGTTTGCCATGTGCTTTTTTGGCACACGGCTAAGAAATATTTTGCCGTGTGCTTTTAGTTTGGCACACGGCAAACCAATACTTTGCCATGTGCTTTTAGTTTGGCACACGGTAAAGCAATAGTTTGCCATGTGCCTTTAGTTTGGCACACGGCAAACCAATACTTTGCCGTGTGTATTTTTAAAAACACTCAGCAAAGAGAAATTCAAAACATATTTTGAAGTAGTAAATTAATTCAAATTAAAAAGTTTGAACTACAAAGTTGTATAACTTCTCAAGATGTACAACTTTTAGTTTGGTCATTTTTTCATTCGACAAAATAATAGTAACGTTGTTCACAAACGATAGCACACGGGCCGGGGCCTTCCCACGTTGAATTTTTTTTGCTATTTTTTCGGATTTGTTTCGGTTCACGGCAAAAAAAACTTTGCTGTGTGCCAAAACTAACACACGGCAAACTTTTGCCGTGTGCCTGATAAAAGACACACGGCAAAGTCCTCTTTGCCGTCGGGCCTAGTTGCCGTGTGGGCTTTGCCGAGGGCGGCACACGGCAAAGCCGTTGCCATGTGTATTCTGGGCTTTGCCGTGTGTATTTGGCACACGGCGAACTCTCAGTTTCCCATAGTGATCTAGTCCAAAAGGAGCATTATATCTCCCACTAGAACCTTTTTCTTTTGAACCTTTTGGTGTTCTTTTGACGCACAAACTCTGGAAAGAGCAAATTAAAAACATCAAATAAAAATTTGTAGTGCAAGAGATAGTGCTCCATTCGGATTCCATGATTTTCCATGCCCACTACATTCTTGGGGCATGAATGATGAGCCCCCACGTTTCCTATCGCTAGACTTTTGGGTTAAACTGGTTGGTGCATTCAATTCAGTAGTTCTCTCAGCTTGGACGGAGCTTGGCGTAGGTTTCGATTCTTAACGAAGGTAATAAAGTCGTGAACCAAACACCGTTCACTATTAACACAATCAATCCACTACTACAGAATGATTTTCAGAGCCGGTTTTGGAGAGGCGTTTGAGATGAAGTAGAAATGAAAATCAGATTTTTAGGGCCGGTTCAAAACCACAGTCAAAATGGATTTTCACAGTAGATTCGTGTTACGAACCACCTCTGAAAATTCATTTTCAGAGCAGATGTGGAAAAATTTAAAAATAAAAAATATATCAGCCGACAATTAAAAAAAATTACTCACATGGGAAGGCCACCCCATGGACCAGCCACATTCTCCTCAAAGGATTCAAACCCATGACATCTTGCATCGCGCGACCCCCCTCTAACCACTGCACCACACCATCACTTATGAATGATTAGGGGATACATTCCTTTTATATTAACTTTGCTGAATCTACAAAAATTTATAGAGGCCACATCATAGGTCCGATCATGCTGCAAATTCTTTTGGTTATCCTTCACATGCTTCTAATTCAAGAAAAAATATCAAAACATAATAAAAAATAAAAAAATTGGTGTACAAAAAATTGATTTATAAGTACTAAAAATTCATGTAATCCATAAAAAATAGAAAATCATTTCAAAAAACATTGAAACTCCTCAATGACAACTTATATGCAGTATAACACATGCAAAACAATATTTCCATGTAATATCAAAAAATAATGTTTATGGTGTGCAAACATGAATGTTTGCCTTGGAATCTGTGTGAAAGAGTATAAGAGATGCATGTGTTTGTGAACAATGTATAGTATATTATTCTTAAAATATGTTGAATTTTTTATGAAAAGGTTATACACCTATAAAAGGACTACATGCCAATTTTTTCATACTTTTAGATTATTTATATATATTGTTATTGTTATTACAAGTAAAGCCGTAAATAAAAGTTTGGATTATCCATAGCAAAACTTTTAATTTTCCACATCTTTTTCAAGATATTATCTCACCTAGGGCATATGTGTTTAGATACTATTTTTCTAGAATTTATAAATAATTACTGAGAATAAGTACTTAGAAATTTATTTAATCATTAGAAAATAGCAAATCATTATAAAACATAGAAACTCCCCCATGGCAACTTGTATACAGTGCAACACATGTAAAGAAATATTTTCTATAAATATGAGCAAAAATAATATTTTAGAGTGTGCAAACTAGCGGGGTGTAGCTCTTTTTATGTAAAAATTATTATTCTAGAGACCACACCTTAGGTCTGATTGGGCTGAAAAATTTTAGTGTAGTCCCTCATGTGATGCTAGTTAATGAAAAAGTATCATAAAAATAAAACAAAAATGAAAAGTTGATATGCACTGTAGCCTAAAACCGGCCGTGAAAATAGATTTTCAGATGCGGTTCATGGCTGGAACCGGCTCTGAAAATGGAGTTGATTTTCATATCCGGATCAAGCCACGAACTGGGTGTGATAATCATTCTCACAGCCGGCCTACTTACAAATCGACTGTGAAATGCTTTAGTGTCATTTTTTTAAAACCAGCTCTGAAATTGGTGACATGAAAAACCGATGCTGTAGTAGTGATTTTTACACAAGGCTCCTAATTAGCACGCCATTGTCGACAATCTGAGTCCGCAAAAATCTAGTTAATAAGGAAGCCCACGTTTATTGAAGATCAACCATAGAAAGAACAAGAGAAAACATTGATTTTATACAAGTTTGGGTCCTTGAGAATTGAGTAAAAACCCGTCCAATTTAATGTCTCTATTATCTCGGTGATTTTGGTGGGGTTGCTGTTTAGAATGGGTTTGTTTGCTATGATTCTGCACATGGATATGCTATTGATTTATACTCAGCTCATACCATCAAAAGTAAATTTTACCCATGCTGTGAACAATCACAATCTTCACTAGAATTACTATATACTTCCTCTGGTTGTTTAAACTTGATGTTCCGATAGGGGTAGCATTTCAATTAAGAATTTGCTGGTCCAAATATCAAGGTTAAATAAACGGAGGTAGTATAAGCTTTTAACATATTCTGCACAATCAGTTTACCTATATATTCTGAATGTGACGCCTACTAAATTTTATTCATGTACCTAAAAGCTACCAAGTAGAGGAATTGTAGTATATATTCCTCCATAAAAGGTGCTTTTTCCTTTTCTAGATATTTCAAACATTCATCGTGATTCATACCAGCACGTAGGGAAATTTCAGGTCAAAGTACATGGATGGCGACCTATGTGCTGAGAGTCATTAGTGTGTTTGTTTCTATCTAATTAAAATTTCTCAGTCTATATATATGTATTCTTGGAGTGCATACGTCAGGAGTTATTTGAAGATGGTCGTATTATTTAAATGTAACTATCTTGTTATAAAAAATCTTCAATTATCGAAAAAGCTAAATTTCAGACCAATGTTATGGATATTTAAAATGTTGATAACTTGTGTGGCCATTGTTGTTGAGTTATGTTCCAAATTCACAGACTATTAGTCCCATATCTAAAGGCAACAGCAGGGGACGCCGAGACAGGGCAATAAAAGGAGAGGGGAGGCAATCTGGCAACTCATCCCGTTCGGAGCATAAATACCCAGTTTAGGGTTTTCTCCTTAATTATTATTATCTTCTTGTAAGCCGCCGGCGACGGCGTTGTAACCCGACTCTTGATAGTGAAGTGTTGCTGGCTGGCGCCCGTGGTTTTTCCCTTCCGCATTGGGAGGGTTTTCCACGTTAAATCTCGTGTCTCCTGCGGTTTGATTTGTTCTTCTTCATCGTTTATTCGTCCTCGTTTCTAACAAGTGGTACCAGAGCTTGGTTTCAAGTTTAGGGTTCTGCGATGGCGTCGATGAAGTATGATCTACCGCTGTTGGATTATAGCACGAGGTTCTCGCTGTGGCAAGTCAAGATGCGGGCTATTCTGGCGCAAACTCAGGATCTCGATGATGCGCTGGAAAACTTCGGGAAGAAGAAGAAGGACAGTTGGTCCGATGAAGAAAAGTGGAAGGACCGTAAGGCTCTGTCCCTAATTCAGCTTCATCTATCTAATGATATTTTGCAAGAGGTGCTGCAGGAAACAAGTGCTGCAGAACTCTGGCTCAAACTGGAATCGATCTGTATGTCCAAGGATCTAACCAGTAAGATGCATATGAAGATGAAGCTGTTCACGCTTAAGATGCAGGAGGGTGGTTCGATATTGAGCCACATATATGTCTTCAAGGAGATCGTTGCCGACCTAGTGTCGATGGAGGTGAAGTATGAAGATGAGGACTTAGGTCTTTTGCTGTTATGTTCACTGCCCAATTCGTATGCTAATTTTCGTGACACCATACTTTTGAGCCGTGATGAACTAACCCTAGCGGAAGTTTATGAGGCACTCCAGTCCAGGGAGAAGATGAAAGGCATGATGCAGTCTGATGGGTCGTCCTCCAAGGGCGATGCACTGCATGTGAGAGGCAGAAGTGAGCACAGATCCTCCAACGAGAGCAACGATCGTGACAAGAGCCACGACGGTAGAGGTCGCTCAAAGTCCAAACCGCCCACCAAGAAGTTCTGTAAGTACTGTAAGAAGAAAACTCATTTTATTGAGGATTGTTGGAAGCTTCAGAATAAGGAGAAGAGAAAGAATAATTCTGATGGTAAGGCATCTGTTGCTTCTGCTGCTGCTGGGAACTCTGATTCAGGAGACTGTCTGGTTGTTCTTGCTGGTTGTGTTTCTGGTCATGATGAATGGATACTTGATTCCGCATGTTCGTTTCATATCTGCACTAACAGAGATTGGTTTAGTTCTTATAAACCTGTGCAGAAGGGAGATGTTGTGCGTATGGGAGATGATAACCCGTGTGACATTGAGGGCATCGGCTCTGTTCAGATCAAGGCACATGATGGCATGACACGCACGCTGCAGAATGTGAGATACATACCAGGGATGACCAGAAATCTCATCTCGCTCAGCACGCTTGATTCAGAAGGTTTCAAATACTCCGGTTCAGGTGGAGTTTTAAAGGTATCAAAAGGTTCTCTTACCTGTTTAATTGGTGATCTGAACTTTGCAAAGTTATATGTCCTTAGAGGAAGTACTTTACATGGTTCTGTTTCCGCTGCTGTTGTTTCTAATGCCGAACCTAGTAAGACTAACCTTTGGCATATGCGTCTTGGACATATGAGTGAACTTGGTATGGCAGAACTGATGAAGAGAAACCTCCTGGATGGCTGTATTTTGAGTAGCAACAAGTTCTGTGAGCATTGTATTTTCGGGAAGCATAAAAGGGTAAAATTCAATACCGCTGTTCATACCACCAAAGGTACTCTTGATTATGTACATGCTGACTTATGAGGTCCCTCTCGTAAGCCTTCTTATGGTGGTGCTCGTTACATGCTTACTATTATTGATGACTACTCTAGAAAAGTTTGGCCTTATTTTCTGAAAGATAAAGATGATACCTTTGCTGCATTTAAAGATTGGAAAGTTATGATAGAAAGGCAAACTGAGAAGAAGGTAAAAGTGCTTCGTACTGATAATGGTGGAGAGTTCTGTTCGCATGCTTTTGATGATTATTGCAGGAAGGAAGGCATTGTCAGGCATCACACCATACCGTATACTCCGCAGCAAAACGGTGTGGCTGAGCGCATGAATAGAACCATCATCTCGAAGGCTCGTTGCATGCTGTCCAACGCACGGATGAACAAGCGTTTTTGGGCGGAAGCTACTAACACCGCATGCTACTTGATAAACAGGTCGCCTTCTATTCCACTTAATAAGAAAACTCCCATTGAGGTATGGTCTGGAACACCTGCTGATTATTCACAGTTGAGAGTTTTTGGCTGCACAGCTTATGCTCATGTTGACAATGGAAAATTAGAGCCTAGAGCTATTAAATGTCTGTTTCTTGGTTATGGTTCGGGAGTTAAAGGATATAAATTGTGGAATCCCGAAACAGGAAAGACTTTCATGAGCAGGAGTGTTGTTTTCAATGAATCTATGATGTTTAATGACAGCTTGTCTTCAGATCATGTTCCAGATTTTTCTGAGAAAGAGTTGCAGCATATCAGCGTGCAGGTGGAGCACATGGATGATCAGGAAGGCGTGTAGGTAGAGCCGCCTGTGGATGTTCAGGAAACTGAAGTTGCTGATGATGAGGCTCATGATAGATATATGGTCGCTTTGTGCCTCATTTTCATATTTACAGGTTTGTGTTGACGAATAATACGACTTCTCCAAATACATGTTTCATTCCACTCTTCCATATACTGCCTCAATGCAATGTCGTTGTCCCGTTTACAAGACATTAGAAACCGGGTGCTCATCACATGTGCCTACATGGAACCTTATGAATCGACAATATTAATGAAACTGCTATAGTATAACCCAGTGACCAATCTAGCTATTATCCTCGCGCACCAGAGAGCTCAGCACGACCAGGGTCCACGGCGACTTTGACCGGCATAAAGCGGCCGCGTGCGTGGGTCTTCCCTATCCAGTTGCTTTAGACCGTAGTTTCTCAGCACCATGCATGGGGGTGGACAACTGACATCAGAAACAGAAATGACCTGTCCTTTATGCCAACAAGTATTTGTCCAGCAATCAACATTATGTCTTATGCCTTTACATTTTGCGTTGTAGCATGGTGAGCACGCCCACAGTAATTGAGGGTCCATGATAGTGGCATTGTTTAGATTATCTTGTCTCAGTGGAGCATTATCTTACATCTTCCACTTGAACGTTTCCCGATTGGGAGTTTAATTCGTGAACTCAGACACTACATGGAGATATAATGGACCACATTTAAATTCAACAATTCTTTCGCGATATAGGAATCCCCTCTTACAAGGGCACGCACAAGGCAACGAATCAGAACATAAAGGCAGAGGAAATAAGGTTGATAGGTGGACAAATATACCTGTACAAAACATATATGGATGGGTCATTGCCTTTGACGTTGTTGTGTGTTACCGTAACCTATAGCCAAACAGGTCTGAACGAAGAGGGAGACTACACTAATTGCTCAGAAGCGTTCATAGAAGCGAGTGTTTATACGTACGTACATGCGAACAATAAGTACCGTACATTTTTAAGAAAAATACATACTTAAGTGGTAAGGACAAACATTATTTATGAAGTAATATAACACTGATCACAGACCACCTTGGTGGATGCAGGTGATCGAAGTGGTTATCCGGCCAGGAATCACGGTCTTACACCACTCATCACTGGCCAAATAAACAGCCGGATCAGCAAGCTCCGGGGGTGAAGCCGACGACCTTGTTGCCAATGTCGTGCAGGACGCTGTACGTCTTCTGCTGCGTGTTCCCGATGATGGCCAGGTCGCTGTCCCTGCCGTTGGCCGCGAACGCCAGGCACGCTCGCGAAACGTTCGTCATGTACAGGATCCCCGTAGCGTCCACGTCCAGGCTCACGCCGCCCTGGAACACCAGCGACACCGTCGGCAGCTTGATGATCCCCTGGAACCCCGTCAGGTCGTAGCAGGTGTCAAAGATCGTCGAGTGTGCAGGTACCTCTGCTGCCTTTTTGTAGCCTAGAATCTCCATGTCCCTGGCGAACGCAGATCGCAGGGGGCCGTACGCCGAGGGAGGGAGCCACGTGATCACCGTGCCGGAGTCCAGGATGGTGCCGGCGGTGGAGAAGACGGAGCTGTTGATGGGCAGCAAATAACCGCCCACCTTGATGCCCGTCATACCAACGTAGTAGTACGTCGGCCCCTTGTTTGTCAGCATCGGTGTCAGGCTTGCGTTCGCCGCCGCCCCCGCGCCTGGCCCAATGTGCAGGAATCCTGTCCCGGTTTGCTCCGCCGGAAGGCAGTACGCGAACACGCCCCTGTACTTGATCTGCGCTTGCACCATCAGCGACGTT
>CM014275.1:16470984-16488571 GCA_004135705.1 Alloteropsis semialata
GATGTGGAAAAATTTGGCCGATCAAGTCAATTCCCCATCCTCTAAACGGCCATGGCTTGATAACAGGGTTCATGGCCGATGCTGGAGCCCTTTGAATGTTTCCATATCTTTGACACTCTTGGCATCCTTTATAATATTCAAAACAATCTTCTAAAATCATCGGCCAATAATACCCATTCTTTCTTATCATCCATTTCATCTTGAACGCCGATTGATGAGCCCCGCAGACACCCTCATGAATTTCTCCCATCAAAACTTTGGCTTCTTCAGGTCTGATACATCTCAACAGAACTCCATCAATCGAGCGAAAATAAAGCACTCCTTCAATCAAGACATGTCTGATTGACTTATAGCGTATTTTTCTAGAAGTCTTGGCAGAAGAATCCTTCAAATATTCAACGATTTCTTTCCTCCAATCCCCTTCTGGTATCTCCTGTACCATTACATCGGACGTAGGCCGATAACCAGACGCTTTTTGCGCCAGCCGATTTGCTTCTTCATTATGATGTCTCGGAACATGCTCAAGAGTTACCAAAGCAAATTGACTAATCAAATCTCGGCACTTTTCAAAATAAGATAACAAAGCATCCATCTTGCAATCATATTTGCCGAGTAACTGATTAATAATCAGTAAAGAATCTCCAAATACTTCAACAAACCGAGCGCCGATATCTTTAAGAATCTGGAGACCTTTCATCAATGCTTCATACTCCGCTTGATTATTTGTGCATTTCTCAATTGGAAAAGCGAATTCAAACCTTGCCCCCCGAGGCGAAATAATAATCAGACCGATTCCACAACCATCATTGCAAGATGAACCATCAAAGAACATAGTCCAAGGAACCGTGTCAACCACATTGGCCTTTTCCATCGGACCAGATATATCAAGTTCCATAGTGCATTGCTTGCCAACTTCAATGCTTGGTCCACAATGATCAGCAACTAAATCAGCCATTATCTGCCCTTTCACTGCTTTGGCCGATTCATATCTGAGATCAAATTCTGTTAGAGCAAAAACCCATTTGCCAATTCTTCCTTTCATGATTGGCATTGATAGCATATACTTGATCACATCCTCTCTACAGATCACAGTACACTCGGCCGATAGTAAATAATGCCTTAATTTTGTACAGGAAAAATATAAACAAAGGCAAAGCTTCTCCACATATGAATACCGAGTTTCAGGATCTAGCAATCTTCGGCTTAAATAGAATATAACTCTTTCTTTCCCATCAACCTCTTGAATCAAGACAGAGCCGATTGCATGATCAAAAGCCGATAAATAAAGCTTGTACGGCTTACCCTTTTGTGGTGGAATTAGAACTGGCGGATATGCTAAATATTGCTTGATCTCATCTAATGCCTTTTGATGCTTAGGCTCCCAAACCAATTCTTCTTCATTTTTCAATTTCAGCAAAGGAGTAAATGCCTCCAATCGGACCGACAAATTTGATATAAACCTCCTCAGAAAATTAATCTTTCCAATCAAACTCTGCAATTCCTTTTTGTTCGTTGGAGGTTCTATATCATCAATCGCCTTGCGGTTCCGATCATTCACCTCAATTCCTCTCTCATGTACCAAGAAACCAAGAAATTGGCCGGCCGACACACCAAAAGCACACTTGAGTGGATTCATCTTCAATCCATGTTGTCTTGTACACTCCAGTGTCTCCCTCAAATCGGCCAAATGATCTCGATAACCTTTTGACTTGACTACCACATCATCAATGTAGATTTCGACTATCCTGCCGATCAACCTATGAAAAATATAATTCATAGCGCGTTGATAAGTAGCACCGGCATTTTTCAAACCAAAAGTCATAACAACCCACTCGTATAAACCGATAGCACCTGGACATTGGAATGCAGTCTTGGGAATATCTTCTTCTGCCATGAAAATCTGATTATAACCAGCATTGCCATCCAGGAAACTCATTACTTTATGGCCTGATGCTGCATCAACAAGCATATCGGCCACCGGCATCGGATATTCATCCTTCGGGGTTGCCTTGTTCAAGTTCCTATAATCAATGCAAACACGTAGCTTTCCATTCTTCTTATAAACAGGAACTATATTTGATACCCACTCAGCATATCGACATGGCCTGATAAACTTAGCTTCAAATAGCTTCATTATTTCGGCCTTAATTGGTTCATGCATCTCAGTCTTGAACCTCCTTGGGTACTGCTTATGTGGTCGATATCCTGGTTTGATAGGTAGCCGATGTTCAACAATATCACGGCTTAAACCTGGCATTTCATAATATTCCCAAGCAAAACAATCAGAATACTCTTTCAAAAGTTTTATTAACTCCTGTTTATACTCGGGATCCAACTTAGCACTGATATACGTCGGCTTTGGTCTATCACCAGATCCTATATCTATTTCTTCTAATTCATCGGCCGACGTAAATCCAAATCCTAATTTACCGAACTCACTTCGGTCTTCAAGATCTTCTATATAATCATCCATTTAAAACAATGTCTCAGAGCCGACTGCTTGGATCGGCTTTAGTCCTTGATCGGACACCTTGAGGAAGTCACCATCCCACACTTTTCCTGACAAGCATTCAACTCCTTCAAACTCCCAAATTGTTGATTCAGCTGTAGCAATGCTAACCGAATCATCAGCCGGGACAATCTCCACCTTATTGCCTTACCATTGGATCAAACATTGGTGCATCGTGGATGGGATGCAACAGTTGGCATGAATCCAATCACGTCCGAGGAGCATGCTGTAAGAACCTTGGCCATCAATCACAAAAAAGGTAGTCGGCAATGTCTTGCTGCCGATGGTCAATTCCACATGAATTGCCCCCCGAGGCTCTGAAACATTCCCGCCAAAGTCCTTGAGCGTCATATTGGTCTTGATCAAATCATCAATCCCTTTACCCAGCTTGCGGAACGTGGAATAGGGCATGAGATTGACAGCAGCTCCTCCATCAACCAGCATCTTGGTCATCGGCTTCCCATCAACGTATCCCTTGATGTACAGAGGCTTCAAGTGCCGATACCCATTTGCATTTGGCTTCTCAAAACCGCCTTTTCTGAATCAAGAACCAAACATGCAGCGGCTTCTTCCAGTTCATAATCGACCTCATGGTCGTCTTGTTCATCAGGAGCAGCAAAATCGGACGGCAACATCAAAACCATATTTATTGCGGCCGATGTACTTGCTTCATCATCATTGGCCATCTTGACACGCCACTTCTTCTCTTTTGCCAACTCTTGCTCCTGGATCTGTTCATTATAGCGCAAGCGTTGCACACGCCTCTTCTTGGACTTAGAAATTCCTGATGGGCACCACTGTCCAGGCCTCATTGGAGGTTCTTCAGTCCGATTCTGAACTGGAGCCTTCTCTTCCATCTTTTCAGGGCCATGAGCATCAGCCCGGCCTTCATTATTTTTGTGGCCATGAGTGTTAACCCGGCCTTCATCTCTCTGATGATGATCATCAATCCTGACGCCGATCCGTTCATGAACTGATCGTCGGCCTCTCTTGGAAGCTCTGTACTCCTCATACTGGAAGCTGCATTCAGGACAATCTGCCTTTGATGGCAGTCTAAGCTTCTCGTTCCAGCAGTACACGAAGAAAGGACACCCCCAATGATCATCATCTTGATCGTACCGGTTATAAGCTTGACGTCCATCTGTATACCAATCGGACCTATAACCGTAGTGATGGCGATCATCCACTCTATCATCATACCAGCGCCGGCCATCGGTCCTGTCATCGTACCAGCATCGGTCATCGGACCACTCATCATATCGGCGTCGGCCGTCGGACCTATAATCACGTTGGCGCCGATCATCAAACTCTTCATCATGGCGCCTTGCTTGATATTCACGCCTCCGACGTCGTCGTTCCTCGCGTTCCCTCCACGCTCGGACTGCTGCCTGCTGCCTTTTGTATTTGTTGATCAGCATTTGGGAAGTCACACGTGGCCGATATCCACCAGGAGCATTAGATTCACGCCCAAACGCCTGATGATTCCTGCGTAGCTCTTCAACAGTAACTTGAACCACAGGATCAACGGCACCAGAACTCTTGGCGTGGTCCGATGTAAGCACCTTGACCTTCCCCTTCTCATTAGCATCAACCATATTAACAGAAAAGGAGAAATCAGCAAAGTTATTGGGAAAGGGATGACCATCGATCTTCATGGCTTTCTTGCTGTCTTCAAATTTGATTTTGCCTGACTCAATAGCCAATTGGATCTCCCTTCTGAACACTTTGCATTCATTGGTCTCGTGAGATGTCGAGTTGTGCCATTTGCAATACTTGCGTTTCTTCAACTCATCGGCCGATGGAATCGAGTGATTTGGAGAAAGCTGGATAAGCTTCTCACTGAGCAGCAAATCAAAGATCTTATCGGCCTTTGTTATATCGAATCCAAACTTCTCAGGATTCTGTTTGATCCACGGGAGCGACACTGGCTTCTTGGATTTAGTCCATTCAGCTATGTTAACATCAGCCTCTTCTTCAGTATCAGAGAGATAAGATACTTGTTTAGAAAACTTTATGCGTTTCATCTCCTGATATCGGACCTCATGAGCTGACACTTTCTGAACCAATTGCCCCAATGTCTCAAACTCCTGGGCAGAAAACTTCTCTTTAATCGGCGCGAGCAAACCTTGGAATGCAAGCTCGGCCAACTGCATATCAGACAGCTTCAGACTGTAACACCGATTCCTAGTATCACGGAATCGTTGGATGTACTCCTTGACGGTCTCATCATTCCTTTGCCTGATGGCGATCAAATCAGAGATCTTCATCTCATTGAGACCAGAAAAGAAGTATTTATGGAACTACTTTTCCATGTCGGACCATCCTGTAACTGACCCTGCTGGCAACGACGTAAACCAGGTGAACGCCGGCCCTGATAGTGACAGAGGGAAAAATCTGAGCCTGAGTCCTTCTTCAGAAGCAGCCTCACCACACTGAGCCAAGAATCGGCTCACATGCTCGATGGTGGTCATATCATCTTGCCCGGAGAATTTGGAAAAATCCGGCACTCTGTAACGTGGAGGAAGTGGCACTGCATCAAAGTAAGATGGTACGGGTGCCGATACAACCTCGCTTCATCTTTAGGCTTCAAGCCGAATTGATTCTGGATCACCTCGGCTATCTTTTGTGACCAATCGGACTGTTGATTTCCATGTGGCATCCCATCAGCTATGTCCATCACATAGTTATTGTAATCTCCAACCATACGCTGATGTGAAGGAACCTCTGCACGTAGCCTTGCAGCTGCAGGTTGTTTTTCTTGTTCGCTCAGAGTCCTGGCATACTTTTCACCATGTGGGCCGACTATAGTTCCATCGGCCATCAACAGGAAACCGTTGGCCAGTTCAACAGGAGGTGGTGGAGCAATTGGCATCTGTGGAGCAACGGTCATTGTATTATCTGCAGTTTCTTTGCCTCTTCCTGATCCTGATGCTCCTGCAGAATCTGCTATAAATACTGGACCCTTCAAGCAAATAGCATCGTCCACCGCCTTCTTGATAAGATTGTCCAAAGAATTCACCAGGGTGCCTGATTGGTTGATCATTGCATGATGAACAGCCTGGTGAATCATCTCTGACATGTTGACTTGGTGCTCCCGAGCTTCAGTTGTCTTCTTGATCAACTCTGGATCCGGGAGAGGACCTTTGAGTATAGGGCCTGATCGATTACGCCCAAACTGACCAAGGCATAGCTTCTCAAACGCATCAATCTGGGCCTGAACTGCATCCAACTGGGCTTTGGACAGATCGGCCTTTGTAATGGGCATGGTCACCTCAGGTGCCCTGTTCTTGTCGTTCTTCGCTTTCTCAGCAGCTTCTTTCTCAGCAGCAAGTCTTGCTGCGGTTTCTTGTTCAGCATCAGACGACGACATCTTGGATTTGTTTCTCGTGTCCCACCAGGCGTGCCAAAAAATGTGTTGACGCGGAAAATCGGCGGACGTATGCCCCGCGTGCAGCACAAGAAGACCGGGGAGATCAGCTTCGCTCCAGTGCCAGTCTACACTCCAGTTCAGGTTCGCGGCGTGCCAGTCAATTTGACCTAAAATTGACAAGGGAATAAAACAGTTAAATTGCTCTATGATTGTGCCGGCTCTATTTCAGACGATGGAGTAGCGTCGAATTGTAGCCAAGACCCAATCAGACACGCATCGGCCGATACTGATCGGACCTCAGAATCGGACCTCAATGATGACGTCAATCGGACCGAGTAATCGGACCTCAATCAGACACCAAATCGGACCTCAGGATCGGACCAATCAGGATCGGACCTTGATTGATATAACAGACCAGCCTTTGAATAATGAAATAAAGCGTAAAACAAGGCCAATATGTAAAATAATGGATCAGCTGTGTCTTGAAACAAGATATTAAATAATCACAGTGTAAGCCGATACATTGTCCATCTTGCCTAATTGCCAGTTTGACTCATCTTATCGGACCATCTAACCAGCCGATCGGACTATAGCCTTTTCAGAGAAATCTAGCTCCGACGTAGGGAATCTAGATTTCTCCAGCTATGATCAGATCAGATAGCTAGATAACCAGATTCGATTCATCAACCTATCAATTAAACAAGATGCTCGCACAGGTGTTGATCAGATTAAGCAAAATAAGCAGATAAAACATTAACAGATACGTTCTGATTCTAAGATATGCTACTGAACAATTAAGCAAGATCCAGCTCCGACGTAGGGAATCTACACCACACTTAACATTCAAATAGCAATAAGGCATAACCAAAGCTTCCTTTGACTAATCAAGATGAACCTAGCTCCGACGTAGGGAATCTAGACCAAACATGACAGTCAAAGATTAATCTAAGCGCATTACACAGATCCAGCTCCGACGTAGGGAATCTACACCAATGTAATACTCAAAGAACAACCAGATTAAACCACAAGGCAAGATCGGACATAGAACGATGCTGTAAGATAAATATTGCTTAAATCGGACCAAGACCTATGCTCAAAGCCGTTGAAGAAGTAGAATTGATTCACATGGCGTAGATCTAAACCAATCTAGCAACTCCAACAAACCGCAAAGACTACCTTTAGTAACCAAGATTACTCTAGCTCCGACGTAGGGAATCTAGATTAATCTTGATACCTAGCTCCGACGTAGGGAATCTAGGCTTAAAGTATAGTCCGATAAACGATAATCTGTTGAATAATCAATATTGATCTAGCTCCGACGTAGGGAATCTATATCAATCTTGATTATCCAGAGATAAATCGGTTGAACAGTATAAACGAGAAAGGGCGATGCGCCTCAATTTAAAGCCTATACTAGTTCGATAAATTGACTAACTTACTGGTAAGCCGGAGATCAGAACTGATGCAGCCCGTCCACCAATGAGCTTCGTCGGTAACTACTACTAGGGTTTTGGCGTGAAGCCGGGTTGTATTGAATGTGAGGATTGTTCTTTACAATGGACGAGGGTTCATATTTATACCCTGGTCGTGGAGAGTCCTGATCGGACCAGACTAACTAAATAAGGTAAACTAAACTTAAGATACAACGGGACTCTCATACGTCCTCTGAAAAGGAAATAGTCCCTGAATCTGATACGCTTCTTCCTTAGCCGACGCGCCTTTCTTCTTGCACTCGTCATCAGGTCGGATTCCTGCTTCATCGAACTCCTCTTCAGCATCGGCTTCCTTCTCTGTCACCTTTGTCATTGACCAGTCAACGGGTCCACTTCGCAGTCTCAACTTCATCATGTCATCATCCGACCCAGTATGTCAGGTGCGAAAATCCGGTGTCAACAACCGTATACTCCGCAGCAAAACGGTGTGGCTGAGCGCATGAACAGAACCATCATCTCGAAGGCTCGTTGCATGCTGTCCAACGCACGGATGAACAAGCGTTTTTGGGCGGAAGCTGCTAACACCGCATGCTACTTGATAAACAGGTCGCCTTCTATTCCACTTAATAAGAAAACTCCCATTGAGGTATGGTCTGGAACACCTGCTGATTATTCACAGTTGAGAGTTTTTGGCTGCACAGCTTATGCTCATGTTGACAATGGAAAATACAGTTGAGAGTTTTTGGCTGCACTGCTTATGCTCATGTTGACAATGGAAAATTAGAGCCTAGAGCTATTAAATGTCTGTTTCTTGGTTATGGTTCGGGAGTTAAAGGATATAAATTGTGGAATCCCGAAACAGGAAAGACTTTCATGAGCAGGAGTGTTGTTTTCAATGAATCTGTGATGTTTAATGACAGCTTGTCTTCAGATCATGTTCCAGATTTTTCTGAGAAAGAGTTGCAGCATATCAGCGTGCAGGTGGAGCACATGGATGATCAGGAAGGCGTGTAGGTAGAGCCACCTGTGGATGTTCAGGAAACTGAAGTTGCTGATGATGAGGCTCATGATGATGTTCAACACTCACCTCCTATTTTGCAGCAAGAGGAGGATTTGCCTATTGCTCAACGCAGATCAAAGAGGGGTTGTGGACCTCGACCTCGTCTTATTGAAGAATGTAATATGACTTATTATGCTTTGAGTTGTGCTGAACAGGTGGAGAGCAGTTATGAGCCAGCAACATATACTGAAGCTGTTGATTCTGGTGATCGCGAGAAGTGGATCTCAGCTATGCAGGATGAGATGCAGTCTCTCGAGAAAAATTGTACATGGGAGATTGTGCGATTGCCTAAACAGAAGAAGCCAGTCCGTTGTAAGTGGATCTTCAAGAGAAAGGAGGGTTTATCTCCTAGTGAGCCTCCACGGTTTAAGGCAAGGTTAGTTCCAAAAGGCTTCAGTCAGATTCCTGGTGTTGATTATAATGATGTGTTCTCTCCAGTTGTGAAGCATAGTTCAATTCGTACATTCTTCAGTATAGTTGCTATGCATGATCTTGAGCTTGAGCAGTTAGATGTGAAGACTGCATTTTTGCATGGAGAGCTAGAGGAGGAAATATACATGGACCAGCCAGAGGGGTTCATAGTGCCTGGTAAGGAGGATCATGTTTGCAAATTGAAAAGGTCCTTATATGGTTTGAAGCAGTCTCCTCGTCAGTGGTATAAAAGGTTTGATTCATTTATGTTGTCACATGGCTTCAAGAGATCTGATTATGATAGCTGTGTTTACATCAAGTTTGTTAATGGATCACCTATATACTTGCTGTTATATGTTGATGACATGTTGATTGCTGCCAAGAGCAGGGAAGAAATCACTATGTTGAAGAAACTGTTAAGTAGTGAGTTCGACATGAAGGACCTTGGTGCTGCTAAGAAAATTCTAGGTATGGAAATTACTAGAGACAGAAAATCTGGTTTGTTGTTTCTTAGTCAGCATGGTTACATTAAGAAGGTTCTTCAGCGTTTCAACATGCATGATGCAAAGCCTGTTAGTACTCCTATTGCACCGCATTTTAAATTATCAGCTACACAGTGTGCTAGTACAGATGAGGATATTGAATACATGTCAAAAGTTCCATATTCTAGTGCTGTTGGTTCTTTGATGTATGCTATGGTTTGCTCTCGCCCAGATTTGGCTTATGCTATGAGTTTGGTTAGTAGATACATGGCTAATCCTGGTAAAGAATACTGGAAGGCTGTTCAGTGGATTTTCAGGTATATCAGAGGTACAGCAGATGCTTGTTTGAAGTTTGGAAGAACTGATAAGGGACTTATTGGCTATGTTGATTCAGATTATGCTGCTGATTTGGACAAGCGAAGGTCGCTCACAGGTTATGTGTTTACTGTTGGCAGTTGTGCTGTGAGTTGGAAGGCTACATTGCAGCCTGTTATTGCTTTGTCTACTACTGAAGCAGAATATATGGCTATTGCTGAAGCGTGCAAGGAGTCTGTTTGGCTGAAGGGATTGTTTGCTGAATTTTGTGGTGATGATTCTTGCATTAACCTTTTCTGTGACAGTCAAAGTGCTATATATCTCACTAAAGATCAGATGTTTCATGAGAGGACCAAGCATATTTGATATCAAGTACCATTATGTCTGTGATGTGATAGCACAAGGTAAGCTGAAGGTATGCAAGATAAGCACTCATGATAATCCTGCTGATATGATGACTAAACCAGTTCCTGTTGCTAAGTTTGAGCTATGCTCAAGCTTAGTTGGTATAATGGAATAGTCCTAGAGGCTATTTGGCGCCAGAAGTATTTTTTCTTTGGGTTCAGGATGAAGGTATTGATTTATGCTACAAGAGGAATTTGTCTCAAGGTGGAGTTTGTTGAGTTATGTTCTAAATTCACAGACTATTAGTCCCATATCTAAAGGCAACAGCAGGGGGACGCCGAGACAGGGCAATAAAAGGAGAGGGGAGGCAATCTGGCAACTCATCCCGTTCGGAGCATAAATACCCAGTTTAGGGTTTTCTCCTTAATTATTATTATCTTCTTGTAAGCCGCCGGCGACGGCGTTGTAACCCGACTCTTGATAGTGAAGTGTTGCTGGCTGGCGCCCGTGGTTTTTCCCTTCCGCATTGGGAGGGTTTTCCACATTAAATCTCGTGTCTCCTGCGGTTTGATTTGTTCTTCTTCATCGTTTATTCGTCCTCGTTTCTAACAATTGTGAGGACGGATTTGCTTATCAAAATTCACAACAAGTAACATCATTTACTGAGAGTTGCTGCTAGGAAGTGGCCCACGGGATCCTTGTACCGAGAGTTGCTACTACCAGATAATCAACGAACACACCCAGATCTATGTTAGGCATCCAATCTGATATGGCATGCACCATGCAACGAGTCAAAATTATAAAGGCAGAGAAGAGAAGTGTTGATAGGCAGCGACTGACGCCATTGATCACCTGGTACCCTGCTGGGTTTGGAGAGCGCTAAGCTGGACGACGCGTGATGACATCCAAATACCACGTATATGCAGTCGTCAGATTCAGGTCATTGATGCTTGGTTCAATTGGTGATCTAGAAAATTGAGTGCGTGCAATAATGAGTCATGACACCCAGGTCTATGGTAGTATTGTGCCCTGGACTGGAGGATGTTGGCCGCAAAGTGGGTGACGTAGCGCCAGGCATAGATATATGGTCGCTTTGGGCCGGAGTTTCTGAGCACCATACACATTTTCATATTTACAGGTTTGTGTTGACGAATAATACGACTTCTCCAAATACATGTTTCATTCCACTCTTCCATATACTGCCTCAATGCAATGTCGTTGTCCCGTTTACAAGACATTAGAAACCGGGTGCTCATCACATGTGCCTACATGGAACCTTATGAATCGACAATATTAATGAAACTGCTATAGTATAACCCAGTGACCAATCTAGCTATTATCCTCGCGCACCAGAGAGCTCAGCACGACCAGGGTCCACGGCGACTTTGACCGGCATAAAGCGGCCGCGTGCGTGGGTCTTCCCTATCCAGTTGCTTTAGACCGTAGTTTCTCAGCACCATGCATGGGGGTGGACAACTGACATCAGAAACAGAAATGACCTGTCCTTTATGCCAACAAGTATTTGTCCAGCAATCAACATTATGTCTTATGCCTTTACATTTTGCGTTGTAGCATGGTGAGCACGCCCATAGTAATTGAGGGTCCATGATAGTGGCATTGTTTAGATTATCTTGTCTCAGTGGAGCATTATCTTACATCTTCCACTTGAACGTTTCCCGATTGGGAGTTTAATTCGTGAACTCAGACACTACATGGAGATATAATGGACCACATTTAAATTCAACAATTCTTTCGCGATATAGGAATCCCCTCTTACAAGGGCACGCACCAGTCAACGAATCAGAACATAAAGGCAGAGGAAATAATGTTGATATGTAGACAAATATACCTGTACAAAACATGGATGGGTCATTGCATTTGACGTTGTTGGGTGTTACCGAACCCTATAGCCAAACAGGTCTGAACGAAGAGGGAGACTACACTAGTAGAATCGATGTTTAGTACCAATTCGTAACCTTTTTTATATCAGACACACGGCCGATACTGTGTATATGGTATTAAAGGGGTACCTTTTAGCACCGGGTATTTACCAACTGGTCCTAAAGAGATTTATATAAAAAAACATAATTCCCTGATGCCTGATGTGGGGCCTGCTTCAGCTTCTCGAGAAGCCTCAGCAGTGGATCAACATTGAAACCAAGATTAAAAAGAAAAGTTTACACAAGAAGGAAACAAACTAATACATATGTTTCTTCATATCTCAACCACTACGGGAAACTGGAAGTTTGCCGTGTGCCCGACTCTTTGCCATGTGCAATTTGTCGGGCACACGGCAAATCTTCTCTTTGTCGTGCGCCCAGGGAATGACACACGGCAAAACTTCGACGCATGGCAA
Organism: Alloteropsis semialata; assembly: GCA_004135705.1. Lineage (NCBI taxonomy): Eukaryota > Viridiplantae > Streptophyta > Magnoliopsida > Poales > Poaceae > Alloteropsis > Alloteropsis semialata. The sequence goes on from CM014275.1 coordinate 16,483,266, forward strand.
AATCCACATTTGCCGTGTGTCATACAGACAACACACGGCGAATTACATCTTTGTCGTGTTCCCTTGACTAGGCACATGGCAAACTACGTGTTTGCCGTGTGCCCTTGACTTGGCGCACGGCAAATTTTAAGCACGTGCCCGACAACTCTAATGACCAGCTTGGCCGGCGCCGGCCGTTAGTCTTTGCCGTGTGCCAGCCGTAGGCATACTGTCGGGGTTCTTTACCGCCAGCAAATAATAAAGTCGTGGAGCGCGCGTCGGGCCTCGGGTGGTAGTGCAAAAGGACACGGGGGTTTATACTGGTTCGGGCCACCCATGGGGTGTAATGCCCTACGTCCAGTTCGTGCTGCTCGTGTTGTTTGCACTGGTTTGTAGTAGGGGGTACAAATGGGCGAGAGAGGGACGAGTTCCCAAGTCTCTGGTGCGTGAATCGAGCTCCGTCCAGTGACGGGCCGGAGAAAGAAGAAAGTCGAGGGAGAGTACTCCTTGGGAAGGAAAGGAGGCTCCCTGCCTCCCGTAGGAGGTCCAAGAGAGAGGAGAAAAAGAGTCCATCTGCCTCGCGCAGGAGGCCTGGCCTTCCCTTTTATAGCTCAAGGGAAGGCTGTAGAAAAGAAGTACAGTCAAAGGGTAAAACGGGAAAAAAGGAGGCGCGCCTGCCCATGCTGTGGGGCCCGTCGTCCTTCCGAGCACTGTAGCCATGTCCTGCTGGTGTCAGTTGCGTCAGGGAGTGGTTGGCACAGTGTAGCAGCTTGACTCCGGGTGCTGCGGTCTTCTCGGAGGTTGCTTCGTTGCGAAGGAGCGAACCAGTCGGAGACGGAGATCTTGTCGGGCGAATCGGAGTCTCGTCGGGCGAGGACGCAGCTTGTCGGGCGAGACGGAGAGTACTCGGGCGTTGCTTGCAACTCGTCGGGCGAGTCGCGGATCCTGTCGGGCGAAGCAAGAAAGTAGTCGGGCGATATCTGAGACTAGTCGAGTGATGCTTGCATGCTGGGGCTAAAGCACTCGGACATGCTTGCATGCTGGGGCTAAAGTACTCGGACGTGCTAGGTAATAAGCAATTTGCTTTTTGGCCGTTTTCCTTCACAAAAATAAATGGCATGCATTTAGGCCAGCGAACCACTCGGATGGGCTCCAAACCACTCGGAGGTGCCTTGCCTGATGACGTCGTGGTTTTGATTTTTAATCGCCGTCATTGGATACCCCTAATATTGGTATCCGACAGTAGCCCCCGAGCCTGGGAGCGAGTCGCAGACTTGGTCGCGGGCTGAATTTATCGTGATGTCGAGAAAGAGGTGGAGTTTCGGGTGGGGGCGCGCGAGCGCACCCGCCGGGTGTAGCCCCCGAGCCTGTGGGCGAGTGGTACACTCGCTCGCAGGCTTATGGCATTGGTGTAGTGATTTGCGAATTGTGCGACCGCGCTGCTGGTCTCTGTTAGCGATTTCGACCCCGTGTGCATCCCGAGACCGGGGTCCGGACGGGGATTCGTTTCGTCTTTTTGCGTTTTTCCCCTCACGCTTCCCGTGCGATAGGAAGGAGGGTAAGAGACGTATCGCGCTTTGCCACGCAGGCCGAAGCACGACTCTCGTTGAGCTACAATCGGGTAGGTTCGAGTGAGGCCCGACGCCCCTTCGGTGGGGAGTCGATGGATCAGCTGGTGATCGACCTCAAATTCCTAGTGGCGAGATCATCTAGTTACCAAGTCCGTTCGACCGGACCCAGCGGCTCGTTGCCTTTCCGCCGGAGGAAAAACCATGATCTTTCTTTCCACCAGAACTCGAACGCGGTTCAGGACGCTCGTGGCGCTCGTGCGCCTGAGTACTGGCCGCTGGGACCCATCCTTCACTGCCCCTCGCTCGACAAGGTGCCCGGGGCGGCTGTTGAACCCTTCGACGGGCCAGCCTTCGAACCCCCGTTGGAATCACCTGTCAGGTCGACTGTCGAAGTCGTCCGTCCCGATGCCCAGCCCCCGAGCGCAGGGCTGCGAGGGGTCGTTAGGGCCGGCGGGAGCCGCTTAGTTTAGAGAGTTCGAAAAGTGCGTTTCGGAAAACGATCGCATGCGTATGCTTGACCCCGCGCGCCGAGGTCGGGCGAGACAAAAGGTGCCATTCCCTGTATGCAGGAGTTGCAGCAAGCTTACCTGAACTTGCCATGCCGAGCTGCAAAAAACAGCGTAATGCAAAAGCGTTGCGTAAAACGAGGAGTCGGGAATTATTCGTTACTAACGGAAAGTTGCGTACGCCCTGCCTTTATTAGGCTACGTATTTCCTCGGGTAGTTGGCTTATCACGTGTTAAGCACCAAGTTCCGCTGACCACTGCTCGTGGAGCGGGCGGCTTACCGCAGACTACACTGCTCAGCGGGGAGGCTTAGGTGTAGGCGGCACGTAGGACGAGGTTTCACAGATGAGGCCATTGCTACCCGAGTACTTTAGCGGCACCCAAAAGAGGCATACGGGGCTGTAAAAGGAAATGCATGGAAATACGAAGGATCGTAGTGGGATTTAGCTGTTCGGGCGTTCCGTCGTTGAGGCTGAGTCGAGCGAGCCATCCGAGTCGGGTCGAGGTCGAGGCGGCGCAGTCCTTTGGAGGCGTGGCCGAGTCGTTCAGAGTCGAGGTCGGGGCGGCGCAGTCCTTTGGAGGCGCGGCCGAGTCGGTCGGAGTCGAGGTCGGGGCGGCGCAGTCCTTCGGAGGCGCGGCCGAGTCGGTCGGAGTCGAGGTCGGGGCGGCGCAGTCCTTCGGAGGCGCGGCCGAGTCGTTCGGAGTCGAGGTCGGGGCGGCGCAGTCCTTTGGAGGCGCGGCCGAGTCGGTCGGAGTCGAGGTCGGGGCGGCGCAGTCCTTCGGAGGCGCGGCCGAGTCGGTCGGAGTCGAGGTCGGGGCGGCGCAGTCCTTCGGAGGCGCGGCCGAGTCGGTCGGAGTCGAGGTCGGGGCGGCGCAGTCCTTCGGAGGCGCGGCCGAGTCGGTCGGAGTCGAGGTCGGGGCGGCGCAGTCCTTTGGAGGCGCGGCCGAGTCGGTCGGAGTCGAGGTCGGGGCGGCGCAGTCCTTTGGAGGCGCGGCCGAGTCGGTCGGAGTCGAGGTCGGGGCGGCGCAGTCCTTCGGAGGCGCGGCCGAGTCGGTCGGAGTCGAGGTCGGGGCGGCGCAGTCCTTTGGAGGCGCGGCCGAGTCGGTCGGAGTCGAGGTCGGGGCGGCGCAGTCCTTTGGAGGCGCGGCCGAGTCGGTCGGAGTCGAGGTCGGGGCGGCGCAGTCCTTCGGAGGCGCGGCCGAGTCGGTCGGAGTCGAGGTCGGGGCGCGCGCTCCTTTGGAGGCGCGGCCGAGTCGGTCGGAGTCGAGGTCGGGGCGGCGCAGGTAGACAACGTGATCACGTCGGTCGGCGTTGCAGCTCTCTCTGTCGTTGTGTCGTGCGCTCGTTCGGGGGCGTGCCTCGCCGTGGCGGCCCTGCGCGAGATCATGAAAACAAAAAGCTGTTACAGGTTAGTCGAGGTCATTTGCGGACTTTGGGCACGGTCGTCGTGCCGCGGTGTTCCTCGCGGGGGTCGCCCACTGCTGCTGCGCCGCGGGTGCGCGGCCGCGTGGTGTTGATGCTGCCGTTGTCGGGGTCGCGGTCGCCGTTGATGATGTTCGAGCGAAGACCTTGTCGAGCGAGTCGTAAAACTTCTCGGGAGTGACTGAGTTGCTGCTGCCTGCTCCGCCCCACTCTGGTTGGCCGGACATGCATGCAGGCCTTCGGGATAAATGCTACTGCCTGCTCCTGTGCTGTGCTGATTCGAGAGAGAAAACAGAGAGACGCGACACATTGGGTGTGCCTGGTAGGCAGAGCCCCGAGCCTTGTTCGGTTCATCCAGAAGGCCAGGAGCATTGTTGCCGCCATCAGTGTTGTTGTGGTCATTGGGGTCGCCGCCGCCGTCGTCGCCGTGGTTGATGGCGCTACGGTCGTCGTTGCGGCCGTCGGTGCCGCCGCCGCCGTCGTCGCCGCGGTTGACGGCGTTGTGGTCGTCGTCGCGGCCGTCGGTGCCACCGCCGTCGTCGTCGCCGCAGTTGCGTCCATCGGGGACGCCACCGTCGTCGTGGTTGGCCACCCGAGACCTGCAAGTAAAAAGACGTGACGCGCAAAGGCCCCACGGTGGGCGCCAACTGTCGGGGTTCTTTACCGCCGGCAAATAATAAAATCGTGGAGCGCGCGTCGGGCCTCGGGTGGTAGTGCAAAAGGACACGGGGGTTTATACTGGTTCGGGCCACCCATGGGGTGTAATGCCCTACGTCCAGTTCGTGCTGCTCGTGTTGTTTGCACTGGTTTGTAGTAGGGGGTACAAATGGGCGAGAGAGGGACGAGTTCCCAAGTCTCTGGTGCGTGAATCGAGCTCCGTCCAGTGACGGGCCGGAGAAAGAAGAAAGTCGAGGGAGAGTACTCCTTGGGAAGGAAAGGAGGCTCCCTGCCTCCCGTAGGAGGTCCAAGAGAGAGGAAAAAAAGAGTCCCTCTGCCTCGCGCAGGAGGCCTGGCCTTCCCTTTTATAGCTCAAGGGAAGGCTGTAGAAAAGAAGTACAGTCAAAGGGTAAAACGGGAAAAAAGGAGGCGCGCCTGCCCATGCTGTGGGGCCCGTCGTCCTTCCGAGCACTGTAGCCATGTCCTGCTGGTGTCAGTTGCGTCAGGGAGAAGTTGGCACAGTGTAGCAGCTTGACTCCGGGTGCTGCGGTCTTCTCGGAGGTTGCTTCGTTGCGAAGGAGCGAACCAGTCGGAGACGGAGATCTTGTCGGGCGAATCGGAGTCTCGTCGGGCGAGGACGCAGCTTGTCGGGCGAGACGGAGAGTACTCGGGCGTTGCTTGCAACTCGTCGGGCGAGTCGCGGATCCTGTCGGGCGAAGCAAGAAAGTAGTCGGGCGATATCTGAGACTAGTCGAGTGATGCTTGCATGCTGGGGCTAAAGCACTCGGACATGCTTGCATGCTGGGGCTAAAGTACTCGGACGTGCTAGGTAATAAGCAATTTGCTTTTTGGCCGTTTTCCTTCACAAAAATAAATGGCATGCATTTAGGCCAGCGAACCACTCGGATGGGCTCCAAACCACTCGGAGGTGCCTTGCCTGATGACGTCGTGGTTTTGATTTTTAATCGCCGTCATTGGATACCCCTAATATTGGTATCCGACAATTACACCACTAATCCGTTGGTTATCTACCAAGCACAACTTGATTGACCTCACCGAGAAGGCTTTCCCTGCAAGAGAATCGAAGAACACAAGCAAGAGAATGATAAACACGCAATCTGAGATTGCAGATCTGTATAAAGCTATTATGAAAGAGATTCAAGAACTCGG
>CM014275.1:16517551-16551361 GCA_004135705.1 Alloteropsis semialata
CTCCAGCTAAGCAATCTCCGCCGCCTGCACCTCCGCCGTCAAAGAAAGCTAAGCAACAGCAAGCCAAGGCACCGCCAAAGCCAACATCCACAAAGCAGGTAGTATCAAAGCAAAAGCAAGCCAAGGCACCTGTCAAGCTACCTTGGGACAAATCTTATGAGGAATGCACGGAGATTAGTCGAAATGAGGTTCATGCCTTCTTTAAAAAGGAGGAGCCCAAGAAGAAGGAAAAAATTCCTTTTGAGACCTCATAGTGGTTTACAAAGATGGTTGCACCAAACAAAGAAGATAGTTTTGTCAAATTATGACCGTTCTATTAAGAAGTCCTACGCGAAAAATCAAAGGGACGCGAGGTAGCTGAGGAAGCAACAGAGCCAAGAGAGCGAACAGAGTGCTAAGAGCCAACAGAGTGGCAAAAAAGAAATGAAGTGAACAGTTCCTCAGCTCGGAGCACAGGAGAATCAAGCAGTTGAACCTCTTGTAGTGCTTTCAGAAAAAGAAAAAAATCCACTTCAGTTCTGCAATGATACTGGATTCATGGTCTCCCAAATCTTAAGTTCAGCGGAGCTCCCAAAGGAGAGCACCCTAGCAAAAAAAGAAAGCCAAGATGGCCATATCAACTTGGCGCTCCTCTAGTGGATCCTGAAGAGTGCCACAAGCTGACAACATGAATGTTTGACTTACATGAATGGTACATAGAGGCGTCGGGTAAAGGGCGGACCATGCTCGGAGTAAAGATTAGAGACGATGACTACTTTCGTGGCGAGGACGTCATGTATATTGAATTTCCAGAACTATACCAGCTATACCATATGGATGCCCTTGACGTCTCTATCCTCAGCTGCTGGGTGCTGTAAGTGCTTCATTTATTTCAATTATTAACATCTCGTATATATTCTCAACAGATTTGATAAACAATTCTTTCTTTAAATATTGTATCATGTAGAATGGAGATTGAAGAATGCAGAAAAAACTCATACTTCCACTTGGGCTCCATGGACTCAAAAGTTGTAAACGAGCATATGTTAAAAGCTCATTATCAAGACACAGTGAACAACATCGACAGGTTCTTACGTGTACAATATTACAAGACAATAATTCTTTTGCCTTACCACTTTGGGTGAGTACTTTTACTGTCTTGTGCATCTTTCATTTTTCTAACACCATGTTATTTCAATTGATGTGACCCTTCATATAAAACTTGCATGTAATAGGTTCCATTGGATTTTATTTGTTATAATTTCATACAAAAGCATGTTGGTCATTATGGACTCAATGAGGGTAGACCGGAAGAACTACCAGCCCATGATTGACCTCCTACAAAAGTAATTTCCGTCCTCCCACTACATACCTCTTTAGATCATTCGAGAATTCCATTTATTTGCTATGTTGCGTAGGTGTTGGAGAAAGTTCCGTCGAGAGCAGAGCGGTAATTTCAAGGAGGAACTTTATGTCAAGGGAGACTTTCCTGTAAATACTACTATACCTAGATACATCTCATTTTTTTCATTTTCATTAATATGCATGTAATGACTTGACCATTTCTTCACGTATAAATTGTTATAGGCAGAGCCAAGGCACCAATTTATGTGGATACTATGTGCGTGAGTTCTTGCACGCTCTTGTTAGTGATAGGATGATCAGCACTGACTTGGAACATACGGTATCTTTCATTTCCATGGATATCTATACCTTTAATTGTATGCGAGTCATAATAATATTGTTTATAATTTGTTTTAACCACATTTTCAGATTTCTGAAATGAAAGAAGCTATCTTACCAGTCCAAAGAGTCGTGGCAGTTCAAGAGGCACTCGCAGGATTTCTATTCGAAGAGGTCACAAACAAAGATGGCAAGTTTTATTGGGATGGAAAAGAGTTCAATAAAACTAGCAAATATTAGGCATTTTGTAACTATTCATATGCACCTTTCAATACTTGTTGTAAATATACATATGCGCCTTTCAAAACTTGTAAATATATATGTAAGTTAAATATTATTAGTGTTTATATATGTTAAAAGTTAACTATTAGTTTAATGCATTTTATGGCATATAATATGTATATGAACATATATACTATTATATAGGTATAATACGTATACCTATATAAAAGAAAATAGAAAATAGAAAAGAAAAAAGAAAACAGAAAAGAAAAAGAAAACAAAAAGAAAAAAGGGGCCTTTAGTCCCGTTGATGGGGACTAAAGGGGCTCCGCCCTGGGCACGGTGCGGAAGCCCTTTAGTCCCGGTTGGTGTTACCAACTGGGACTAAAGGCCCCTTTTAGTCCTGGGTAAATGCCCGATGAAAGGATCAAGATGCCTAAGAGGGAGGGTGAATTAGGCTTCTAACAATTTTTTACAGAATTAAACACCTATTCAAGCCAATTCACCCCATGTGCCTAGTCCAAACTAGTGTAACTATCTAGACGGTAAAAATAGGTTTGCAACTGTTGACACCAGATTTTCGCACCTGACATAATGGGTCAGATGATGGCGTGGTGAGGATGAGGCTGCGCGGTGGACCTGTTGACTGGTCAAGGCCGAAGGCGACAAAGAAGGAAGCCGTTACCGAAAAGGGGTCCGATGAGGCAGGAATCCGATCCGATGACGAGTGCAAGAAGAAAGGCGCGTCGGCTAAGGAAGAAACGTATCAGATTCGGGGACTATTTCCTTTTCAGAAGGTGTTTAAGAGTCCCATTGTATCTTAAGTTTAGTTTACCTTATTTAGTTAGTCTGGTCCGATCAGGACTCTCCATGACCAGGGTATAAATATGAACCCTCGTCCATTGTAAAGAACAATCCTCACATTCAATACAACCCTGGCTTCACGCCAAAACCCTAGTAGTAGTTACCGACGAAGCTCATTGGTGGACGGGCTGCATCAGTTCTGATCTCCGGCTTACCAGTAAGTTAGTCAATTTATCGAACTAGTATAGGCTTTGAATTGAGGCGCATCGCCCTTTCTCGTTTATGCTGTTCAACCGATTTATCTTTGAATAATCAAGAATAATCTAGATTCCCTACGTCGGAGCTAGATCATTATTGATTATTCAACAGTTATCGTTTATCGGACTATACTTTAAGCCTAGATTCCCTACGTCGGAGCTAGGTATCAAGATTAATCTAGATTCCCTACGTCGGAGCTAGAGTAATCTTGGTTACTAAAGGTAGTCTTTGCGGTTTGTTGGAGTTGCTAGATTGGTTTAGATCTACGCCATGTGAATCAATTCTACTTCTTCAACGGCTTTGAGCATGGGTCTTGGTCCGATTTAAGCATTATTTATCTTACAGCATCGTTCTATGTCCGATCTTGCCTTGTGGTTTAATCTGGTTGTTCTTTGAGTATTACATTGGTGTAGATTCCCTACGTCGGAGCTGGATCTTTGTAATATGCTTAGATTAATCTTTGACTGTCATGTTTGGTCTAGATTCCCTACGTCGGAGCTAGGTTCATCTTGATTAGTTAAAGGAAGCTTTGGTTATGCCTTATTGCTATTTGAATGTTAAGTGTGGTGTAGATTCCCTACGTCAGAGCTGGATCTTGCTTAATTGTTCAGTAGCATATCTTAGAATCAGAACGTATCTGTTAATGTTTTATCTGCTTATTTTGCTTAATCTGATCAACACCTGTGCGAGCATCTTGTTTAATTGACAGGTTGATGAATCGAATCTGGTTATCTAGCTATCTGATTTGATCATAGTCGGAGAAATCTAGATTCCCTACGTCGGAGCTAGATTTCTCTGAAAAGGCTATAGTCCGATCGGCTGGTTAGATGGTCCGATAAGATGAGTCAAACTGGTAATTAGGCAAGGTGGACAATGTATCGGCTTACACTGTGATTATTTAATATCTTGTTTCAAGACACAGCTGATCCATTATTTTACATATTGGCCTTGTTTTATGCTTTATTTCATTATTTAAAGGCTAGTCTGTTATATCAATCAAGGTCCGATCCTGATTAGTCCGATCCTGAAGTCCGATCTGGTGTCTGATTGAGGTCCGATCACTCGGTCCGATTGACGTCATCATTGAGGTCCGATTCTGAGGTCCGATCAGTATTGGCAGATGCGTGTCTGATTGGGTCTTGGCTACAGTTCGACGCTACTCCATCGTCTGAAATAGAGCCGGCACAATCATAGAGCAATTTAACTGTTTTATTCCCTTGTCAATTTCAGGTCAAATTGACTGGCACGCCGCGAACCTGAACTGGAGTGTAGACTGGCACTGGAGCGAAGCTAATCTCCCCGGTCATCGTGTGCTGCACGCGGGAGATACGTCCGCCGATTTTCCGCGTCAACACATTTTTTGGCACGCCTGGTGGGACACGAGAAACAAATCCAAGATGTCGTCGTCTGATGCTGAACAAGAAACCGCAGCAAGACTTGCTGCTGAGAAAGAAGCTGCTGAGAAAGCGAAGAACGACAAGAACAGGGCGCCTGAGGTGACCATGCCCATTACAAAGGCCGATCTGTCCAAAGCTCAGTTGGATGCAGTTCAGGCCCAGATAGATGCGTTTGAGAAGCTATGCCTTGGTCAATTTGGACGTAATCGTTCAGGTCCTATACTCAAAGGTCCTCTCCCGGATCCAGAGTTGATCAAGAAGACAACTGAAGCTCGGGAGCACCAAGTCAACATGACGGAGATGATTCACCAGGCCGTTCATCATGCATTAATCAACCAATCAGGCACCTTGGTGAATTCTTTGGACAATCTCATCAAGAAGGCGGTGGACGATGCTGTTTGCTTGAAGGGTCCAGTGTTTATAGCAGATTCTGCAGGAGCATCAGGATCAGGAAGAGGAAAAGAAACTGCAGATAATACAATGACCGTTGCTCCACAGATGCCAATTGCTCCACCACCTCCTGTTGAACTGGCCAACGGTTTCTTGTTGATGGCCGATGGAACCATAGTCGGCCCACATGGTGAAAAGTATGCTAGGACTCTGAGCGAACAAGAGAAACAGCCTGCTGCTGCAAGGCTACGTACAGAGGTTCCTTCACATCAGCGTATGGTCGGAGATTACAATAACTATGTGATGGACATAGCTGATGGGACGCCACATGGAAATCAACAGTCCGATTGGTCACAAAAGATAGCCGAGGTGATCCAGAATCAATTCGGCTTGAAGCCTAAAGATGAAGCGAGGTTGTATCGGCACCCGTACCCATCTTACTTTGATGCAGTGCCGCTTCCTCCACGTTACAGAGTGCCGGATTTTTCCAAATTCTCCGGGCAAGATGATATGACCACCATCGAGCATGTGAGCCGATTCTTGGCTCAGTGTGGTGAGGCTGCTTCTGAGGAGGGACTCAGGCTCAGATTTTTCCCTCTGTCACTATCAGGGCCGGCGTTCACCTGGTTTACGTCGTTGCCAGCAGGGTCAGTTACAGGATGGTCCGACATGGAGAAGCAGTTCCATAAATACTTCTTTTCTGGTCTCAATGAGATGAAGATCTCCGATTTGATTGCCATCAGGCGAAGAAATGATGAGACCGTCAAGGAGTACATCCAACGATTCCGTGACACTAGGAATCGGTGTTACAGTCTGAAGCTGTCTGACATGCAGTTGGCCGAGCTTGCATTCCAAGGTTTGCTCGCGCCGATTAAGGAAAAGTTTTCTGCCCAGGAGTTTGAGACATTGGGACAATTGGTTCAGAAAGTGTCAGCTCATGAGGTCCGATATCAGGAGATGAAGCGTATGAAGTTCTCTAAACAAGTATCTTATCTCTCTGATACTGAAGAAGAAGCTGATGTTAACATAGCTGAATGGACTAAATCCAAGAAGCCAGTGTCGCTCCCGTGGATCAAACAGAATCCTGAGAAGTTTGGATTTGATATAACAAAGGCCGATAAGATCTTTGATTTGTTGCTCAGTGAGAAGCTTATCCAGCTTTCTCCAAATCACTCGATTCCATCGGCCGATGAGTTGAAGAAACGAAAATATTGCAAATGGCACAACTCGACGTCTCACGAGACCAATGAATGCAAAGTGTTCAGAAGGGAGATCCAATTGGCTATTGAGTCAGGCAAAATCAAGTTTGAAGACAGCAAGAAAGCCATGAAGATCGATGGTCATCCCTTTCCCAATAACTTTGCTGATTTCTCCTTTTCTGTTAATATGGTTGATGCTAATGAGAAGGGGAAGGTCAAGGTGCTTATATCGGACCACGCCAAGAGTTCTGGTGCCATTGATCCTGTGGTTCAAGTTACTGTTGAAGAGCTACGCGGGAATCATCAGGCGTTTGGACGAGAATCTAATGCTCCTGGTGGATATCGGCCACGTGTGACTTCCCAAATGCTGATCAACAAATACAAAAGGCAGCAGGCAGCAGTCCGAGCGTGGAGAGAACGCGAGGAACGACGACGTCGGAGGCATGAATATCAAGCAAGGTACCATGATGAAGAGTTTGATGATCGACGCCGACGTGATTACAGATCCGACGGCCGACGCCGATATGATGAGTGGTCTGATGACCGACGCCGGTACGATGATAGGTCCGATGGCCGACGCTGGTATGACGATAGAGTTGATGATCGCCATCACTACGGTTATAGGTCCGATTGGTATACAGATGGACGTCAAGCTTATAACCGGTACGATCAAGATGATGATCATTGGGGGTGTCCTTTCTTCGTGTACTGCTGGAACGAGAAGCTTAGACTGCCATCAAAGGCAGATTGTCCGGAATGCAGCTTCCAATATGAAGAGTACAGAGCTTCCAAGAGAGGCCGACGATCAGTTCATGAACGGATCGGCGTCAGGATTGATGATCGTCATCAGAGAGATGAAGGCCGGGTTAACACTCATGGCCACAAAAATAATGAAGGCCGGGCTGATGCTCATGGCCCTGAAAAGATGGAAGAGAAGACTCCAGTTCAGAATCGGACTGAAGAACCTCCGATGAGGCCTGGACAATGGTGCCCATCAGGAATTTCTAAGTCCAAGAAGAGGCGTGTGCAACGTTTGCGCTATAACGAGCAGATCCAAGAGCAAGAGTTGGCAAAAGAGAAGAAGTGGCGTGTCAAGATGGCCAATGATGATGAAGCAAGTACATCGGCCGCAATAAATATGGTTTTGATGTTGCCGTCCGATTTTGCTGCTCCTGATGAACAAGACGACCATGAGGTCGATTATGAACTGGAAGAAGCCGCTGCATGCTTGGTTCTGGATTCAGAGAAGGCAGTCTTTGAGAAGCCAAATGCAAATGGGTATCGGCACTTGAAGCCTCTGTATATCAAGGGATACGTTGATGGAAAGCCGATGACCAAGATGCTGGTTGATGGAGGAGCTGCTGTCAATCTCATGCCCTATTCCACATTCCGCAAGCTGGGTAAAGGGATTGATGATTTGATCAAGACAAATATGACGCTCAAGGACTTTGGCGGAAATGTTTCAGAGCCTCGGGGGGCAATTCATGTGGAATTGACCATCGGCAGCAAGACATTGCCGACTACCTTCTTCGTGATTGACGGCCAGGGTTCCTACAGCATGCTCCTCGGACGTGATTGGATTCATGCCAACTGTTGCATCCCATCCACTATGCACCAATGTTTGATCCAATGGCAAGGCAATAAAGTGGAAATCGTCCCAGCTGATGATTCGGTTAGCATTGCTACGGCCGAGTCGACAATTTGGGAGTTTGAAGGAGTTGAGTGCCTGTCAGGGAAGACATGGGATGGTGACTTTCTCAAGGTGTCCGATCAAGGACTAAAGCCGATCCAAGCAGTCGGCTCTGAAACATTGTTTTAAATGGATGATTACATAGAAGATCTTGAAGACCGAAGTGAATTCGGTAAATTAGGATTTGGATTTACGTCGGCCGATGAATTAGAAGAAATAGATATAGGATCTGGTGATAGACCAAGGCCGACGTATATCAGTGCTAAGTTGGATCCCGAGTATAAACAAGAATTAATAAAGCTTTTGAAAGAGTATTCTGATTGTTTTGCTTGGGAATATTATGAGATGCCAGGTTTAAGCCGTGATATTGTTGAACATCGGCTACCTATCAAACCAGGATATCGACCACACAAGCAGTACCCAAGGAGGTTCAAAACTGAGATGCATGAGCCAATTAAGGCCGAAATAACGAAGCTATTTGAAGCTAAGTTTATCAGGCCATGTCGATATGCTGAGTGGGTATCAAATATAGTTCTTGTTTATAAGAAGAATGGAAAGCTACGTGTTTGCATTGATTACAGGAACTTGAACAAGGCAACCCCGAAGGATGAGTATCCGATGCCGGTGGCCGATATGCTTGTTGATGCAGCATCAGGCCATAAAGTGATGAGTTTCCTGGATGGTAATGCTGGTTATAATCAGATTTTCATGGCAGAAGAAGATATTCCCAAGACTGCATTCCAATGTCCAGGTGCTCTCGGTTTATATGAGTGGGTTGTTATGACTTTTGGTTTGAAAAAATGCCGGTGCTACTTATCAACGTGCTATGAATTATATTTTTCATAGGTTGATCGGCAGGATAGTCGAAATGTACATTGATGATGTGGTAGTCAAGTCGAAAGGTTATCGAGATCATTTGGCCGATTTGAAGGAGACACTGGAGTGTACAAGGCAACATGGGTTAAAGATGAATCCGCTCAAGTGTGCTTTTGGTGTATCGGCCGGCCAATTTCTTGGTTTCTTGGTACATGAGAGAGGAATTGAGGTGAATGATCGGAACCGCAAAGCGATTGATGATATTGAACCTCCAACAAACAAGAAGGAGTTGACAAAGTTTGATTGGAAAGATTAATTTTCTGAGGAGGTTTATATTAAATTTGTCGGTCCGATTGGAGGCATTTACTCCTCTGCTGAAGCTGAAAAATGAAGAAGAATTGGTTTGGGAGTCTAAGCATCAAAAGGCATTGGATGAGATCAAGCAATATTTAGCATATCCGCCAGTTCTTATTCCACCACAGAAGGGTAAGCCGTACAAACTTTATTTATCGGCTTTTGATCATGCAATCGGCTCTGTCTTGATTCAAGAGGTTGATGGAAAAGAACGAGTTATATTCTATTTAAGCCGAAGATTGCTAGATCCTGAAACTCGGTATTCATATGTGGAGAAGCTTTGCCTTTGTTTGTATTTTTCTTGTACAAAATTAAGGCATTATTTGCTATCGGCCGAGTGTACTGTGATCTGTAGAGAAGATGTGATCAAGTATATGTTATCAATGCCAATCATGAAAGGAAGAATTGGCAAATGGGTTTTTGCTTTGACAGAATTTGATCTCACATATGAATCGGCCAAAGCGGTAAAAGGGCAAGTAATGGCTGATTTGGTTGCTGATCATTGTGGACCTAACATTAATGATGTTGAGCAAAACATTATAAAGCTTGGTGAATCTGGTCCGATGGAAAAGGCCAATGTGGTTGACGCGGTTCCTTGGACTATATTCTTCGATGGTTCTTCTTGTAATGATGGTTGCGGAATCGGTCTGGTTATTATTTCGCCTCGGGGGGCAAGGTTTGAATTTGCTTTTCCGATCGAGAAGTGCACAAATAATCAGGCAGAATATGAGGCACTGATGAGAGGTCTCCAGATTCTTAAAGATATCGGAGCTCAATTTGTTGAGGTATTTGGAGATTCTTTATTGATTATCAATCAGTTACTCGGCAAATATGATTGCAAGATGGATGCTTTGTTATCTTATTTTGAAAGATGCCGAGATTTGATTAGCCAGTTCGCATTGGTGACCCTTAAGCATGTTCCAAGACATCATAATGAAGAAGCAAATCGGCTGGCGCAAAAAGCGTCTGGCTATCGGCCTACGTCTGATGTAATGGTACAGGAGATACCAGAAGGAGATTGGAGGAAAGAAATTGTTGAATATTTGAAGGATCCTACTGTCAAGACTTCTAGAAAAGTACGCTATAAATCGATCAGACATGTCTTGATTGAGGGAGTGCTTTATTTTCGCTCGATTGATGGAGTCCTGTTGAGATGTATCGGACCTGAAGAAGCCAAAGTTTTGATGGGAGAAATTCATGAGGGTGTCTGCGGGGCTCATCAATCGGCGTTCAAGATGAAATGGATGATAAGAAAGAATGGGTATTATTGGCCGACGATTCTAGAAGACTGTTTTGAATATTATAAAGGATGCCAAGAGTGTCAAAGATATGGAAACATTCAAAGGGCTCCAGCATCGGCCATGAACCCTGTTATCAAGCCATGGCCGTTTAGAGGATGGGGAATTGACTTGATCGGCCAAATTTTTCCACATTCAAGTAAGGGGCACAAATTCATATTAGCGGCAACAGATTATTTCACCAAGTGGGTTGAAGCTATTCCTTTAAGAGAGGTGAAGACACAGAACGTTATTGAATTCGTTAGAGAACACATTATTTACCGATTTGGAATTCCACAAACGATCACAACAGATCAAGGTACGATGTTTACATCGGACGAGTTCAAAAATTTTGCTGCTGATATGGGTATCAAGCTTCTTAATTCATCGCCATATTATGCACAAGCCAATGGTCAAGCTGAAGCTTCCAATAAAAGTTTGATCAAGTTGATTGATAGAAAGATTGAGGAGTATCCAAGAAAATGGCATATTGTGCTTCCTGAAGCTCTATGGGCCTATCGAATGGCTTGTCATGGATCGATCAAAGTTTCTCCGTATGAACTGGTTTATGGACATGAAGCCGTTCTTCCATGGGAAATTCGTACTGGATCAAGACGTATCGAGCTTCAGGATAAATTGAAGGCCGGCGAATACATGGAGCTCATGAATAGTGAGTCCGATGACTTGGCTGTTCGTCGGCTGCGCGCTCTTGAAAATATTGAGGCTAATAAACTCAGGGTGGCGAGGCATTATGATAAGAAAGTGAAAGGGAAAGAGTTTAAGGAGGGCGATCTTGTCTGGAAGGTTATTCTGCCAATTGGTTCTAAAGATCCCAAGTACGGCAAGTGGTCACCGAACTGGGAGGGACCTTATCAAGTCGTCCGATATGTTCCTGGAAATGCTTATATTCTACGAACGCTTGAAGGAGAAATGTTTCCTGAAGCATTAAACGGGAAATATTTGAAGAAGTACTACCCTAGCATTTGGGTAAACTCATAAGAGCCGATGCTATGCGTCAGGCTTGAAAGCCGATAGAAAATCGCCTCAAGAACAAAAACAAGAGCCGATGCGATATGCATCGCCTTAAGGGCTGTATCCAAACAGAGAGAAATACATTACATCATCAAGCCGTTCGATGACGGATCAGGCTGTTTGAAAAGGGATTGCATATATATTCATATATTTCTCATACAGAGGGATTTCAGAAGATAAAAGGATCTAGTAGGCGCCGATGTACTTTGTTCATCATTGCCAGAACTAGATTGAAAGAAGGAAGGGCAAAAGGAAGCGCAAGTTTGAGGAGATATCTTCTTCCTTGAGTCGAAGAAATCCACCCCGGATGCAGTCCCTTGAAGAGCGCGCCGGTGGACGCTCTGCCCTAGCTTGTAAAGGGCACTCTATTACACCCCTCTGAAAAACCTTCCCTTTGGTGAACCATGAGAGGAACCTCACGAGGATTCTTCTAGCGGAAGTTCCACCTGGATTCACTGCAGGATCAGAAAAGGGGGGGAGTGCCCTATACTTCTTCACGAGAATTCTTCTAGCAGAGGAGGAGGAGGGAGTTGAATCCTACATCAAACAGAAGGAGTTTGTGCTATACCATGAATATTAGCTGCGCCATGGCTAAGGGATGGTGGAAGAAGAAGGCTTGAGGCGGTTATTTATAGCCGGCGGTCGATGGATGCGTTAGAGGAGAAATGGAATCCAGGGGACGCTCGTGGAAACCGTCCAAATGAAGAACAGTATTCTCGTGGAGATGCGGCATTGATTCAGGGCTGCCGTAATTAAAGGAGGGGCGTCTTTTGAGGGGCTGCATTGAAAAGTCGTATCGACTGGGTCAGAAGACGTATGGATACCCATGAGGTAAATGTAGGGATCCATATCTGTTCGTTGTCAGAGGTTATTGCCCAGGAGAAAGATCGAGGAGCCGTGCAGTACAGGGATGGAAAGTCTCGGCACGAAAATCGGTGGAGGAGTTATGATGGCAGATACGAATTTTGGAACAAAATGATATTTTATTCCAAAATTGGGGGGCATGTGTTGACACCAGATTTTCGCACCTGCCATAATGGGTCAGATGATGGCGTGGTGAGGATGAGGCTGCGCGGTGGACCTGTTGACTGGTCAAGGCCGAAGGCGACAAAGAAGGAAGCCGTTACCGAAAAGGGGTCCGATGAGGCAGGAATCCGATCCGATGACGAGTGCAAGAAGAAAGGCGCGTCGGCTAAGGAAGAAACGTATCAGATTCGGGGACTATTTCCTTTTCAGAAGGTGTTTAAGAGTCCCATTGTATCTTAAGTTTAGTTTACCTTATTTAGTTAGTCTGGTCCGATCAGGACTCTCTATGACCAGGGTATAAATATGAACCCTCGTCCATTGTAAAGAACAATCCTCACATTCAATACAACCCGGCTTCACGCCAAAACCCTAGTAGTAGTTACCGACGAAGCTCATTGGTGGACGGGCTGCATCAGTTCTGATCTCCGGCTTACCAGTAAGTTAGTCAATTTATCGAACTAGTATAGGCTTTGAATTGAGGCGCATCGCCCTTTTTCGTTTATACTGTTCAACCGATTTATCTCTGGATAATCAAGATTGATATAGATTCCCTACGTCGGAGCTAAATCAATATTGATTATTCAACAGATTATCGTTTATCGGACTATACTTTAAGCCTAGATTCCCTACGTCGGAGCTAGGTATCAAGATTAATCTATATTCCCTACGTCGGAGCTAGAGTAATCTTGGTTACTAAAGGTAGTCTTTGCGGTTTGTTGGAGTTGCTAGATTGGTTTAGATCTACGCCATGTGAATCAATTCTACTTCTTCAACGGCTTTGAGCATGGGTCTTGGTCCGATTTAAGCATTATTTATCTTACAGCATCGTTCTATGTCCGATCTTGCCTTGTGGTTTAATCTGGTTGTTCTTTGAGTATTACATTGGTGTAGATTCCCTACGTCGGAGCTGGATCTGTGTAATGCGCTTAGATTAATCTTTGACTGTCATGTTTGGTCTAGATTCCCTACGTCAGAGCTAGGTTCATCTTGATTAGTTAAAGGAAGCTTTGGTTATGCCTTATTGCTATTTGAATGTTAAGTGTGGTGTAGATTCCCTACGTCGGAGCTGGATCTTGCTTAATTGTTCAGTAGCATATCTTACAATCAGAACGTATCTGTTAATGTTTTATCTGCTTATTTTGCTTAATCTGATCAACACCTGTGCGAGCATCTTGTTTAATTGACAGGTTGATGAATCGAATCTGGTTATCTAGCTATCTGATCTGATCATAGTTGGAGAAATCTAGATTCCCTACGTCGGAGCTAGATTTCTCTGAAAAGGCTATAGTCCGATCGGCTGGTTAGATGGTCCGATAAGATGAGTCAAACTGGTAATTAGGCAAGATGGACAATGTATCGGCTTACACTGTGATTATTTAATATCTTGTTTCAAGACACAGCTGATCCATTACTTTACATATTGGCCTTGTTTTATGCTTTATTTCATTATTCAAAGGCTAGTCTGTTATATCAATCAAGGTCCGATCCTGATTAGTCCGATCCTGAAGTCCGATCTGGTGTCTGATTGAGGTCCGATCACTCGGTCCGATTGACGTCATCATTGAGGTCCGATTCTGAGGTCCGATCAGTATCGGCCGATGCGTGTCTGATTGGGTCTTGGCTACAATTCGACGCTACTCCATCGTCTGAAATAGAGCCGGCACAATCATAGAGCAATTTAACTGTTTATTTCCCTTGTCAATTTCAGGTCAAATTGACTGGCACGCCGCGAACCTGAACTGGAGTGTAGACTGGCACTGGAGCGAAGCTAATCTCCCCGGTCATCGTGTGCTGCACGCGGGAGATACGTCCGCCGATTTTCCGCGTCAACAGCAACCTAGTTCCAATCCTAGTCTAGCATGGCAATTCTAAGAATGTAAATGCGAAAATGTAAATTGCCAAAAGTAAAGAGAGAGTTAGGAAGCTGGATTTTTTTTCGAGGTATCGAAGAGTCGGCACTCTCCCCTAGTCCTCGTTGGAGCACCCAACACGAGGGTGTTGCTCCCCCTTGATCCAACACGAGGATCAAGTGCTCTCCAGTGGATGTTGCTTGTCCCCTCCGAAACGGCGGACTCCAATGCCATGTACACCTTCTTGGGCCTCTCACAATTCGCCTCCTTTAGATATCACCAAGAAAACTAACTTCAAGCCGTCTAGGTGATGCCGATCACCAAGAGTAACAAGCAATAGCTTCACTCGACCTGCACAAGACAATGAAACTAGAGTGGATGCACACTTGCTACTCTCCTAGCACTAATGATGTCCCTAATCCTCAAAATCAAGAACTTCACAATCACTTCTAGTGCTTTGCTTTCTCTTAGCTCCCAAATATCACTATGAACTCCTCAGGGTCGCAAGAGAGCTGAATTGGCCCAACACATCAAGTATTTATAGGCTGAACCTTCCAACTAGCCGTTGGGCACAAGTTACTGCAAAAGTCGGCAGGACCGACTATTGCGGTGGTACAATAGTACCGGCACCACAACAGTAGGTGCCTACTTTTCACCAACTCCCAATGGTCACTGACACCATGATCGACTTTTGCGGTGGGTGAAAACCCACCCGCACCGCAACAGTCCGTCATTGCAGTACCGAACTGACTTCTTCTTCTACTGGGCCGACTGTTGCGGTGGTGCTCTGGTGAGCTCCGCAACAGTCGGTGGTGCTTAGTCCCTGGGCCATCTTCGCCCAACGCGTACCGACTGTTGCGGTGACCATTCAGGTCACGACCGCAATAGTCAATGGGGGCGACTTGAGCACTCCTAATTTAGGGAACTTGTCCAATTCGAATTCTTTTGAGTTTCTAACTTCTTTCTTAGGCCCCATGGCTTCTTTTGAGCTACCTAGTACTAGAATTTCACAAGTGTGCATCACACCTAGCCTCTAGTCTTGTCCTAGGTCAAGCTACGACTCTTGCCCCCTTTATAGTACGGCCAAAGGAAAATAAAGAACCTAACTAATCCAAGTGCCTCTCGACTCCAACGGCACTAGGAATTAGCTTGTCCTTACGCTTCTCGCATATCCTTTGATCCGAATGATATCAATCACATGATAGGGGCCAAGAATACCATGAAACCCATCATTGCACTAACTTAAATTGAATGCCACTGCAAAACACACGTTAGTCGCAATGATCATGTTGTCATTAATCTCCAAAATCGAATTTGGGGCCTAGATGCACCTTCAATCTCTCCCTTTTTGGTGATTGATGACAACACAACCTCAAATAGGATATTTGTGAATAAAAGAGAATTGAAATAAAAACAATGCATATGAAAAGGATATTAAGGACAAGCACATACGCAAACCAAGCATGACATGGCATATATATATGAAATAAAGCACAAGCACATGTCATCAACCAAAGTAGCAAGCCAAAGAATGAATGCATAAAGTAAACATGATGCATGAGAATCCAAATCAAAGATCCAAACGACTATACTACAAGACTCCCCCTAACTCTAAGGACTCCCCGATCTCTCCCCCTTTGGCTTCAAGCACCAAAAATTGACTAAGCATCTGGAGCGGGAGGAGTGCTCATGACAAGGTCTGCCGTCAAAGAGTCTGGAGCTGGAGAAGTGGTCACGACCTCTGTGGTGACAACAGTCGCATCTGAAGTCACTAGAGGTGACGCTGTCTAGTAGGTGTCCGGCTGAGCTGATGGTGCCTGAGTGGAAGGACTGGCAACCCGCTCAACCTCTGCCCAAACTGTATCCCAGTACTTGGTCCGATCTGCTGGGTCAACCTATTGTCCATCTGGAGTGGCCTCGCCGGTCAGCTGTGAGTAAGAGGCCTCAAGGGACCTGGAAACTATGGAGGTCAAAGCTGGCACGAATGAAGATTCTGGAGCTGAAGCACTGACAACGATTGACGGACTCGCAAACCCGGCGAGCATCGATGACTCCGGTGTCGTGAAGAGAGATCGGCTGAAGAGGGGTCTCGAACACCGGAGGTGGCGTGGGGACAACTCCACCCAAACTAGCAACTGGGCGCACCGGTGACACTGGAGGTGGAGCTGGAGTGGCTGATACTTTGAGCTGAGGAACTGCTGAGCCAGGAGTTGGTGGGAGCATCGGCATCTGAAGGCCTAACTGCTGAAAGAGCATATGGAAGTAAAGCTCGTGCTGATGCCTCTGACGCTCCTGCTCAGTGGCCAGGTGACGCTGCTCGTCAACCATCCGTGCTTGCTGCTCGAGTAGTGCTACAAATCTGATGTCGTTCCTGTCGTCCTTAGCCGTCTGAGCGGCTTGCATCTGCAACACTGTCGACGCCAGTGTCTGTATTTACTGAGCAATAGCCCCAAAGTCTGGCATCGCTGGAGGAGTGGGGGCTGTAGCTGGTGGAACTGTGGCTGTAGCTGAAGGAGCGGTGGCTGGCTGAGTAGTCGGAGCGTCTGGCTCAGGGTCGTCAAAACCAACCCCGGAGCCGCCAGCCTCTGTAGGGCGGTGAGTCAGGCAAGACGTACTCCGAGTCGAAGTTGTCATCCTCTAAAAGGTCAGAACTGCCAAGAATCTGCTGAAGTCCAAACGCGTGCTCGGCCTCTCTGAGTGTCTGGTCCTGCTCTGCCTGCTGCTCTGGAGTGACTGCCTGCCTGATCATAGCAATAGGTCTCTGTCCTCGGCGGCGGTCATCGGCCTAGGCGGCCTTATAGTCAAGATAGGCCGGATACTACTCTAACCTAGTCAGGTTGTCCTCACTGTTACCTGCTAGGCGTGCCAGAATATAAGAGATGATATGCGCATAGGGCAGCGTGCGGCTGGCCTTCATCCCATCTGATATCACACCCTGAATCTCAGCTAGCAGAAAGTCTATCATGTTGAACTGACGGCGCCCGATGATATAGGCCAGTATCCACTGCTAAAGGGCTGTCACTATCTATCATGTCGAACTGACGGCGCCCGATGATTGGGTGCAAGGAGCGGCGGAGGGCCTCAAGTATCACTGCTGCGAGTGGCATCAAATGCATCGGATGCTGAGGGGACGTGGGTCCGAACAGCTGCTAAAAGCACGGGTACACTAGCTCTGCTGAAGGTGGCACTACCCCACTGGACAGGGGACGCCTGGGAGGAATGGCACTGGGTAGCACTTCTCTGCGCACGGTCGACGTCGAGTGGTAGCTCAAGAAGTTCGTGAAGGTCCTGGCGCCTCAGAGTGTACTTCTGCCCTCTATACATGAAAGTGATATATGATCTGTCCAAGGGCATCCACAGTGAGACGTAGAAGGTGATGACCCAGTCATGAGAGTACCGGGTCTGCAACGTGAAGAGCTCCAGCAGTCCTGGCATGTAGGAGAAGTGAGACTCAAGGACGCTTCTCTCAACTGACACTACTCGGGCGATCCTGGCAATCACCATCCTCCTGTGAAAGTGGTAGAGCCGGACCTTGGCAAGTAGAAATGCCCTGAAAAAACATGCTGCAAAGGAGTACAGAACGCTCCATCCATTAAGCAACGAGCCAGGTACCACCGTGTCTCATTCTCGATCCTGAGACGCCAAATCTGGCGAGCTGTAGCCTTGGCAACGTCCTTAGGAGAGGGAATATCTCTTGGCTGCTCATCGGAGTCCTCTGACCCGGACTCGGACCCTGACTCGGCCTGCTGAGGTGCCGGTGAGCGATTACGCTTCCGGCGGCTACCCTGGGCTGAAGAGGGGGTAGGCCGGGAGCTTTGCTGAGGTGAGGCCACCTGAACTCTGGTGCGGCCTGAGTGTCGTAGCGGGGGCACTGGAGGGCCCTCTGGAGCTACTGGCGAGCCTGAAGCATCCCTGATGCTGAACTGAGCTGCTCTCCCACCTGCCTCAATGCGCTCCTACAGGTGAACCACAGCCAGGGTGGTCTCCCAGTCATCCGGACCACCCTTCTTCGGCTTCTTCTTTGTTGGCTTCTGCACTGCCATGCCTTTGCCCTTGGCAGAGGCCGGGAGCCGACGAGGGGGCTGATCCCCACTGCCACCAGGAGCTGCGGTCTTGGTCTTGCCCATCACTGACACAGAACCAGAAAACCACTGTGAGAACACCACTGACAAGAACCACTGCCTCTGTCAATCTCCCTCTGACACGGACCTCTGTTGAGGCTTGGCCTCAACGTCCAAGAAAGTACCCGAGGCTTGGCCTCAAGCAACTGCCACTGTAAACTGACAAGATCCTGCCATCTGCCACTACCACAGACCACCGTCACGAGCTCGGGAACCCCTGCATGCATAGAAATAATAGAGGGAAATATATAACGTTAATAAGAATTTTTCTAGAGTGAGAGCCTATAAGCATGAAATAGGTGAGAGCTCGGAAAACGGCTACTCCTATGATAGATAAGAAAATTGTGATTAAGAGCATGACAATATACTACAGCAAAGGATGTGGCACGGATTTTGATAAGATTTGGCAATTTTGGCACAAACCCTAGTATTTAGGGGCAAGATTCTAAAAGATAGGCATGATAGAAGTACCTTGGACATGAATAACACCTTGGGCAGATATATGTGATAAGGGTCAAGATGGTACATAAAGAGTTGAGACCTACAGCATATATCACGAGTAACATATCCACTGCACCACTTATGAAGGCGCCATCCACCAGACATTGACTAGCACGAGATTAGTGTGACTATGAGTCTCTGAGATCAAATCTAAGACCAAAATTAACTCTCATCAAGTCTTGACTAAGTGACAGAGGAGTGAGCACATGAAGATTGGGGCAAGGAATCACGTTAGAGACAGAGCCACCAGATGGGGAAAGGTCCACGGGCTCTCGGAAAGAAGTTCGCCAGGCACAGGCGGAGGCGGCGTCGCATGGGGGCGGAGCTAGGCGGCGCGTGAAGATGGCGGCGGGCTGCGTAGGGGGCTGCGGTGGCGCGCGCGGCGCGGCTACGCGGCGGCCGAAATGGCGCACGAACTGGAGGCGGCAGCGTGGTGTGGCGGCACAGTGGTGGTGGTGTGGTGTCGGCGCGATGGAGGAGCGGCGGCGGCGAAGGCAATGCACGGGCGTAGGTGATGGCTACGGCCGACGACGGGAGAGATGGTGGGCGGCGGTTCGGCAGTGAACAGTAGATTGGGAAAACGGCGGTTAGGTTAAAAATGAACGGACGGACGAGATCGAACGATGAGAAAAAGAGCTGTTCAGATCTGGGCAATCTTCCAAGAGAGGACCAACTGTTGCGGTCCTAGGGTGAAACCATTGACCGCAACAGTCCGTCGTTGTAGAGACGAACTTCAAAACCCAGTGAACCACCGACTGTTGCGGCCATCCACATGATTAGCACCGTAACATCTTGTGAGCCTTTTGAAAGCCAGTTGAAATGCACATGGCACCGACTGTTGTGGTCAAAGCTAGAGAGGGAGCACCGCAACAGTCCGTCGTTGCAGAGACAAACTTTCATACATCCTCGGGCGCCGACTGTTGTGGTGGTGTCCATTCTTGGCACCGCAATACTCGGTCATTACTGCAAACTTGATTTTTGATTGTATTGGATTTGGAATTTGTTGAACTAAGTCTTGTCTCATGTCCATGACTTCAAAAAGAGACAAATAAACACTGTCTTGGACTGAGACAAGGGTACCTCTCTCAAACCCTCATTTTCAAATATTTTCAATAATTTGCCTTAGGCTAAATAGACATTTTTCAATAGCAAAACAAAGCCAAAGCATAGAAGGGCTCACCACAACTAGGAGTTACCTTCCCCTAGATGTTTGCCACAATCAAATGCCAACAAAGCGACAAAAACAACAACCATGCATATGCATGCAAGTGCAAGACAAGAATTTAAGGCATAAATTCAAATCTATCCTGTCACAATTAATGCCCTTGCAAGCTTATTCATGATGAGCCTCACCCGAGTCTAGAGCAATCAAGAGACCAAACGGCTCCAACCTTTCCTATCTCATCACTATCTTGCAAGGGTTAGACAAGCACCTAATGCATATGACAAGATATATAAATGCAATGCAAGAACAACAACCCTAGACTAGAGAGTTAGTGAAAATTAGCGAATTCAAGCACATTGAGCTCATTTATCAAATGAGAAAATGTCCTCTCATCTAGGGGCTTTGTGAAGATATCCGCCAATTGATCTTCCGTCCTTATACCTTCTAGTGAAATGTCATTCTTAGCAACATGATCTCTAAGGAAGTGATGGCGAATATCAATGTGCTTTGTTCGTGAGTGTTGAACCGGGTTGTTAGCAAGCTTAACCACACTCTCGTTGTCACACAATAAAGGTACCCTTTCTAGAACTATGCCATAGTTTAGAAGAGTTTGTTTCATGTAAAGAATTGGAGCACAACAAGAACCGGCGGCTATATACTCGGCTTCAGCGGTGGACAAGGCAACACTATTTTGTTTCTTAGAAAGGACCAAGAAACAAGTGATCTACCAAGCAATTGGCACCCTCCGGAGGTGCTTTTCCTATCAACCTTGCAACTCGCATAATCCGAATCGGAATAGCCAACGAGTTGAAAACTAGCTCCTTTGGGATACCAAAGGCCAATGCTTGGAGTGAGTTTGAGATACCTTAAAATTCTTTTCACGGCTACTAAGTGTATCTCCTTAGGATTGGCTTGGAATCTAGCGCACATACATACACTAAACATGATGTCGGGCCTAGATGCGGCAAGATATAATAAACTACCAATCATAGAACGGTAGAGAGTTGGATCAACCGGGTTCTCCCTCATCTAGATCAAGATGTCCATTTGTAGCCATTGGTGTAGAGATGCCCTTGCAATCTTCCATCTTGAAGCGCTTGAGAAGGTCTTTGGTATATTTTTCTTGACAAATGAAAGTCCCTTCTTCAAGTTGCTTGATTTGAAAACCAAGGAAGAAAGTGAGCTCCCTAATCATGGACATCTCGAATTCCCTTAACATCATATCACCAAACTCTTTGCAATATTCTTCATTTGTTGAGCCAAAGATAATATCATCAACATAGACTTGACAAATGAAGAGATCTTCTTCAACTTTCTAGGTGAATAGTGTTGTGTCAACTTTGCCAATCTTGAAATCCCTTGAGATGAGGAAGTCCCTAAGGCGCTCATACCATGCTCTAGGAGCTTGTTTGAGACCATAGAGTGCCTTGGACAACCTATAGACATGGTTGGGATATCTTGCATCTTCAAAGCCCGGTGGTTGATCAACATAGACTAGCTCATTGATATATCCATTCAAGAAGGCACTCTTCACATCCATTTGATATAGCTTCATGTTGTGACATGAAGCATAAGCTAAAAGGATGCGAATTGCCTCTAGTCTGGCCACCAGTGCAAAGGTCTCTCCAAAGTCCAATCCTTCAACTTGAGAGAACCTCTTTGCAACTAGTCTTGCCTTGTTCCGCACTACAACGCCTTGATCATCTTGCTTGTTGCGAAACACCAACTTGGTTCCAATCACTCTTGCATTCTTGGGTCACTCTTCAAGGGACCACACATCATTGCGGGTGAAGTTGTTCAATTCTTCATGCATTGCATTCACCCAATCCGGATCTTTGAGAGCTTCATCTACATTAGAAGGTTCAATGCAAGAAACAAATGCATTAAACTCACAAAAGTTATTATATTGAGTTTTTCGAGTTCTTATCCCCTATGTTGGACTTCCAATGATGAGGTTTTGTGGATGAGCTTGAATTCTTGGATTGTGTCTTCTCTCATCCACTTGTGGAGGGGCTTGTGGAGCATCAACATCTTGAGCTTGTGCCTCAACTTGATCTTGTGGCACATGGGTATCTTCAAGGGGAAGAGGTGGATCTTCCACTTGATCACCATCATCTTGCTTGTCACCACTATCAACTTGAGGCACCATGGATGAAGAAGATGGAGGATCAATAATTTAAATTTCATCATCATCTTCTTCCTCCTTGGGCTTGACGGCTCCAATTGGCATGTTCTTCATAGCCTCCCTCAATAGTTCATTACCTACATCATCACAATTTTCATGTGCTCCTTGGGAGCCATTAGATTCATCGAACTTCACATCACATGTTTCTTCAACCATGCCGGTGGCATTGTTGAATACTCTATATGCTTTGGACTTCAATGAGTAGCCAAGTAAGAAACCAATGTCACTACATTTTTGAAACTTCCCTAGATGTTGCCGCTTCTTGTAGATGTAGCATTTGCACCCAAACACCCGGAAGTAGGAGACACTTGGCTTTCTCCCAATGAGCAACTCATAAGGGGTCTTCAACAATAGATGGTGAGGAAAGAACCGGTTGGATGCATAGCATGCAGTGTTGATTGCTTTGGCCCAAAACTTGTCATGAGTGTTGTATTCATCTAGCATTGTTCTTGCCAAAGTAATCAAAGTCTGGTTCTTCCTCTCTACTACACCATTTTGTTGAGGAGTATATGTTGCGGAGAACTCATGCTTGATTCCGTTGTCATTGCAATAGACTTCTATGTTAATGTTTTCGAATTCCTTCCCATTCTCACTCCTAATCTTCACCAAAGGTTCTTTGTATTCATTTTGAGCTTTCTTGGCAAATGACTTGAATGTGTTGGCCATTTCAGTATTGTCTTGAAGAAAGAAAATCCAAGTGTATCTTGAGTAATCATCCACAACCACTAAGCAATAGAGATTTTCACTAGACTAACATAAGATGTTGGTCCAAATAGATCCATGTGAAGCAACTCTAGTGGTCTTGTTGTTGATACATAGGCCTTTGTTGAATAAGTGGTTGCCACTTGCTTGCCGGCTTGACAATCACTACAAAGTTTGTCCTTCTCAAAAACTATATCACTCAAACCATGAATCAAGTCCTTCTTCAAGAGCTTCTTGAGAGTACCCATGCCAACATGTGCAAGCCTTCTATGTCATAGCCAACCTTTGGACACTTTGGTGAATAAGCATATTGACAAACTAGCTTCATGAGAAGAGAAGTCCACAAGATATAGATTGTTGTATCTAAAGCCCTTGAATATGATATCTTCATTGCTTGACTTTCTTGTGACTTCCACACCCTCATCGGTGAATGTAACCTTGAAACCATGATCACAAACTTGAGCCATGGACAATAAGTTGAAGTTCAAAGAATCAACCAAGAGAACATTTGAAAGTGAATGATCATTTCAGATAGCAATCTTTCCTAATCCTTCAACCTTTCCCTTAGAGTTATCACCAAATATAATCTTCTCATGGCCACTAACATTCTCATCCAATGTGGTGAACATCCTGGGATCACCGGTCATGTGTTGAGTGCAACCACTATCAAGAACCCAATGGTGTCCTCCGGTCTTGTAGTTCACCTACATCTACAAACACAATCAAGCTTGAGGTTTAGCCACCCAAACCTTGTTGGAAGTTTGAGCGGTAAAGCTAGAGCTAGTTGTGGTGGTAGTAGTTGTTGAGCAATGAGGATGAGCTTGTGAACTAGCAATAAGAGTCTTGGGAACCCAAATTTGCTTTGGCCGTGAATCATCCTTACGGCCAAGAAACCTCACAACAACCTTGCCACTTCCCAATCTTGATAGAGCATAATAAGCATTGAAAGCCATAGATCTTTGGTGATTTGCTAGCTTGGGTGAGGAGGTGTCTTGCATTCAAAGGACAAGTGGCCCTCACATTTGCATTCCATGCAATATCTTGGTCTAGGACTGGTTGAGACACTTGGACGCTTTTCTATAGTCTTGGGAGAAGGTACTTGAATGCATTCTTGCCCTCATTGGACTTGACCAAGTTGTCATATAATTTTCTTCCTTGATGCATAGGATCATATCCCTTCTTGGTGTTGACTTGTGCAACTTGTGACTTCAATGTCTTCACTAGGGGCACTTGAAATTGCACCCTCTTGAGATCAAGAACTTGTTGCTTGAGATTTGAATTCTCAGTCAATATTGCTTCATTCTCCTTCTTGAGATGATCTTCATCAATAGAAATCCCATAGTTGCTAGACTCAACAATATCAATATTCTTGCCCTTGCCCTTGTCACAAATAGAAGAGGTCTTGGGCAACTCAAGCAAATCATCACATGAAGTAGAGCAATCAATCTTCTCTACTTTGTTGGCTTCAACACACTTCTCATTTGACAAAGCATCAAAATTGGATTCAAGATTCTTGTAGCTAGTGTTGAGCTCTTGATAGTCGTTCTTTAACTTGCTATGTTTTGACTTAAGTTCATTGTAAGATTGCAATAGATCATCTTTATTGCCCTTGAACTCTAAGTTGCTAGCCACAAGCTCATTCACTTTGCTCATCAATTCTTTCTTGACTAGCT
This sequence comes from Alloteropsis semialata, assembly GCA_004135705.1. NCBI lineage: Eukaryota > Viridiplantae > Streptophyta > Magnoliopsida > Poales > Poaceae > Alloteropsis > Alloteropsis semialata. Next base: position 16,541,876 of record CM014275.1, read on the forward strand.
TAAGATTTTCTAACTTCTTGTTGGAGCTAATGATGGCCTCATTATAATCTCTAAGGGATTGAGCTAGTTCATCATAAGAAGGTTGCATATATTCATCATCATCACTACCGCTATCATCATCATCATCACTAAAGCCATGGTTGCTTTTGCTCACCTTGTGATCTTCCTTTGCCGTGAGGCAAGTATATGAGCTTGATGTAGAGAAGAGTGATGTTGGCGGTGGATGAAGAGAAGCCTAGATAGCAAGGCCGGCAATGCCTTCATTTTCACTTTCACTACAAGAGGAGGAGGACTCATTTGAATCTTCATCGGTTACCCACTCTCCAATATAGGCCTTGGCCTCTTTCTTCTTGCCTTTCTTGAAGGGATTCTTCTTCTCATGCTTCTTTTCTTTGTAGTTCTTCTTCTTGTGAGCTCTCTCATCATCACTATCTTCCTCTTTGTGCTTGTTCTTGAGCTTTCTCTTGTCGGGAAGAGGACATCCATTAGCCAAATGCCCTAGCTCACCACAATTGTAGCATGGCATATACTTGAGTGACTTCTTCTTGTCATTGGTGAAGAATTTCTTCTTCTTGTAATCAAAGTTCACGCCTTTCTTATTTAGCTTCTTGAGGATCTTGTTTGTTCTCTTCATGAGCAATGCAAGATCACAATCATCATCACTCTCATCATCACTAGAGTCCTTCTTGATGACCACCTTCTTCTCTTTGCTAGTTTTGAGTGCAATGTCTTTCTTGGAAGAAGAGGTGCTTTCTTCTTGGCAAATCCCCATATACATGTCATGGCCGGTGACTTTGCCTAGGACTTGAGCAATGGTGACAATCTTGAGATCAACTTGATGGAAGTATGTGACAATATTGGCATACTTCTCCTTTGGTAGAATGCCAAGGATTCTTCTTGTGACATCCACATCTTCCATCTTGGCAATTCCAAGATCATTTAATTGCTCTACAAGAACACCAAAATGTGAGTACATTTGATTAGCATTTTCATGGGGAAGCATTTTGAAAGAATTAATCTTATCCATGATAACTTTATAGCGCTCCTCACGCTCATCCTTAGAGCCGGCGTGCATGTCGCCCAACTTTTCCCAAAGCTCATGAGCATCCTTGCTACTCCTCACATGATTGAACACATCCTTACTAATGCCACAGAATAGGATGTTACGAGCTTTGGCATTCCACTTGGAAGCGTTGGACTCCTCGGGTGTGAGTTTGTTAGGGTCCTTGGGTTCGGGAAAGCCATGCACTACGGCACTATAGATACCGGGTTCGATGGCCTCAAGATAAGCTTCCATATGAATCTTCCAATAGGAAAATTCATCGCCATCGAACAAAGGAGGGAGACCATCCCCGGTAGACATCTTTCTCTAGGCGGTGAAGCCAAATCCAATGAGCACGAGGCTCTGATACCATTGAAAGGATCAAGATGCCTAAGAGGCGGGGTGAATTAGGCTTCTAACAATTTTTTGCAGAATTAAATACCTATTCAAGCCAATTCACTCAATGTGCCTAGTCCTAGCTAGTGTGACTATCTAGATGGTAAAAAGAACATACCTAGTCCGTCATTCCAGTACCGAACTGACTTCTTCTTCTGCTAGACCGACTGTTGCGGTGGTGCTCTGGTGAGCACCGCAACAGTCGGTGGTGCTTAGTCCCCGGGCCATCTCCGCCCAACGCGGACCGACTGTTGCGGTGACCATTCAGGTCACCACCACAATAGTCGGTGGGAGCGACTTGAGCACTTCTAAATTAGTGAACTCGTCCAATTCAAATTCTTTTGAGTTTCTAACTTCTTTCTTAGTCCACATGGTTTCTTTTGAGCTACCTAGTACTAGAATTTCACAAGTGTGCATCACACCTAGCCTCTAGTCTTGTCCTAGGTCAAGCTACAACTATTGCCTCCTTTTATAGTACGGCCAAAGGAAAATAAAGAACCTAACTAATCCAAGTGCCTCTCAACTCCAACGGCACTAGGAACTAGCTTGTCCTTATACTTCTCGCATATCCTTTGATCCGAATGATATCAATCACATGATAGGGGCCAAGAATACCATGAAACCCATCATTGCACTAACTTAAATTGAATGTCGCTGCAAAACACACGTTAGTCGCAATGATCTTGTTGTCATTAATCTCCAAAATCGAATTAGGGGCCTAGATGCACCTTCACCTGAGACTAAAGGCCGAGGCCTTTAGTCCCGGTGCCTTAGCCCCGGTTGCGGACCCGGGACTAAAGCCCGTTCCGAACCGGGAATAAAGGCGATTTTTGTACTAGTGCAAGTCTCGATTTATATGTTGTTTTATTCTGGATCTTGTTAGATCTCTGCATGTAATTGCATCATCTATCATTTATTTTGTCCTAAATTTTTCAGATCTCATTGGTCCACTAATCACAATACTACATAGCAAGACATCATCAAATTTGTAGTTCTCATTGTTGCTAGTGGTTTATTACCATGCCTTAGTTGCCACGTTAGGATGATACTCGGCCTTGACTATCTAATTCTAATGGGATCATGTAGTGGCTATGACATGACTTTATAGCTGTGCTATAATTGTTGTGATTCTAATATTTGTATAAGTAAAATTGTTCAAAAATAAATAAATAAAATACCATTTTTCTTTTTTTTCTTTTATTATATTTATTTGTGTTTTGCATGTATTTTTATTTTCCTATATTCTTCCAAATTCATATATAATACTACTAATTATCTCTTGTTAATCAAATTTAAAAAACTTATTGGAATAATATGAATGATTAATATTATCTTATAAAATAAATATTGTACATTATTTTATATTAGCATGGAAATTTCGGGTCCTATGTCAAAATTAAGCTTTATTTCTATCCATTTAATTCTTTAGTAATTGTATTTAATTCATGCTAATAAAAGTATATATAATATTTTTTTTAATTACAATACTAATAAAAAGATATATAATATTGTGTTTAATTTTAGTTCTTTGTTAATTGTATTTGGCATATACTTTTTATTTAGCTATATATTGCTTCCAAATTCATATACAAAACAACTATTAATTCTCATATTTTTATTCTGAATTTAGCTATGTATTTATTGTACTCGATACGTACTCTTTGGTCAAGTGCTAATTTTTATTTTTTATTTCAAATTTAACTATTTAGTAATCGTATTTGATGTGGATACTTTGGTGCTAATTTATGAATTTTTTATTTTGAAATTAGCTACTATTAATCATTTTCAATAAGGAACTTTTTTTAGGATAACATAGACCGATAGATCATCATAATGATGTATATTTTTTCTTTTTTGAATTCACAAATCTAAGGTTATCTACGTTTGCTACAAACCGTGGCTGGTCGAATTTCTTTGTCAACAAATTTGATGGGAAACTATTTGCACTAAAACATTCTTTATACCGTGAATTAAGAGTAGTGTTGACGCGGAAAATCGGCGGTCGTATCTCCCGCGTGCAGCACACGATGACTGGGGAGAGTCTGCTTCGCTCCAGTGCCAGTCTACACTCCAATTCAGGTTCGCGGCGTGCCAGTCAATTTGACCTGAAATTGACAAGGGAATAAAACAGTTAAATTGCTCTATGATTGTGCCGGCTCTATTTCAGACGATGGAGTAACGTCGAATTGTAGCCAAGACCCAATCAGACACGCATCGGCCGATACCGATCGGACCTCAGAATCGGACCTCAGTGATGACGTCAATCAGACCGAATGATCGGACCTCAATCAAACATCAAATCGGACCTCAGGATCGGACCAATCAGGATGGGACCTTGATTGACATTACAGACCAGCCTTTGCATAATAAAATAAAGCATATAACAAGGCCAATATGTAAAATAATGGATCAGCTGTGTCTTGAAACAAGATATTAAATAATCACAGTGTAAGCCGATACATTGTCCATCTTGTCTAATTACCAGTTTGACTCATCTTATCGGACCATCTAACCAACCGATCGGACTATAACCTTTTCAGAGAAATCTAGCTCCGACGTAGGGAATCTAGATTTCTCCAGCTATGATCAGATCAGATAACTAGATAATCAGACTTGGTTCGTCAACCTGTTAATTAAACAAGATGCTCGCACAAGTGTTGATCAGATTAAGCAACATAAGCAGATAAAACATTAACAGATACGTTCTGATTCTAAGATATGCTACTGAACAATTAAGCGAGACCCAGCTCCGACGTAGGGAATCTACACCACACTTAACATTCAAATAGCAATAAGGTATAACCAAAGCTTCCTTTAACTAATCAAGATGAACCTAGCTCCGACGTAGGGAATCTAGACCAAGCATGACAGTTAAAGATTAATCTAAGCGCATTACACAGATCCAGCTCCGACGTAGGGAATCTACACCAATGCAATGCTCAAAGAACAACTAGATTAAACCACAAAGTAAGATTGGACATAGAACGATGCTGTAAGATAAATATTGCTTAAATCGGACCAAGACATATGCTCAAAGCCGTTGAAGAAGTAGAATTGATTCACATGGCGTAGATCTAAACCAATCTAGCAACTCCAACAAACCGCAAAGACTACCTTTAGTAACCAAGATTATTCTAGCTCCGACGTAGGGAATCTAGACTAATCTTGATACTAGCTCCGACGTAGGGAATCTAGGCTTAAAGTGTAGTCCGATAAACGATAATCTGATGAATAATCAATATTGATCTAGCTCCGACGTAGGGAATCTATATCAATCTTGATTATCCAGAGATAAATCGGTTGAACAATATAAATGAGAAAGGGCGATGCGCCTCAATTCAAAGCCTATATTAGTTCGATAAATTGACTAACTTACTGGTAAGCCGGAGATCAGAACTGATGCAGCCCGTCCACCAATGAGCTTCGTCGGTAACTACTACTAGGGTTTTGGCGTAAAGCCGGGTTGTATTGAATTGTGTGAATTGTTCTTTACAATGGACGAGGGTTCATATTTATACCCTGGTCATGGAGAGTCCTGGTCGGACCAGACTAACTAAATAAGGTAAACTAAACTTAAGATACAACGGGACTCTCAAACATCTTCTGAAAAGGAAATAGTTCCCGAATTTGATACGCCCCCTCCTTAGCCGACGTATCTTTCCTCCCTGAATTCGTCATTGGATTGGACTTCCGCTTCATTGGACTCCTCTTTGGCATCGGCTCCCTTCTCTGTCACCTTTGATCTTGACCAGTCAATGGGTCCACCGCACAGCCTCATCTCTGCCATGTCACCATCTGACTCAACATGTCGGGTGCGAAAATTTGGTGTCAACACATGCCCCCCAATTTTGGAATAAAATATCATTTTGTTCCAAAATTCATATCTGTCACCATAACTTCTCCACCGATTTTCGCGCCGAAGCTTTCCATCCCTGCACTACGCGGCTCCCCAATCTTCCTTCTGGGCAATAACCTCTGACATTGAACAGATATGGATCTCTACATTTACCTCGCGGATATCCATACGTCTTCTGACTCAGTCGAAACGACTTTTCAATGCAGCCCCTCAAAAGACGCTCCTCCTTTAATTAAGGCAGCCCTGAATCAATGCCGCATTTCCACGAGAATACTGTTCTTCATTTGGACGGTTTCCACAAGCGTCCCCTGAATTCCATTCCTTCTCTAACGCATCCATCGACCGCCGGCTATAAATAACCGCCTCAAGCCTTCTTCTTCCACCATCCCTTAGCCATGGCTCAACTAATATTCATGGTAGAGCACAAACTCCTTCTGTTTGATGTAGGGTTTAACTCCCCCCTTCCCCTCTGCTAGAAGAATTCTCGTGAAGAAGTATAGGGCACTCCCCCCCTTTTCTGATCCCGTAGTGAATCCAGGTGGAACTTCCGCTAGAAGAATCCTCGTGAGGTTCCTCTCATGGTTCACCAAAGGGAAGGTTTTTCAGAGGGGTGTAATAGAGTGACCTTTACAGGCTAGGGCAGAGCGTCCACCGGCGCGCTCTTCAAGGGACTGCATCCGGGGTGGATTTCTTCGACTCAAGGAAGAAGATATCTCCTCAAACTTGCGCTTCCTTTTGTCCTTCCTTCCTTCAATCTAGTTCTGGCAATGATGAACAAAGTACATTGGCGCCTACTAGATCCTTCTATCTTCTGAAACCCTTTTGTATAAGAAATATATGAATATACATGCAATCCCTTTTCAAACAGCCTGATCCGTCATCGAACGGCTTGATAATGTAATGTATTTCTCCTGTTTGTATATAGCCCTTAAGGCGATGCATATCGCATCGGCTCTTATTTTTGTTCTTGAGGCGATTTTCCATCGGCTTTCAAGCCTGACGCATAGCATCGGCTCTTATGAATTTACCCAAATGCTAGGATAATACTTCTTCAAATATTTTCCGTTTAATGCTTTAGGAAACACTTCTCCTTCAAGCGTTCGTAGAATATAAGCATTTCCAGGAACACATCGGACGATCTGATAAGGTCCCTCCCAGTTTGGTGACCACTTGCCGTACTTGGGATCTTTAGAACCGATTGGCAGAATAACCTTCCAGACAAGATCGCCCTCCTTAAACTCTTTCCCTTTCACTTTCTTATCATAATGCCTCGCCACCCTAAGCTTATTAGCCTCAATATTTTCAAGAGCGCGTAGCCGACGAACAACCAAGTCATCGGACTCACTATTCATGAGCTCCATGTATTCGCCGGCCTTCAATTTATCCTGAAGCTCGATACGTCTTGATCCAGTACGAATTTCCCATGGAAGAACGGCTTCATGTCCATAAACCAATTCATACGGAGAAACCTTGATCGATCCATGACAAGCCATCCGATAGGCCCAAAGAGCTTCAGGAAGCACAATATGCCATTTTCTTGGATACTCCTCAATCTTTCTATCAATCAATTTAATCAAGCTTTTATTGGAGGCTTCAGCTTGACCATTGGCTTGTGCATAATATGGCGATGAATTAAGAAGCTTGATACCCATATCAGCAGCGAAATTTTTGAATTCGTCCGATGTAAACATCGTACCTTGATCTGTTGTGATCGTTTGTGGAATCCCAAATCGGTAAATAATGTGTTCTCTAACGAATTCAACAACATTCTGTGTCTTCACCTCTCTCAAAGGAATAGCTTCAACCCACTTGGTGAAATAATCTGTTGCTGCTAATATGAATTTATGCCCCTTACTTGAATGTGGAAAAATTTGGCCGATCAAGTCAATTCCCCATCCTCTAAACGGCCATGGCTTGATAACAGGGTTCATGGCCGATGCTGGAGCCCTTTGAATGTTTCCATATCTTTGACATTCTTGGCATCCTTTATAATATTCAAAACAATCTTCTAGAATTGTCGGCCAATAATACCCATTCTTCCTTATCATCCATTTCATCTTGAACGCCGATTGATGAGCCCCGCAGACACCCTCATGAATTTCTCCCATCAAAACTTTGGCTTCTTCAGGTCCGATACATCTCAACAAGACTCCATCAATCGAGCGAAAATAAAGCACTCCCTCAACCAAGACATGTCTGATCGATTTATAGCGTACTTTTCTAGAAGTCTTGACAGTAGGATCCTTCAAATATTCAACAATTTCTTTCCTCCAATCCCCCTCTGGTATCTCCTGTACCATTATATCAGACGTAGGCCGATAGCCAGACGCTTTTTGCGCCAGCCGATTTGCTTCTTCATTATGATGTCTTGGAACATGTTCAAGGGTCACCAATGCGAACTGGCTAATCAAATCTCGGCATCTTTCAAAATAAGATAACAAAGCATCCATCTTGCAATCATATTTGCCGAGTAACTGATTGATAATCAATAAAGAATCTCCAAATATCTCAACAAACTGAGCTCCGATATCTTTAAGAATCTGGAGACCTCTCATCAGTGCCTCATATTCTGCCTGATTATTTGTGCACTTCTCAATCGGAAAAGCAAATTCAAATTTTGCCCCCCGAGGCGAAATAATAACCAGACCGATTCCGCAACCTTCATTACATGAAGAACCATCGAAGAATATAGTCCAAGGAACCGCGTCAACCACATTGGCCTTTTCCATCGGACCAAGCTTTACAATGTTTTGCTCAACATCATTAATGTTAGTTCCACAATGATCAGCAACCAAATCAGCCATTACTTGCCCTTTTACCGCTTTGGCCGATTCATATCTGAGATCAAATTCTGTCAAAGCAAAAACCCATTTGCCAATTCTTCCTTTCATGATTGGCATTGATAACATATACTTGATCACATCTTCTCTACAAATCACAGTACACTCGGCCGATAGCAAATAATGCCTTAATTTTGTGCAAGAAAAATATAAACAAAGGCAAAGCTTCTCCACATATGAATACCGAGTCTCAGGATCTAGTAATCTTCGGCTTAAATAGAATATAACTCTTTCTTTCCCATCAACCTCTTGAATTAAGACAGAGCCGATTGCATGATCAAAAGCCGATAAATAAAGTCTGTACGGCTTACCCTTCTGTGGTGGAATAAGAACTGGCGGATATGCTAAATATTGCTTGATCTCATCCAATGCCTTTTGATGCTTAGGCTCCCAAACCAATTCTTCTTCATTTTTTAATTTCAGTAAAGGAGTAAATGCCTCCAATCGGACCGACAAATTTGATATAAACCTCCTCAGAAAATTAATTTTTCCAATCAAACTCTGCAATTCCTTCTTGTTCGTTGGAGGTTCAATATCATCAATCGCCTTACGGTTCCGATCATTCACCTCAATTCCTCTCTCATGTACCAAGAAACCGAGAAATTGGCCAGCTGACACGCCAAAAGCACACTTGAGCGGATTCATCTTTAATCCATGCTGTCTTGTACATTCCAGTGTTTCCTTCAAATCAGCCAAATGATCTCGATAACCTTTTGATTTTACTACCACATCATCAATGTAGATTTCAACTATCCTGCCGATCAACCTATGAAAAATATAATTCATAGCACGTTGATAGGTAGCACCGGCATTTTTCAAACCAAAAGTCATAACAACCCACTCATATAAACCGATAGCACCTGGACATTGGAATGCAGTTTTGGGAATATCTTCTTCTGCCATGAAAATCTGATTATAACCAGCATTACCATCCAGGAAACTCATCACTTTATGGCCTGATGCTGCATCAACAAGCATATCGGCCACTGGCATCGGATACTCATCCTTCGGGGTTGCCTTATTCAAGTTCCTGTAATCAATGCAAACACGTAGCTTTCCATTCTTCTTGTAAACAGGAACTATATTTGATACCCACTCAGCATATCGACATGGCCTGATAAACTTAGCTTCAAATAGCTTCGTTATTTCGGCCTTAATTGGCTCATGCTTCTCAGTCTTGAACCTCCTCGGGTACTGCTTGTGTGGTCGATATCCCGGTTTGATGGGTAGCCGATGTTCAACAATATCACGGCTTAAACCTGGCATCTCATAATATTCCCAAGCAAAACAATCAGAATACTCTTTCAAAAGCTTTATTAATTCTTGTTTATATTCGGGATCCAACTTAGCAC
>CM014275.1:16558524-16571220 GCA_004135705.1 Alloteropsis semialata
TATTTGAGTCGCTTCATGGAATCTCCACATGAGGAACACCTGACCGCGGTCAAGCGCGTGCTATGGTACGTCGCTGGAACGCGTGGTTTTGGTCTGTTCTACGCCAGAAGGGATGAAGGACAAGCGCAGCTGCTCGGTTACAGTGACGCCGACATGGCCGGCGACGTGGACACACGCAAAAGCACCAGCGGCATCGTCTTCTTCCTCGGCGGGAACATCATCACCTGGCAGTCCTCCAAACAGAAGGTCGTGGCTCTGTCTTCATGCGAGGCGAGTACATAGCAGCGGCCACGGCGGCATGTCAGGGCGTCTGGCTAGCTCGACTCCTCTCTGATATGACCGGGGTGGAGTCTGGAGTGCCGGAGCTAAGGGTGGACAATCAGTCTGCTATTGCATTGAGCAAGAACCCCGTCTTTCATGACCGGAGTAAGCATATTGACACTCGCTTTCATTTCATCCGGGAATGCATTGATGGGAACAAGATCATCCTCAAGCATGCCATGACTAGGCATCAGCTGGCGGATCTGCTGACCAAGGCACTTGGGCGGGTTCGTTTTCAAGAGCTGCGTGCACGGATTGGCGTTCTGGAGATTGGTGACCGCGTCAAGGACTAGGGGGAGAAATGTTGTCTACTCCAGGAGACGGGTCACGGTAATTAGTGTTTAGGTGGTTTAGTTGTTCGTTTGTTTCAGTTGTAAGCTAGGCAACGTATGTGATTCTTTCTGTTGAGATCACGTACGAGTAGTCAGGCCGCAGCGAGTTTGTTAGCGCTGATGGCCGGGTCGCGCGGCGCGAACTGGATGTGCGGGATGGCGCACGTCGCGAACAGATCGCGGCACGCTCTATACCCGTGGCATGCTCTCCGTGTGGGATGGCACACGATCTTCGGATCATGGCGCGGGTCAAGGGGCCTTGAGCCCAGGTTTTTGCTTTGCTACATATATGAAGAAATAAACAGAAAACGCTGCCAAGTTAAGCAGCACCAAAACATCGAGTGTCCTCTGTTCTTGAGTGCGCGTCTCTGTTCTTCGCCGGCGGCGAGAAATTGCCAGTGAATTACGTCAATTGGTACCGGGTGGTGGCACCACCCGGTACCTATATGGCCACATTGGTACCGGTTGGTGTCACCATCCGGTACCAATGAGCCACGGGGCCTTAGGTACCGGTTGGTGACACCAACTGGTACCGATGTGACCCCCTTTGGTACCAGATGGTGCCACCAACCGGTACCAAAGGGGCTCTGCGTATAAGTCCCCTTTTTCCTCCCCCAGCCCGAGCCATGGCTCATTTCTTCATCCTCCATTGAGCTCGGGTTGGGGGAGCTCATGCCCGATTTTTTCATAACTTTTGGAGATTTTACAAACCAAGTCCGCTAGAAGGTTAGCAACTTCATTCTCTCTCTTTTGACGTTTAGTATGGTCTATTTCATGCTCTATGTTTTGAGTAATTTGTGTTTTGTGGAATGGATTGAAATAAGAGATTTTAGATTGAATCTTCATTTTTATTATGAATTTGTAATAGAGAATCACTATATAGTTAGTTGTTGCATGTGTAGAGATGATGCATAAATTTTTAGACATTGTTTAGATTTTTGGATTATTTGTAGAAACTTTAAATGATTTTTATATTTATGCTTATTATGATTTTTAGATATTATAAATGATATTCATATTTAGGGTTATTAGGATTTTTAGAGATTATAAATGAAATTGATATTTAGGCTTATTACGAAATTTAGAATTACATCTTTTTAGAGGCTTCAAATGACGTTGATATTTAGGGTTATTAGGATTTTTTGAGATTATAAATGATATTCTTATTTAGTTAGATTTTAAATTCAATTTTACTTCTCATGGTTGTCAATATCTTGAACTAAAACAATCCAACTCTTGGCATGCCTATGATGATATCAAATTTTACCTAGTTTTCTAGCTGGGTAACATATGACGACCTTGAGCTTGAGCTTGTATTGTATAGTTATGCTTCTCATGGTTGTCATCAAACCGTGGGATACATCCATGCCCAAGCAACGAATCGGTTGTGATGGTTGGGCTGGGTGTGTCCCACGGTTCCATGCCTACCATGAACCAATTTTTTTACCACCTGTAATGTTTCTTATGCTCCAAGTTCAAGGTCAAATGAAAGACAACATATCTGAGGCAAATATTTTTTTGAGATGAGCAAATATTAATCACTCCTTCAAAATTTTTTTTGAGATGAGCAAAAGTAAGACGTTGATGATTTTGGAATGTGGTTGTCGGCCATCGTGCCCTTGGTTTGTCGCAGGTTTTGGAAACCTCCCGATGCAGGGGAGGTGCTGTCAAAATTTTTAGAGATTATAAAAGATATTCTTGTTAAGGCTTACTATAAATGATGTTGATGTTTACGGTTATTAAGATTTTTAGAGATTATATATGATATTCTTATTTAGGTTTATTACGAACTTTAGAAATTCATATTGGGGGATGAATTTTTCATTGTATTTTGTGAATAGATGAATCGGCAATGGATGTACAACGCGGATAGACGCTCATCTGACTTCATTAATGGCGTTCATCAATTCCTCGACGCGGCAAAGGCTAATTCGACCTCGGGTTTTATATGCTGTCCATGCAAGGTCTGTGAGAATAAGAAGGATTATCACATCTCGAAGAAGATGGTCCACACACACTTGCTTATGAGTGGTTTCATGCCTAACTATATCTGTTGGACCAAACACGGCGAAGCGGGGATGTTCTTTGAAGAAGGTGATGAAGCGGCGAAGGGGTTTTGTAATAATGGCTGGATATACTCCGAGGCTGCGATGTTCACTATTCCTTTATCTAAAAAATGTATTCATATCTTGGTAGGGAAATTTTGTATTATTGGGATTCTCCATAATGTTGATTATGGAACATGATAAAAGGGTGCCATGTGTAGCAAAGAAGTAATGAATTGAGAGAAGAAAGTGGTACAATATGAAACCGTGCTTTGCAAGACTATTTCAATCATCAATATAATGCTCTCTTGAACGAACTTGTGGCACTTTTGGCGAAAGAGCACTCGGCCTCCCTTTCGCCGTGGTACCCGACCATAACCCAATGAGGGTATGCGGTGGAGGGTTTCATGGCCGCCGACGGACGTTGTGGAACCCCCAAAGATATTTAATGGCACGCTCTTTCCCAAAAATGGAAGATTTTGTATATGAGTTTGAGTAGGAATTACGTGCCAGGAAAGAACTTAACGGACTGAATTTTAGTTTTTGGCGTCGGTTCACAAATCAAAATTCGTTGCTTAAAAATGCCATCGGCCGGGGAGCTAGTACCTCATTGTGGTCTTGGATACGAGCTGAAAATGCAGAATGGGAATATATAGAACATGTTTTTTCGGCCAGATTCTGTGTCTGCTTTTAGAATCCCTGTGAACCGTTGTATTTCTTTGGTGAAGAGGCTGTGAATCATTGATACTTTGGGTCTCGGTCTCCTGGTACGCATAACAAACGTGTGCTGTGACATACTTATATCCATTGCTTTCATATATTCGCATGGTAGGTGGTAGGTTAGTAATAGGCTTTTGTTTGTAGTCTGCCAACCTTGTCAGGTTTGTAATAATGGCGGGATATACTCTGAGGCTGTGATATTCACTATTCCTTTATCTAAAATTCATATCTTGATAGGGAAATTTTGTATTATTGGGATTCTTCATAATGTTGATTATGGAACATGTTAAAATGGTGCCATGAGTAGCAAAGAAGTAATGAATTGAGAGAAGAAAGTAGTACAATATGAAACAGTGCTTTGGAATACTAGTTCCACTACTACACAAACCACTTTCGATCCCCGTTTTTATTACCGGTTGTTAAAGACCCGGTACTAATGCTCTAAATTTAGTAGGCCCCGGAGACCCTTTGGTACCGGATGGTGTCACCACCCGGTACCAGTTGTCCGAGGACCTTTGGTACTGGGTGGTAAGACCACCTGGTACCAAAAGGGGGCCTTTAGTACCGGTTGGTGTTATCAACCGATACTAAAGAGTCCTCCACGGGTTAATTGAAAAGGAAAGCATCTGGTACTTGGTTAGCTGTGATGTGTAGGTGAGATGGTAAGAAAGCAATACGCGATGCGAGAGGTCCGGGTTCGAATCCCGCGCACCGCACGCACACATTTTTGCCAGAAAAATTGTGTGACTTGTGAAAAAATCATGCGCGTGTGTGGGAGTTTCCCCGAGATTTAAAATATTTTTTTGACACAAATTTCTTCGATACCGGTTGGTGTTTGTAACACCCCGCCCTCCAACACCGCACAGCGCCGCCCTTCCGTAGGGGCTCGCCCGCTTACACATAGCACCCTGCTTACATTTTCGTCCTCGCTTCGTGTAAAAGGGTTAACCCTAAGGTGCTATGGCTCGAGAACAAAGGCTTATAAGCTGGTTCCATCCTTGCTCAACTAGCAATGTGGTACTAAACATGTGCACCTGCACTCATGGGCCACAACTGGGCCATACCCAAATTGGGCCGGGTGTCACATACACCCCCTCCTCAAAGAACCCGACGTCCTCGTCGGTCCAGCTCACCCACACTTGAGAAAATGTCCCAGCAGACAGCCCCCTCTTAGCGCACGACCGTACGTCCAGGGCCTGACATATGCCATGCCGTGTGTCCCATCTCGGGCCCACACGCGCCATGCGCCATACGCCTGCACACTGCGCCCGTACGCGCAACTGCGAGGGTTGGCTCTGATACCACTTGTAACACCCCTCCCTCCAACACCGCACAACGCCGCCCTTTCGTAGGGGCTCGCCCGCTTACACATAGCACCCTGCTTACACTTTCGTCCTCGCTTCGTGTAAAAGGGTTAACCCGAAGGTGCTATGACTGGAGGACAAAGGCTTATAAGATGGTTCCACTCTTGCTTAACTAGCAATGTGGTACTAAACATGTGCACCTGCACTCATGGGCCACAACTGGGCCATATCCAAATTGGGCCGAGTGTCACAGTGTTATGAACCAGTACCAAAGGCACCCTTTAGTACCGGATGAGCACCCGGTACTAATGATCTACCCCTTTAGTCTCGGATTGCGGGTACCGATTCCAAAACCGGTACCAAAGGGGTTTTGGAACCGGTACCAAATCCACTTTTTCCACTGGTGTTCAATCATCAATATAATGCTCTTTTGAATGAACCTGTGGCACTTTTGGAAATATATGAAATTATATATTTGGATTGGCCGGTTCATGTAGTTTTTTGTGATTGATGATAAGTTGAAAACTGGTCGCTATGACAGATTAACATTTTTACTTAGTATACAAGACTTTAGTCTTATGGATACAAGTGATGAACTTAGGTGAGCAAACACATGCAAGCATCCACCAACCCACTCACACGCACATATGGCTATACACATATTTGCAATCCTCCACTGCCATAGAGTGCACATCATTAAATTTGAGCAACTAGTACAATATTAATGACTTGTTAAATCTAGATACACTAGCTAGGTGATTAGACTAGAGCGTGAGGTAAACAAACATCTTTGTGTTTAAGGTGCTTTCGTGGATCGATTAAAAACCCAAGCTGCATATAGCTTCTGTGAGGCCCTTCAAATGCATTTGTGGAGTAGCTATGGTCACCTAGAGCGGCATCTGTCGCGATCGGTGGGCACGACGGTGCCGTTGCCGGGGAAGAAGAAGCGGAGGCGGCAGGAGATGCGGGTCCAGTACGAGAGCTTGACGAAGACGCCCACCTTCCACCGTGTGCGCGCCTTGCCGAACAGGTCGAACGGCACCACGCCCGCCTTGAGCGATTCATCCATAGACTGCATCCCAGCTTGGTCCAGAATCCGCCCCTTCGACACCACGTTGTACCTCAGCGGCAGGGAGCTCTCCCGCGCCACCAGGAAGGGATCGGCCTGCAGGAGCGCCACGTCGGCGCTGCCGAACCCCAGGGCGAGTTGGACGCGGGAGAAGGCGGCTTCTGCCTTGGAGTTGTTGTTCTCGGCCAGGATGACGATGGACATCTGCAGCGACTGGATCGTGCCGCCCTGGTCGTACTGGAGCAGCCCCAGCTGCGCGTCGGAGACTACCAGGTACGGCATCTTGGGTTTGAAGAAGATGTACACGGCGAACACGGCCGCGCCGGCCACGATGACGCCGATGGCTAGCACGGTGCACAGGATGACCATCGCCCACGCCCACCACCCGGAGCTCCTACGCGCCCGTGATCCCTCCAAGACCCTCGGCGTCCGCGGCTTCTTCTGATCCACCACCGGCCTCTTCATGGCGATCTCTGTTGCCTTTGCCTCCTCCTCCTCCTCCTTTACGTCGTCGTCTACCGACGGTGGCGGCTTGCTGGGATCCTTTTCGAACTTGTCTGCCTGCTCCTTGTACTTGTGCATGCGATCCGTGGCGAAGGGCCCGCCCCTCTGGCGCTTGTGCGACATCAGGTATGCCAGCAGGCTGGCAAAGAGGTCCTTGAACCCTTTCAGCTTGAGGAACCGCTGCAGGTCGGTCCTGAGGGTGTCGATCATGGGGTTTGGCTGCTTCGCGTCAAGGGCCTTCTGGGCCTCCTCCAGCTTGCCGTGGGCGCTGCTAACGTCATGCATCTCACTCGCCTCCTCCATCTTCTTTATGCAATAGAGACGGTCCAGCTCCATTTCCACCTCCGGCTTCATGGCGTCCCGGCTGGCTGATCTGGTGCGGTGTATAAAGCATCTCAGGCGGTGACCACGAGGGGAGTAAAAATCTTTTCCTTGTGTTCTGGAAGGCACGAGAATGTGCATCAGTGGTATTAGTTAGACCAGCCGAGATCCTAGTGCATGCAGCGTAAGTACTTGTTACACTAGCTAGCTAGATCGATAAACGAATGTCATGTTGGGACTTGTACCTATACGAGCATTGGGCGACGATGGCTGTCGCGCGCCACTCCCTGTCGACCGCGGGGAGGAGGAGGTGGACGACAACCTTGCGGAATTCGCCGCTGAAGAGATCGCCGAAGCTGACGGTGACTGAACGGACGACGTTCTCGTCCACCTCCTGTGGGTAGCTCCCGGCGTCCACTCTCTCAATGGTGGAGTGTCCTTGCTGCTGCCACACGGTGAGCTTGAGGTTCTGGACCACGACGCCGAGCAGGCCACCCAGGATCTCCGCGAAGTGCCCGGTAAGGCTCTCCTCGTCCTTGACGTAAAGAAATGTTCCTCCGAGGCTATTGTTGGCGATCGCCCCCAGCAGCTGCCCGGTTGTTCAAACAATTAAATGTACGTGATTATATTATTATTATTACTTATTAGTAAGCAACAAGCATGAACATCAACCAATCACATTAAAAAAATATATGTATGTGCCTTGCCTTCTCGTCGTGATCTTTACCAAAACCAAACGTGTAGACCGCCACACCGCTCACATCCACATCTCTAGCACCACTACTTGGATACTCCTTGCCATCAGACATGAGAACGATGCTGGAGATGCGGCCGCTCTTGTGCTGGCGGGCGTCGAGGACCTGGAGGCCGGTCTCGAGGCCGCCTTTCATGTTGGTGTAGCCGCCAGCATTCAGCTTTTTTTCGACGATTTCCTTGAGCTCTTCCTTGGCGGCCCCGGTCATGACCCGCAGCGGGCACCGCCTGTCAGCTTCGGTGGAGAAGGAGACGATGGAGAGGCGATCCTTGGGCCCGAGTTTAGTGATGACGAACATCATGGCTGTCTTCAACTTGGCAAGCTTCGGTCCGCGCATGCTTCCGCTGACGTCCAGGACAGCCACGAGGTCCAGCCCCAAGCGCTCGGTGGTGGAAGACGTGTCGATGACCTCCAGGAGCACCTGCTGCCTGTTCTCCTCCAGTGGCGCCTTGTCGTTGCAGTACGCCACCAGCCGCACTCTGTCGCCGACCTGGTGGATTGGCTTTGGCCCTGCTTGCATCAGGCACAACATCGAGGTATGTCACGGTTCATTTATTTCTTAGCTAGAGACCAAAATATATATGAATGAATTGGTGTTCCAGAAATTACAGAAGAATTGAAAGGAACGGTGTGAGAACGACCTGCTGATGAATTTGCAGGAGGCGGCTCATCGTCGTTGAAGGACATTATCAATTCAGATCTCGATCTAAACAACCAAGTGATAATATGTACTACTAGGTTAATTTCATTTCAATTGAGATATTCCTATAGTCCTATATATAAGGGAGCAATGGATTGGAATGTAATGGATGCGTGATTCGTTGGTTAAGGTCGGGGACAGGAAGGGTTTGGTATCTTCCTTGCTCTACCCCACAGCTTCTTCTTTTTTCTTTTTCTCATAAACACAAGCAAAGGAAGATACCAAACCCTTGCTGTCGAACTAATTAAAAGCCTGTACTGTCAGAGAATTCTTATCGGATTTCAGTGACACCCAAATTGATACTATTCAAAAACGATACCAGATTCCTAGCTAGATATTATACAATCAGCTTATACTGCTTGGTCATAATTTAAAGGAAATAGATGAGTGCGTGTCAAACTGATTCATACACCACCCACGTGTTACGAACTAATTATTATATTTAGCATACGAGCTAGCCACATCATTATGAGCATATCTAATCTTGTTTCGGGTGATAAAGAAATACTCCCTCCATTAGAATCCTTGCCCGTTGTATTTTCTTTGGTAGCGAGGCTGTGCATCATTGTATTGTCTCAGTTAATGCAGAAAAAATAAGAAATTCGTGGATATATGGGATTAAATGGAAACGTTTAAATTGTTGCTGACATTAAACAAAAGTGCTCCAATACAACAAATACATGGGATTAATTGTATGGACTAGTCGTCAACCCGTGCATTTGCACGGGCTGGATGTATAATATTTTTCAGAGATTAGATGACATCTAACCAAATAATGATTAGAGAAGATATTAATATCAACCAGTGCATTGCACGGTCTATGTAATAAATAGTATGATATTTATCAGATTATAACATCAAAATGACACCCAAGTTGAAAACTATAACGTGTTAGAAATTCATAGGCTAAAGAATGTGCTTATAATCTCCTTGCTGTTCTTTTATCTTGGTTTTAGAGTGCCATTTGGTTTGTAAACTCTTCTCCTCGTTAACTGGTCTCTTACCACCTTTTTATAGACAAAAAATAATTTATAGATAACTAATACACATAGACATTTGTATTTTATAATTATAGCTTACTAAAAAATAACTAATAGCTACAAATACATAGATATATATTGTATTCTGGATTACGATTCAAAGTTTTGAAGAATATTAGAATACTAAGTTTTAATTGACGTTCTCACTTTGTATATGACTAATACATCGTTTCCGGTTGCCTACTGCATAATTGAAATATTATCATTGCTGATTGTTCATGAAAACAAAATACGAATACAAGGAAAATAAAACAGCATATATACACGGGACACATTCACACATTTGCGAGACACATATTTCATTAATTTTGATCTTTTACAAAACATATGAATACATGCTCAACAGCTTGTCTTCATCTGTCTTCTGCGTTGATGCTTAAGGAGATATCTGACTTGTAGAAGTTGCGTATTTAGCTGATCCCTGGGGCCTATTGGGCACGTCCGGCTAATTACATCCGTAGAGTGAGTCTGTGGAAACCCTCTAATTAAGCTGCGCTTTTATGGTCATCATCAAATATTCAACTACTCATGATCCATATGCGATATACGGTGTAGATATGTGTGTGTGAAACATGTGATGCGGGTGGCTTTGTTTCGCCGAAACCCGGTCATGGTATCTCCATCGCCACGTCATAGTAAATAGAAAGTGTGTAGCCCAAATTCATCGAACGTGGACATACGTATGTTGCCTTTGCCTCGTCGGTGCCCGGCAACGTAGTGTCCAATCCCGTTATTTGGGACGTGTTGGTGAAGTAATGACCTCGCCTCATTGGCACTTGGCCAATGTTTTGTCCAGCCTCATCGGTACTAGACACATGGTGTAATATTAATTAGCTGCAATGCAGCGTTAAGATGATGCTTGGACGATGCTCACAAGATGAGCAATTCGACAGCCTTCCGGCGTTGCAGAGTTTCTGAGATCGATATCTGGATTCGGACTAGCATAGCCCAGCCAAAATTATGAAAAGTGCATATTGCTCTTCTACGGGTGTATGCCCAGTAGGACATGTATATATGGTTGGGTCCTATAACGAGGACTTCTCCCTCACTTGATTGCTTCTCAATGGAGAGTTGCATGTAATAGGCATATCATAGTCAAAGACCGTTATGTTTTGCATGAATATTATATTTCTCGCTCCCTTATAACGGGGCAAGGAACGTAGCCGTAAGCCGTTCAGCTTAATTTGTGTTCAGGACTCATGTAGAGTTAATATAGCCATCTCTACCCGGGGATAGTAGACATCTATTCACTGTCGCGTTATAGAAGCACTCGGCACTTTGCCATATTTTAAGAATGAATAATCTTAAAGCTTCTTCTCAATCCGGGGACACTGTCGCTATATATATGGTAGCCGTCTCGACCCGAGAAAACTGTGAAAATAGATAGCCTTCTCAACACGGGGACACTGTCATAGGCTCAACCATGATTTATTTCATAAAATACATACATGTCTTTGAAATAATATGTAACATAAACATAATATATTTCTTTTACCGTATGCTTTTTTTTAAAAAAAAATTGTCGAACACTGATTGCATGTTTTCAGATAATTTCTATTATAATAACAAACTGAATGGACTTCAACCCATTTAAAGAAACATTCTTCAATTTTGTGTGCTTGAAATATAAAGAAATATTTATTTTGTAAATTATATTTCCACATTGTGTACACTTGAGTATTGCTATTATATCTATTATGTTTTAATTCTACTAATGTTGTGCAATCCTACTACTGTACAATATAAGCATGAGCCTATTTTTAATCTTTTTGTTTTTTCAAACTGATTAAAAATAAGAAAAAACCAATGCATACATTTAAGGAGTCGAGAGACTTAAATTTCTTTTATGGTGTAAAACAAAAAAATAGACAAAAGAAAATCAGGATAATCAAATTGGAGAAATAAAAATGAGACACGTGTCATACCCTCACGTCTAGGAGCAACCTTTCAGCAAGGCCTACATTCAAGGTACTCCGTAAACATACATGATGTCTCCTTGACAAACGGTTTCAGCTAGTTTCATGTCCATCCATGTAGTTGGCTACTTTCATCTTCCCTGGGTCAATTCTGATCGAGCACATGTTATTTTCCAGTTGTCAGATTCTTTTGGAGGAAATAGGGTTATCTAGCATGCCATATATTATACTTATTAGCTGCCTTCATCACTGGGCCGATTCTGATCGTTGTGGCATGGTTGTAGTATTTGGCACTTCTGCGGTTCTTCCACACCACCATTTTGTGTTATGCGGATCACGCTGCTTAACCATATATCTCCACTCCGCAACATTGGTCAACCAGGCAGCTATTAGTTCTGATCAGATCTAAGGGATGAGCTGATAACATTGAGGTCTTGTATGACAATACTAATGTCGCTTAGTGACTTTAAAATGTACACTACCGGAGAAGGAGCCATCGGTACCGGTTCCAAACCCCCTTTGGTACCGGGTTTTGGAACCGGTACCGAGCATCCGTGACTAAAGGGTCGCCCCTTTGGTACCGGGTATTTACCCGGTACCAAAAGGGGGCCTTTGGTACCGGTTGGTAACACCAACCGGTACCAAAGGTTTTTATGCGCAAAAAAAATAATTTAAATCCCGGGGAGGCTCCCACACACGCGCACGTCGCAAGTCACAAGTCACACGATTTTTCACGCGAAAATACGCGCGTGCGGCGCGTGGGGTTCGAACCCACGACCTGTGGCTTCGCGCGTTGCTTTCTTACCATCTCACCTACACACCACAGCTGACCAAGTCCCAGATACTTTCCTTTTGAATTAACCCGTGGAGGGGCTTTGGTACCGGGTCGTGTTACCAACCGGTACCAAAGGGTCCAGACCCTTTGGTACCGGGTCGTAACACCACCCGGTACCAAAGGGGGGTCTTTGGTACCGGGTGGTGTTACGACCCGGTACCAAAGGGTCCTCGGGGCCTACCAAATTTAGACCCGGTACCAATGACCCCTTTGGTACCGGGTCATAAGTAACGGGTACTAAAGGGGGTGACCGATAGGCCATTTTCTGGTAGTGGTACCACCCAAATAAATAAAAATGTAATATTGTTGTTCACGGTAAAACTATTATATTCCGAAAGTACATTACAACAATAATCTAACATTATAGTTTATGATATTTTGGTATTTTAGTGGACAATAGGGGACCCTTCGATTTTTCCAGTTTGAAGTAATCAGTTTAGCATGTGGTTGCACTGATCAGAATAATCAAAACTAAAAGAGAGTAAAGGCCAAAGAAATAACAGTATGTATATGACACTATTGCAGACTTCCACATCTTAAACTGATACGTGCATTGCTTGGATTTTGTGACCCCCTACTTCTAATTTGATGATTTGTTTGAGGCTTCTGCTCCTGTTTTGATTGCAAGCCTAATTTCAGTTGCAAAGACGACATTATTAGCATCGTCTTCGTCGCGTGAGAGATCTACGGTGACAAGATAGATGTGATCCAAGGAGGATGTCTCTCGTGGTACTTGAACAAGTTGAGGTGATACGATCTGTTGGAACTCAAGGCAAAGAAGTAGACGTGAATCCATTCAAATCGAGATTTTGCTTGCTGAAGTTTTGATGATTTG
>CM014275.1:16573575-16598322 GCA_004135705.1 Alloteropsis semialata
GCCGCCCCGACGTGCGCGCTGAAAATCCCATAAGTCTTCATCACCCCAAAATCCCCCACTCCCGCAGCCGCAGGCCTCAGCTTGCATCGCTGGCCGGGCCATCCTCGTCGGCAGCCTACCTCTCCATCCGGCTCCCCTCCCCCCGCAGACCCATCCACCTCCAAATCCATGGCTGACCCACCCCAAACCAGACCCATCACCTCCTTGAAGAAGAATCTAAGCACTGAAGATAGACGAGTCCATTTTTATGAACCCTAACGAGGCTGCCTGAGAAGCTTCTGCATCGACGCTCTTGTCCCTTCCGCTGCTCCCTCCTCTTCTACACGCCCGTCCTCTTCTACATGCCCTCCTCCTGTACATGCCGATTGGATTAAAGGTGATGCGTTTCTAGCCATGTTGGTGTTGGATGCGTGAATGTAATTTTGGGGATTTTAGGGCCTCTGGCTGTATTGGATTTGTGGGATATTTGGGGATTTTAGGGCATGCGGGTATCAAAGGATTTGTGGGATTAGGGGTGATGTTAGGGCCTGCTGGTGTCAAAAGATTTTGGGGGAATTTGGGAATTTCAGGGCTGTGGAGATCTGATTTTTAATACTGATGTGTGATGGCAATAGCCTTTTTTCCTATGTGAACTTTGTTATTCACTATTGTGCTTACTTGCTAGGAAATCCTCTGATTATTATCTACTAAATGTCGTTCTTACCTTGCAGTACTGAAACAAAAGTTCACTCTTGCAAAGGTCAGAGAATTACAAGATCTGCACTAGACAGGAATAATTATTTATCACAGGTAATATATGTGGTCCTTTTTTCCCATCTACCAGGGAGACTAGGATGTATGCTAAATGAAACTTATTGACATTTTTTAGTGCCTGATTGAATCAGAGTCCAGTGCTAAAGTTCACTCATGCCTGATTGAATCAGAGTCCAGTGCTAAATTTCCGTTAGCATATATTACTTGTGCAGGGTGGCCTGTGCTAACTGACAGATGAATGCATCTTAGTACTTTAAATTTGAGTTAGCACAGGCTACCTTTTCTCAATGACATATGTAATGTCAGTTTTAATCATGAGTTTTTTTAATATTTTGAATGCCATGATTATTAGCTACAGAATTTGTGAGGCTTTTGTACATTTAGGATAAAATTTGTCGCATCTCATCTATAGATTGAGGATCTGCTACTGTTGTGATTATTTATATCTAACTTTGGATCAGTGCAGTTAGTGAGTTGATTGTGATATATCATTATTAAAATTTTGGTACATGCAAATCTTATATATGAGCATTGTATATACACTGAATTGACCTAATGCATGTTATCCTGCAGCTGCTAAACCTGAAGATTCACAGGCGTGTGTACCTTGTTTGTTCCTCACAACTTTTTTGTTTGTCTCTCTTGTGCAATTCTTTTATTCAATATTAACATCTTGCTGAAGGTTCCATTGTGTCCCTCGTTAATGTATCTAATTTTAGTAGAGCCCAAGGATTGAGGAACATGATGATGAGGGCTATCACAATGCTCAAATTGAAGAAGAATATTCTAATCACTCTGATGAAGGTGAGTTCATGCTTGTGGATAGGCGTGTTGTAGCCTCAGAAGTGGTGCGGAACCATGAGGGAAGCCCTGCTAGTGTAGCCCCACCCGTGCAGCCTCGTCAGTGCAGCCTTGGTGCAGCCCCATCAGCTCTAGCCCAAGCAAGGAGTGATGCCCCTTGCCGTGAACATGATGAACTTGTAATCTTCTCATCCATCTTACAAAGTGTTTAATTTTGATATATTAGTGGTTCAATTTTCATAGATACATCATTTGTTTCAGGTTGGAAAGGATGTGAGATTATATGCAATGTTGAGATCTGATCTTCCAGTGGCTAAGGGAACAATTATTTCAACTAATCCTAACACCGTGCTTGGAGGTGAAGCTCTTGGAAAGCAGTACTGCGAAGTTATTGTGACTATTGTGTTGAAAAGAGATGCCATTTTGCCTTGGCCTTATGCTGATTTTGAGAAGATGATTGATGCGCATAAGATGGCGATTGCATGGCCATGCAAGAGAGTAATACACTCATTTTCGTTTCTTTTCCTTTCATGTATTTTTGATAGTCACCAATGTTTCTAATTAATGATATTTCTGATAGTTGAAGGTTACCAAGGCACCGCAATCTTCTCACGGTACTGCCGGTATGTTGTTCTGGAATTTACTGTCATCAAACATCTTACTCTTCTCCTATTACTTCTGTTGCATTTCCCTTAGTGAAGACAATGGCATGGTGATCTTACTTCCATGCACAATAGAAACATAGAAGTACTTGCCTAATGCTACCTTGTGTGAATACTAGTACTTGCCTACTTCTACCATGCATGAATACTAATAACCTGTATGAACATAGAAGTACTTGCTGCTACAAAAGAGAAATATAGAAGTTCCAGACTAACCTGCATGAACACTAATTGCCTGCTGAAACTTTGCATGGATGAACACATAGAATTACTTTTTTGCTGCTAGAAAAGAGAAATATAGAAATCCAATACACAAATGTTTGCCTGCTGCAAACCCTGTTTTGATTTATTTTCATTGGGCAGCAGCAACTAGCTAGGACAACACAGATGACAGCTTTGCCATATTTTTTCCTAACAGCTTACAATTTGGACTTTGTTCAGGTGGAAGGTCCTAGAGGTAGTGTGATGCTCGATTGTGTTGACAGCAAGCTGATTGAAGTGCTCATGGATGCTATATTTTGTGATGGACTTACTAGAGATGATACATTTTGGCTGTGAGCTTTGACATAACAAACTTTTGGTTGTGGCAACATTTATTTGATCTAGCTTGGCTGCTTTTGATTCTGTTGTAAATGTAGTTAACATGTGAACTTTGACAAGCCAAACATGTTCTAGCTTGACTTTTGGTAGCTGTGACAATTTTATGTAGGTGGCCTCAATGGAAACTATGAGCATATCCAGTCATTTCTCTATTTGATGTTCAATGTAACTATGAGCTGTGATCAGACAATTGTTGTTTATGTGCAATATCGGAAGAATTGGTATCATGACTGATTACATGATTTTAGGGCGGTTTAATGCTTTGTGTTGGATTGTTGGTTGGTAAAAGTATCTATAATTTCAAACTGTCTGTCGGTGCAAATTTGTAACAAACTGTTGGTCGGAATATATGTGTCTGTCGGTATATTTCCACTAGCATTCGACTGTTGGTCGGTATAACTAGCGTCCGTCGGTATAGGGTTATACCGGCGCCACTTACTGTGACTGAAATGTGGCATCAGTATAACTCTATACCGACGGTTCTATACCGACGGACGGAGGGTCGGTACAGAGCCCTATACCGACTCCAATGGAGTCGCTACAGTGAGGCTGTGGTATAGTGACTCTAGGCAGGGAGTTGAAATCGACGGCGTGCCGGCGTTGAGGGCTGGATGGCAGGAGCGGTCGAGTGGAGGCGCTGACTGCCGCGGAGGTGGAGGCGTCGAGCACTGAAGCCGAACGCCGCTCAACGGCTCAAGTTGCCGCCGGCTCCCGCGGCCACTGCTGGTAAAAAAGAACGGCGAGGCCGCACCGCAGCCCGTGGTCACAGGTCGTCGAGGCCTCGATGGGCAGCGGCTGCCAAGAATGAGCTACCAGAGATGAACCCAAGAGATGGAGAAAACACTATCAGGGAAGAACCGGCAAGGGATCGACGGGCACCACCGTCCGCCGGCCAAGTCGCCTCCACCTCCTTCAGATGCGCTGCCGCTTCCCAATTTTCAGTTGCCTTTATCGCTAAACGTGTGGGTAAGATTCGTTCTTGGCAGTTGACCGACAGGTATTACAGGACCGCTCCGGTTCGCACGGAACCGTCCGGTTCACCGGTTTCATAAAAAACTGGCTGGTTCATCCGGTTTTTAGCGGTCTGATTGCACACACGATCTTTTAAGTGAACCGGACCGCTAGAGGCTGGTTCGGTCTTTTATCGGTCCAAGCGCCGGTCCGGTCCGATTCTAATAACTATGATGGCCAGTAGCATTCAGCATTGTATTAGTCTGCAGTTACTTGAAGAATGACAGAAGTAGTCTGCAACCCCTTTCATTTGCACTTGCACATATGCATATGTCAACCGCGTGCATCTCTGACGACCGACCGTGGACAGGACACCGCGCCAAACGCCACCAGGCCTAGGACTAGGATAGGGAAGGCAATTCACCCGCGGGCACCCGCGGGTTTTGGACCCAATGGGTGCGGATGCGGGTTCAAAATTCCACCCGCATGTGCACCCACACCTGAACCCGAGATTCACGGGTGCGGGTCTGAAATTTTATCCACGGATGCACCCGCACCCGCCCGCATACTGTAAAAAGCCCTGTACATTATTGATTGTGGTTGCATCTAAATGCAACTGAAAGCAATATAAGATTTCTCATACATTATATTGAATGTTAGCTGTAATAGTTTATCTATTTGGTTATTTGTTGAATTGGAGACCATGTTGTTGTCCTCCCTAATGTTGACTGCATTGTAAAACTTAAATGTACCGGTGTCTGTGAATTTTTATTTGTTGATTTGAAGACCTCTATTTGATTATATGTTTATTTGGAGATTATGGAAATTGGAATTTTTGTACTACTAGAAAATTGGAAACTATATGTGTAAAAGTGAAACTGTGAAATCACTTGAACCATGCTCAAATTCATCATTTGTGCATGTAATGCTCTCAGACCCGCGGGCACCCGAAACCCGCCCGAAACCCGACGGGGCAGGTGCGGGTGTAGAAATCCACCCGCGGGTTTCTCGCGGGTGGGTTTTTTCCTACCCCACGGATTTGGCTACGGGCGGGTTTTCACTGAACCCGCACCCGAATCCGCAGGTGCCATGATGCCTAGCTGACGATCGAGAGGCTCCAGACATGCAAACGGCGCGGCCGTGGTTAGTTTACTACACAGGGCGCGGTCAGGTGCAGGCCTTCCAGATTTAAGCCCAGCGAGTTTGTTGGCGAGATCGAAATTCTTTGCATGCCTTCTGGAGCCAAAGCTAAACTTGCACTTGATAATTGTTTTCGGATTTTCTTTCTTTATAACAAACTGATGAACCAATTAACCAACAAATGACTATGCAATTGAACTATGGGTTTTGCTATGGTACTCCAAAACTGTTGTGGACCGTCCATTCTAAGTAGATCTAGGTGGTTAGGATGATGTATTACTTTCTAAGAGGTAATAGATTAAATATTTATCTATATTTTTTAAACTGTTAAATAAGGAAAATATCTCCCTATTAAATCTAATCTCCATGCATAACTGCATCAGTTTTCTTTTTTGTAAACGATCTAACGCGAAGAGTTTCTTGACGATTGAGATGTCCATTCGTTTTTAGTAAAACATATGCGTCCATGTATTGTTTCATGAAATTAACTACTATCTGATCTAATGCTAATAGGGCAATAAACTCATGTTTCGTTTCTTTTGTTTCTCGCATGAACGTGACCAATTCAAATATCCGTTAATCACCCTCTATGTTTGGTTAGCTCTAGTAGATTTGCATTGAAATCAAGGAAAAGACACACATTCACATTATTGAAATCTTGAACAACGATGATTTCTAGATGATTTTTAGTCATGCACTGCAAATAAATTTGGCTCACGATAATTAAAAATTCTGACAGTTCGTGACGGCAACAAGATATGCGGCCGTGTGCCCGTGTCTCTCCTCACGTCTTTGTCACTTGGACTGTGATTGAGCATGGCAATGGTGAAAGTGAAAGCCGTGATTGTATTGACAGAGAGACAATGTTGGGGCCCTTTCTCTCTCTTCGCCGATGATAGCTTCAGATACTACTTTTTATATTTAATTTTGAATACAATCGGGTTATTCTCGAATACGAAAAAGAATCTGATAGTTTATATTGAATCTACATTCAAATATCTAGTTATCTACATGGCATAATTGTCTGCAAAAATACATGTGTTACAAATGATTTTGGGAAAATGCATGAAAACCATGCAAGTAGAGGGATATATGTAATTAGTAAAATTAATCATAATTAAAATAATAATTAAGTCAATTAAATATTTATAAATAGTATAATCATATAACCCTTAAATCATTTTGATTTAAAAGTTGAGTGTGGGCTATTCAAAAGTTAATGTACACATTATTGGTCACATTTATATATTTAATATAATTTTTCATATTAAAATTAATGTTTATATATCATTGGCCATATTAAATGTAGTATCATTAGTCACAACTTTTAGAAAATGTAAAGATTCTATATTTAGCCTAGAGAGTATAGTGTATGAGTAGTCCGCATATATTACTTGATCCACATTCAAGAGACTCAAGTCGACTCTAGAGGCTAGATGTTAATTAGGCTCAAAAAACTTTCTTATTTTTGATATAACAATTTTTGTTATACATATATATTCACAATCACATTTGTACTTAACAAATTAGAATTCGGTTACTAAATGTGATGAATTAGAGCTAAATTTGGCCAATGATATAAACAGACGGATATCTAAATTTACATTTTAGCATACATGCTATCCGATAATTCGGATATCTAATATCCATTTCCCACCCTACCAATAGGGACTTAAAAGCGAAAGACTATTCTTGGCCTCAATACATGGATCACCTAACTGACAATTAAACAATGTTTCAGCCTGATAAAATACTTGTTGTGAAACCATGATACCGCGCAAATAAGAATTTATTTAGAGAAAAAAAGTTATAAAGACAAATAGGATCTAAATCTTTTAGGACCCTTCTCTTATTATAAACTTGGTTAGGGTCTTTTTTACATTAATAAGCAATGTGGCCTAAACTTTTCTACCTCTGCATGGGCTTCCTTCCTAGATTTCTGCATATTTCATGGGCCTAGTGGCCCATTTAGAGATAGGTGTCCACTATTGGCCTATGGGCCCTAATATCACACGCTTTCTTTTGGAGACTTGTTCCAATACTATACTTATCTACAATTGAAAACATTTCTCACCTAATTTAGGTCCACCGTACCCCTCATGTCGGACCCACCTATCAGGTTTGAGGGAGGTGGGAGGAGGCTGAGACCCATAGAATTTACGGGTTAGAGGATGATTCTGCCAAAATCTAAATTTGTGGACCAATGGTGGTCACCCTTGGATGATGAGTGATTGACAACCGTTGTGTGGTTTGATGTATCTCTTGGCTTGTGATGTGCAGGTGTAGGATGTGACATGGCGGTCGACGGCATGTGGTGAAGGTCAAGCGCGAAAGGTTCATGCCGATGGACCGAGGGCGGTGAAGGGTGAACGAGTAGGCTTGAACCGAGGGACCCGAGGAGTCCTGGCGGAGTCATGGGCGATCCACATGGTGCACGGAAGAGCAAGAGTACATGATGGGATGAAGACGGCGTCGGTCGAGTCAAGCGGGACAGAGGCGAGTCGAGTAGGCGGCCCGGGAGCGGGAACGAAAGACTTGGAGGTGTCGGAGGCTTGGCGGAGGCCGGACACGCATCGACATCGGTGAATCACGTCGTGCGGCGGCGTGCATGGAGGGTTTGACCAGTTTGGCCTCAAAACTGGGGGTGAGTCACGCCTGCGGGTGTGCAAGAGGGTTTGGCGGTTTGGTCCTCAAAATCGGCCAGTAGCAGGTTTACCGGTTTGGGCCTCAAAACCGGGCGGTGGCGGGTTTGCCGGTTTGGGCCTCAAAACCGGGGGTGACAAGTCGGAGGACGCGTGGCACCATCGCGAAGCTTGCGTCGAGGCGAAGCAAAGTCGTGAAGGAGCCGGGTCCGTACGATGCATGCAGAAAAAGTTGGACGATTTTACCCTGGGGGGTATTTGAGTTGTGTGCTTCATGTAGGGGCATTTTGGTCTTCTGGCCAAATGCCTATATGTATGAGAGAGGCTGAAATTTTCAGCTATCTCTTTTGCTAGTGGGGGAATGCTCTTTCATTTTGGGGTGCTCTTGGGAGAGAAGGAGAGAAGAGAGGAGCGGCTCTTTGTTTGAGCTTTTTGCCATCCAAGTTTTGTAATACTTGTGAGTGGTTTGTAACCGGATATGGCTAAGTGATTCATAGTGATTTCTTCCTCTTAATCTTGTGCCAAATCCTTTGTTCCCAGTGTTTTTCTTTTTCGGATTTTCGGAGGTATTTTCGGGGAATTTTTGTTCTTCGCGATTGGGCCCAAATCCCGTGAGATTTGTTGAGAGAATATGTTGCTAGGATCCTTGTGAGCATTTACCATGTGATTCCCCTCTAAAACCCTCTCGGATTTGGCTTGATTTTGAAGATTTCCCCAAAACCGAGTTTTTGCTTAGGGTTTCGGTTTTCCCCAAAATTCGTCATGAATACTTGAGCTTTTATAGGCGTGTTCAGATGAAACGAATCAAAAAATTGTCCCAAGGAATCTTGCATACATGGAGTACTAAATGAAGTCTATTTACAAAACCTTTTCACAGATGAGTGCAACTTTGCGCGACGAATCTAACGAGCCTAATTAATCCATGATTTGCTACAGTAATGCTACAGTAATCATCCTCTAATCATGCGGTCAAAGGCCTCATTAGATTCGTCTCGCGAATTTGTCAGGGGGTTATGGAGGTAGTTTTGTAAACTGACTTTATTTAATATCTCTAATTAGTGGTCAAAGTAGGGTGCAAAAAATTTGCCCTCCAATCTGAATTCATGGTTCTGTTAGCCCTTGAGGTTGTGATCATGTTTCTCAAGTATTTCATTGATCCGTGCTGTGTGGAGGATTTAATTTAGAGTTGAAGATTGGAGGCGTTCTTTTGTTCTTGCTGTGTTCTAGCGGCTCCGTTCGGCTCGGCACCGACGCCCGACGCACACACGCGCACGCGGGCGCGGCCAGCAGGCAGCAGCCACCCGTGGCACGCCGCACGCGCTGCAGGCACGAGACGCGGCAGGGCGCGCGGCCCCGGTGCCCTGGGCGGAGCGCGAGGCCGCGAACGCAGCACGCAGCTCGGCGGCGGCAGCTTCCACGCGCGGCCGTCGTGGGCTCACGCGGAGCTCGAAGGCCCACGAGCGGGGCAGGCGGCCCAGCTCGGCGCTGCGGCCAGCAGGCCTGCACGCGCGGTCCAGTAGCTGCACGCGAAGGCAGGCCTAGCAGCTGCTGGACAGGAGCAGCACGTGGGCCAAGCAGCGCCAGCCTAGGCAGCCTCACCGAGCAGACAAGCTGCACAGCACACGGACGCCAGGCCCATCAACGTAGCACACTGAGTTTAGCTTAAGGGCTTGTTTAGTTGGTGCAACTATTTTGAATTTTTTACTGTAGCAATTCTAAACTTAAGATTAGGAGGACTAAACATGATCTAATTATAAAACTAATTACACGGATGGACGGGAAATCGCGAGACGAATCTATTAAGCCTAATTAATCCGTCATTAGAGATTGTTTACTGTAGCACGACGTTGTCTAATTATGGCCAAATTAGGCTCATTAGATTCGTCTCGCAAAGTTAGGTGGGTTATGGAATGGGTTTTGTCATTAACTCACGTTTAATACTCCATGCATGTAAGATTCCCTTTGATGAATAGTGAAGCTGGATGAATAGTGAAGTTTCGGCCTTGTTTAGTTCCCACGACAAACTTCACCATTAATTGTTTTTCTTTTGCAATCATTACCAATAATTGTTTAATCATTGTATAATCATGATCGATCATTACTTAATCATTGCAATCTTTATTTAATCAATATCTTTTGCAGCTTATCTTTGTCTAGCTTCTTAATTAAGCATTGCATGCTTAGTTAGGTTAAGTGCTTTTCTAGTGAGGGGTTAGTAGTGGTTTAGCTCAATCACGTGTGCAAGCTTTTCGGTGTCTTACTTTTGCTTCCGCATTGCTTTGTACCTCTCTAATCGTTTCGTCGATCTCTCGTTCCCCTCCCCCAACACGATCTGAGAGCCTGGCGGCTGACGCCTCCGCAGCGCTCTACCAGAACCTACCGGTCGCGGTCCGGGCATGACATATAGTTCCTTGTCAACGGTGAGTCTGTGCAGAGCGTGAACCTGTTGATGTAGCGGAACTGGGCAGGGGCGTTGCTCCTTGACTTCTTCAAGCCTTTCATGATGCTCTATGCGCTGCTGCTCGCCGTCCCAGCGCTCGACTTCACTGACGTGCTCTCCGATCTCCGCCGGNTGACAGCATTGACAAAGGTATTTCATATTAGTCAATTACTCCAAAATGATACAATAAACTCATGCATACATAGAAATGCCACGTCCACATTCACATCACATGAACTCAAGCATATAAAAAAACCCGTACAAAGTATTCGAAGCACCACAAAGTGCATATGCACAGTCTCGTTACATGAAAACATCAGCATAAACACAGCAAACACGTCCACGGCTGCATGAAAACAGCAGCACCAGCAACAAATCCATACGGCACAGTATCATGCAAACAGCAGCATCAACAACAACTCTTTGCAACACAAATTGGCACGGCACAGTGACATGGACACAGCAGCAGCAATAAACAGCAGCAGGCTCAAGCACAGCCACAATATCAAGCACCCTTGTTCCTGTTTTCCGCCATCCACTCTTGCTTCTGTTTAAGCCATGTGAACCTTTCCTCATTAGTCCTCAAAGTCATGAAAATCCGCCTTTCAATTCCTTCTTTGAATGCAATAGTGGCTGCAAAGTGTTCCTTGGTCCCTGGCACGGCACCACATTCTCTGACCAATTCTAGGCATTCCTCAATAGACGGTCCTAGGTCCAACTCCCTCCTTTGCATGAAGGACTCAGCAGAACTGGTGTGGCGTGCACCAATCTCAACTAGGTTCTCAATTTGTTCTGATAACCATTCGGTGCTGCCCCTCTTTGGTTTCTTTGCTGTTCCTCTCGTTGCACTGCCTCCTCTCTTGTTGCGGTTGCTAGTCGGAGTCAACTCTTCAGGCTCACTGCTGTCGTGGTTTGTATCTATGGGATCATCATCTTCGACATAGTCAGGATCCTCGTGAACAGAACCTTTAGGATGGGATGGTGGAACCCCACTGCCGACCGACCAATGGTCCTCGCCAGTGTTCGTTATGCCGTCGAACATAACACGTAGCTGCTCCTCATTTTCCAAGGGCTTATTCTTGAACTTTGTGCAGCCTTTGATTCTCTGGAAGACAAAACGAATTGGATTAGCAAGTTGAAAGGTACATAATTAGGAAAATCAGACCCAAAAGTAAAGGAATTCAAAAGGTTTCGTACCTCGCTTATGCCCTTCCACCACGAATCAGGCATTTTTATGATCCTCTTGTTGTTATCCCAACCAATTCCAGACTGGTTCGTAAGTTGCTTCCACGTGCTGTAATCCTGCCGCAACCTGTCCCACTTGTTCTTAAATTGCTGTTTACTGTACTCCAAACCGGTACGGTCCTTAAACCTTTGCATCACATTGATGTAACCCGTTTTGTTGAGGTAAGTACTCGTTCGGTTACCCTTTGCAACCTCCTCGGCAAAGAGTTCACATACAATCCGAGTATTATATTCATTCCAATCTGCGCAGCTGTTTGACAAGTGCACAGATATAAAGGATAAACAAAACAGTGTAGCACAATTGCAGAGCAACAGGTTTTTCAAATCACTGAAAAAGCTCTAGTGCAGGCACCAGTTGTAGCCTTCCTTGACATTTCCAAAACTTGTGCTACAGTAAACAATCTCTAATGACGGATTAATTAGGCTTAATAGAATCGTGTCGCAATTTTCTGTCCATCCGTGTATTTAGTTTTATAATTAGATCATGTTTATTCCTCCTAATCTTCGATTTAGAATTGCTACAGTAAAGTTCGCAATCTTACCTACCCAACATGCCCTGAATAGAAAACGAGATGTGGTAGGTAGGAATTTGTGATGGGAGCTCTGTCGGTGAATCAGTGCTGTGGCCCTTCCTGTCCTCTGGAGAATTGAGGGCCTATTTAGTTGGGTAGAATGAAAGTTGCCATTTACTGTAGCAATTGTAAATCGAAGATTAGGAGGACTAAACATGATCTAATTATAAAACTAAATACACGGTTGGACGGAAAATCGCGAGACGAATCTATTAAGCCTAATTAATCTATCATTAGAGATTGTTTACTGTAGCACGACGTTGTCTAATCATGGCCAAATTAGGCTCATTAGATTCGTCTCGAAAAGTTACCTGGGGGTTATGGAATGGGTTTTGTCATTAACACACGTTTAATACTCCATGCATGAAAGATTCCCTTTGATAAATAGTTGGATGTGACGTTTTGCCCTTTTTTGTTGGGGAACTCTGAACTAGGTACACTAGCCGTTGATCTCGAGAACGAGCTTCAGAACTCCACCATAGCATGTCATAGTTGACACATAGAGTAGATGAACAAAGCGGAAGTCAGCTCTTTTGCAGCAATGTACAGTACTGATGAACATATTGCACGAGCAGTTTACGATGCATTGAGCTAATACTGGACGATTAAACATAAAGTTCAAAACCTTTTCAACAGTGCATGAGGTATCCATGACACAACATGACAGGCAATAGGTAAATTTGAGTGAGTATTGAGCTAAGCTCACCTGACTGAAACTTCCTACTACAAAAGTGTTTAAATCCGGTGAATTGGTGAAAAGTGGTGAAAAGTTTATGCATTGGGCCGTGTGCACAGAGAGAAGAAATGAACTGACACGGTTCTCAAGATGAAAACTTTTTGCAAACTTTGTGAATTTAAACACGCCCTACGTATTACAAGTTTCAGCTCAAAATTTGAGCTTGGAGATTACTAGCTTGCAGAGTCAGAAGTAGGATGGGAATGGGATGTGATGGCAACATGATTCACGACAATCATTTGTGGTGACGATCTGCAAAAGACAAGGGGGCGAAGTAGATACACAAATACGTTCGAGCGTGAAAATGGTTCAGTAGGAAGAAACGAAACTGGAGCATGATCCTCTGATCTCTTCTAGTGTTACTTCTGGATCGCCTTTAGGCATCTAGAAATCCTTTGATGTCACATGCGGAGACAGAATTTAGGCCATGGGCTACTACTCAGTAGCAATTTTTATTCAAGAGATATGGAATTCAACTAGTACTACATCTATATCGAAATATTTGTCGTCATTGTCTTTTTATTATGACTTTGACCATTCGTCTTATATATTCAAAATATTTTGTGTATATCAATATTTTGTTGGTGATTTGCTTCTTCATAATATGTACTATAAATGTAACTTATATTTTTGCATAATTTTTTTGAACAGGACGAAAGGTCAAACATTTTAGAAAAAATCAGTGGCGTCAAATATTTCGATACACTCAACACACACTACTAGAGGAACACTCGAACAACAAGCTTATTTATGTCAAATTAATGGATATTTAAGACAATTCCTGACAGTCAATAACATAGAGCTGCAACTAAGGTGTGGCTCATTAATTTGTTAGTACCCAACTAATCAGATTGGCGCGCCGTGGACACTTAGTATCAACTAGTCTGATTGGCGCGCCTTATACACTGTAGAAAAGTTGTCGACCAGAAGTAAGCCAAAAAAAAATAAACGCTACTAAAGTCGAATGCATCATACAATATTTAACTCTTGTTTTTATATGTTGTAAAAATCAATAATCAAATACGTACATTTGCTACCATCATCGGACAATGACACTACAAACGGCTTAAAAAAGTTGTAGAAAACTTTTTAAACAATGAGACCTACATCAACAGTACCCTAGGCCACATAAGCACTGCCATGGCCTCCAGATAGGGGAGCTCTAGTGCCTGTTTAGTTCGAAAACTTTGCGAAATTTACGGTAGCAATTTTAAGCCGAAGATTAAGAGGACTAAACATGATCTAATTATAAAACTAATTACATGGATGGACGGGAAATCACGAGATGAATCTATTAAGTCTAATTAATCCATCATTAGAGATTGTTTACTGTAGCACGATATTGTCTAATTATAGCCTAATTATGCTTAATAGATTCGTCTCACAATTTCACCCGGGGTTATGAAATGAGTTTTGTCCGTTATCTACATTTAATACTTCTAATTAGTATCTGAACATTCGAATTCACTGTAGTGATGAAAAAAAGTTGGCGAACTAAACAGAGCCTAAGAGTAACATGGGTCTTTTTGCACAATTAAAAGTTGGGCGAAACTCGTGACATTTTATTCATATATATATCCGCCCCCCTAAGATCGAGACCAACTTCAATATAAATAACTTATTAGTAAAAAAGTAAAATTATTAGTAAAACCAGTAGTATAATTATGTGGAAGGAAAGCGCATCCGGTTTAATTGCCCCGATAAGACTATCAGCAACGGTACCCTCTGTATATCACCCTCTAAAGTCATGTTTCAAGGATCCTTTAAAAATTTTCACCCTCTAAACAACAATGTGCTGCAGCAATGTCCTCCATTTCCATCCCCTACTCGTGGGTCCCACCTCTCATTTATTTATTTATTTTTCTCTCATCTTATCCACACAGACCCCTGCGGCTCTGATGGAAGCTGGAGCTGAAGCACCAGGCCGGCGATCCATGGAGAAGAAGAACTTGATGAAAAAGCTACAGCAAAAAAAAGCTGCCTGTTTGGCACACCAGATTTTCACCAAACCACCGTGTCTCCATCAATGCCTGCCATCGCTCCCTCCGCCACGAGCCTGCTGCAACTGCTTAATCCATGCAGTGCGGCATCAATTTTGGACAGCAATTCCTCGATTGGGGCAGCCAGGAGTCAATCCGTGCACCCATGCGGCTTCGATTGAGGTGCTAGCTCGTCGATTTGGAGCAGCTGCGCATCAATTCGTGGGTCTTCGGCTCGTCACTGCAAGGGATCTCGAGCTCGCCGCAGGGGAGTTTGCGGCCGCTGCTCCACCACAGGGGATCTCGGGCGCGCCTCTGTAGGAGAGCTTTGGGGCGACGGCACCAGGCTCTAGACTCCGGCGAAGCAGAGGGACCTGCGCAGGCGGTGAAGGAGAGAGAACTGCGCAGGCGGTGAAGGAGAGGGAGCGGCGTGGGCAACGAAGGAGAGGGGGCGTGCGCGACGGAGCCACGTCCGCCACGTCCACCAGCAGCGCCCACGCCGGCGCCAGGCCATATGCCAGCAGCCCGCACAGGTCGCCGCACGCGGCCAGCAGCGGCCCCGCCGCCTCCGCCAGCGGCGCCACCACGGCCCGGAGCACCGCCCGCGCCGCGCGCAGCAGCGCCACCAGGCTCTGCAGGCACTTGCGCAGGTTGCGCAGGAAGAGGATGGTGCCCAGGTACTGGATCCGGGTCACCGTGCGGGTCAAATTCTCTGCTGCTGCGCTTGGGAAGAGGAAGGCGCGCGGGAGCGTGCGAGGAGGAGCGGACGGACAGCGTCCTGGATAGATAGGGGGAGGAGGAGGGGTCCTTGATTTTGGAGGACCCGATAGGGGGTGCCGCTGCAGGACATTTTGTGCCAAATCTCCTTTATTTTACCAATCCAGGAGGCTATAGAGGGTGTTTTTGCAGATAGCCTAAGACTCCGACCACCCGTGACCCCATCCCCCTTAAACCCCTTGTTGGTCGGAAGCTTCTTCGAGAAGCCTCCACTACACACGCGCTCGCGCCGTACACCAACCACTCCGTCCCCGCTCCACTCGCACTCGAGAGCGAGAGATGCTTCGACGAGCTAGGGTTCCCGCGCCGGCGGCGACCGCGGCGGCGCTGCCTCGGGGCGGCCCGCTCCCGAAGGCGGAGGAAGCGCCGGCGTCGTGGGGCCTGCGCGCCCTCCCCCGCGCGGCCGTGGATGCCGTCCTCTACGTCTCCCTGGCGGCTCTCTGGGGGCACAACTGCGCCGGCCCCGTCGTCGAGATCCTCGGGCGCTGGGTCTGCGGGAAGGGCTCCTCCGCGGAGGCCGCCGGCCTCGCCATCTGCGCGTGCTCCAAGTTCGTCATGGTGCTGCTCTCCCCGTCCTACTTCCCGTTCATGATGATGCGCGTCGGCGAGCACACTGAGTTCGATCTCAAGGAGCAGGAGAAGGAGGAGAAGGAGAAGGTATCGGTACTAGCCCTTTCTGAATTCATGTTTCTTCGCTTGGGTTAGCAAAATATATGAGCTTCATTGAGCTATTCAGGGCATGGAACCAACTTTTAATTGGTGAAGTTTGTTTGACCGTGTCTCTGAACTTCGAAATGGAAAGTTTGTTCATTACGCTTTAAATGGTCGTTACTCAGTGTTTCTTTGTTTCCCGTCCAAATTGAACCTACTATGCGGAATTTGCCCAACAAAAAAAAATTTCTACCATTTGGTCTGACTGATACTGTGATCTATACTCATGAAGGAATCTGATTACATTGCACAGCACTGTATCCTAGTAGCTTTGTTTTATTCATTAGAGAAGTTCGTGGTACAATAGATCTCTGTCACCATTTTGTATGCCTACTCTACTCAAATTGCTCGCCTAAACATTTTTTTGTACTGCATCATAATCGGATCATGTGGTGGCTGGTTTTGTTTCAAAATGCACCTCAGTAGTTAATACACAAATGTTTGCAATATTCTAAAGTTTTTGTGTTTGAGCTTAATACATTATTAGGCATAAGATCCGCAGCTCCTAATTGGAATATCTGCTCTCTATTATTACTGCAGCCTTTTTTAAATTCAGAAGACAAATATGGTTATGTAGCCTATCTCTAACATACTAACACCTTTTGCCTACTATTGCATGTGAATTGGTTTGATAGCTGCCAAGCAACCAACTTGTCACCATGGAATCAGTCAATGAACAGCTTCCAAAGAAGAAAGGAGTGCCCCGGCCTCGGCTACCCAAAGGAGTCAACTTG
This sequence comes from Alloteropsis semialata, assembly GCA_004135705.1. Classification (NCBI taxonomy): domain Eukaryota; kingdom Viridiplantae; phylum Streptophyta; class Magnoliopsida; order Poales; family Poaceae; genus Alloteropsis; species Alloteropsis semialata. The sequence continues at coordinate 16,590,319 of CM014275.1, forward strand.
GCCCCACTCTATGGGTTTCTGCCTATGTTTCTGCTTCAGTTTCTTGCCATTATGATGCTACTCCATCTTGAAGAAGGATCTCTCCTGTGGAGGGCGGCCGTTGTACTCTTTGACATTGCACGCTTGGGTATTGGTATTATAACAGGTGTTTGGGCTGTGCCAAATTTGGTGATTCTAGTGAGGGTTCCCAAGGCTAAGGGTGAGGATGATAAGATGCAGTGAGTTTCACAAGGTACCCACTCTTTGTATGCACCAGTATTCTAGTAATTTATTTCTTCCTGTCATTATATTACTGAGAATCTATGTGGCTGCTCCCTGTTCATAATTGTTTTGATTGATTAGTCTTAGTGAATGTGTTAGCAGTCCCTTATGTTTTTTTTATTCATGAGCGTCGTTAGACAACTCTTAGGACAGTACTAACTGAAGTTCACTAATTCGGTTACATGTTGAAAGGTTACTAATTCATTGTTGCTTGTTAGTTATGCGTGATTTACCTTTAATAGCGAAGAAGTTGTTAAGTCCTGCTTTGTTCTATGATGAAACTAACCATAATCTTGAAAGCATGTGACATGGGTGACAACTTCATGCTAGGTCATCTGTTTGAACTGACATGATAGCAATTAGGATCCGTCATCTGTTTCAATCTCCTTCCCTCTGTGGCATCATACTGTATTCTTATGGATTGCAATTGGTAACACAATATGCAAAACTAGCTCACAGAATGCTCTAGCACTATTGCACATGCACTTAATCACTAATCAGTACTAAGATTTATATCAACAAAAAAATTACAGGAGAATTAAATTTTTCGTATGCTTCCTCATTTTTCAATCCATTATGGTGCTAATTAGATGAGTCCGGATTAAGTAAAAGTGAGAAGTTTCATTACGTGTCGTTTATGAATGGAATTTTGCTTGTACTTGCATGAGAAATGAATAAAGAGCATCGTCAGAATATTTTATTACTTCTGAACCCTACCACATATAGGCTTTGATGATGGTATATATCTTCTCATAGTTAGTTTTTCACTAATGAGTTCTTTTGTTTTGTAAGTGGTTCAGAACGGGCTTGTAGTTATTTTTAGATCAGCAAGCCTATAGTTTTAAGTTGAGCCAAAATTGGTAGAACTCTTTCCTCATCTGTTTATGTTGTTTCCGTCTGTTCTACTTGTTTCTCTACGGTTATTTCTTATCAATTCGAATGAATTTGAAACATACTTACCCAAATAAAAGGATGGATGCATGAATTTGCCCAGCTTTCCCTAGAAAAAAATCCATGCACAATTGTACCTTGGGGGCAGACTCATTATAGGCATGCATATGTCCGAATTCTAGTACATGTTGTGACTGTCAGCTCAGATGGCATATAGGTATGGTTGACAGTTTGAGTATGCTGAATATGTTAATGAATTATGATATAAACATGTTCTAAGATCATAACATGTATTGTAACATATGTAAACAATCCAACCCCATTTGAAAGTTCATTGTGTAGCCAATGGTTCCTCCAAACAGGAGTATATGAATTAATTTAGGATATTTTTTTCAAATCTGCTGGCCTAGAGAATTATTTTTAGATCATTTCTAGAGAATTAAATATTGGTTGGGAATCGTGATTTTCTTCAAAAGATAAAAATAAGAGATGGAATATTGTATTGTTGTTATTTACAATGGATGATCTGTCATTTTGATCCAAACTTACTTTTTGCTGATGATTCCTCGATTGGAAAATATCTAACCTTTTACTTGTTTTCTCCTTTGGCAGTTTTAGTCTGTGTCGCTCACGAAGATCGGTTTGATGGGCACTACTTACGGAAGTTCGTGATGAGTAACAAGACCCAAAGATTCTACTGTTAGCTCTGTAGTGTGTACTTTTCATCGTTTTTGAACCACTCTCGGCATGAACTCACCTAGATCCTGGCCCGGCATACCGGAAGATTTTTCTGTTTATGTTCTCATAGGCGGCTCAGATGCTATTGTTGAGTGTCTCAAACATCGTGACGATGCTAGCTACCAGCGACTGTTCTTATTGCCTCGTAGTCGTAGCAAAGTTTATCTTCCTTGGCACAGGCACACGACTATGTTCTGTTATGACGGTTGATCAGGCTTCAACAGCTAGCGTGTATTGTATGCATCAGTGCTTTTCATCTGTTCTTTTGGCTGCTTTTCATCTGTTCTTTGGCTCCAACAGATGATCAATCTCTTTATGCATGTTAACGTCACAGACTCGGATCTTGAACTGTAATGTCTTGTGCTTGCACGGCCTTGCTGCTGTGGCTTTGCCCAGGCCTAGCAGCATTCAAGCTAGTCTCAATCGATCTTATGTGAAGCACATTTTGCTACCTATCCTGTGGAAAAATTGAATGCCCTGAGCTTGTCTAAAGCCGATCTCACCGTAAGACACCACAGCTAGGGTGTGTAAACATGACGCTATGTTCGAAATGTGTGAGGTTTCTCGAAAGATAACTCATGATCAAATTAAGATATAGTATGTTATTATTATTTTTTTGAAAAAGCAAGCAAATGCACAGTAATAAGTCGTTGTTTTGCCAGAACTCGGGCGAGCAAAACGCTGACCCTGAATTGGCTTGGCAACTTTGGCATCTGTTGAAGATACCTGGCAGTAGATAAGGAGTCGCATGCACTCCAATATTTAAAGGTTAAGTTTTTTCAATCTTCTATCTATCTATATCTTAGTATTTGGCCAACAAATGGAGCCTCCACATTCGCTCTCAAGGCCAAGAAATTCCCACGTTAATCGGAAAAAAAAGAAAAATTAAAATTACCCACCACTGCCATTACGTAAAATTTAGCCGAAAATACCCTCTTAACTATTATCTTAGTATTTGGCCAACAAATGGAGCCTCCACATTCGCTCTCAAGGCCTAGAAATTCCCACGTTAATCGGAGAAAAAAAGAAAAATTAAAATTACCCACCACTGCCATTACGTAAAATTTAGCCGAAAATACCCTCTTAACTATTTAAAAATTACCACCACTGCCATTACATAAAAAATAGCCTAAAACATCCGTATATATTTTTAAAATTCATCCACAATGTTATTAGAAAAGTTACGGAAAATACCTCTTAACTATTTAAAAATTACCACCACTGTCATTACATAAAAAATAGCCTAAAACATCCGTATATATTTTTAAAATTCATCCACAATGTTATTAGAAAAGTTATGTTCACTCTTAAGACATAGAAATTCTCACATTAGTCGGAGGAAAAACATTGCAACTGCCATTATGTAAAAAATAGCACAAAATACCCATGTAACTATTTAAAAATTATCCACAATTGTCATTACATAAAATTTAGCCTAAAACATCTCTATATCTTTATCCTTTTGAAAATCATCCAACAATGTCATTACATAAAAATTAACCTAAAATACCTCAATACTATTTAAAATAAAAATAAAGTATTTCTTACGTAAAGAAAGAATTAACCAAAATACTCATGCTTTATCTAAAAAGTATATACTTTTTTCTTTACTATGAAATTAGTCCAGTCATTAATTATCCCATCATTGTCACTATACAAACATAAATATGAAATTTTTTTTAGCTCATAAAACTGCCGATTTATATCATTAACTAAAAATAACTCCAATCAAAGTTATTTAGTCAAAATAAAAATAAACAAATATGTACTTATAGAGTATGCCTATAAGAGATTGAGAAAGAAAGATATTAGTAGTCTAAATAAAGAAAAATATAATGACAATGCCTGAATTATTTTGTCAACAATTTGGCTTAATGTGTAGCAAGAGGACACCGGCAAGAAAAAAATAAGTTTAGAAAAAACAAAAAGAATACAAAAAGATATATAGATATTCAAATTTTATATACTAGCCGCGTAAATGCGGAGTGATCTCTCTAGTTGTAATTATATATTAAACCATATCAAAGATTTATAAACAGAACAGCCATTTGGCCGCGAAGTTGTTCCCTGCTGTTCCCTCTCTATGGATCCTGATTTTTCCATCGAAGGGCCTATTTCGCCCTGGTTCGAGGCCCTCGATCTCTCCAAGAGTCCAAGGTCATGGATGCTGACCTCGGCCTGTTGGATCTGTGCTCCTGGAGGCCCTGCCGTACCCACTCTGGTTCCCTCAGAAGCTCTCCAGGGTAGACTACCTAGTGCCACCCATCTTTGCTGTCACATCATATATGGAGTTAGGTTCAGCTTAGAAGAATCACACGAGGCTACCTATGCATTTGACACCAAATCAGAAAAATGGCATCGTCTTATTCACTACTTCACTTCCTTGGACAAGGCGTGCTTCTCTACATTGTCTTATTCACTAGACAACCGCAAAAGCCACATGGAGCAGTGTGAAGAGGCTGATACATACTATTCCACGAGGTTGTATGCAAAGTTGAGAACCTACCAAATAGATAGTGAGAGCTTCACACTCCTGGAAACACTGGATGGAGATAAGTTGTTGTGTGTCAAGCCCGAGATTGCAATTGGTAGCCAATGGGAGCATGCCTTCAAGTCTTCAGTGCTTATCGGTTCTGTTCCCCATCCATCGCCTTTATGTCATCTTTATCCCTATAAGCAAGGCCCATCAACACTTTTATTACAAGTAAAAACTTATCATTGTAATTTTTTTTCATGAAGGCACTAGAAGAAGTTAGAACAGTGTAGAATGTAGATATTTGTCTTGTAAAGTTCTAGAAGGGAGACACATGTCAACAACCTATGAGCACCCTTAGCCTATAAATAGAGGGGCCCTCCCTTGCCATGCCATTTATCCATAAGCATGGTGGAGTGAGAGTATGCTAGGATACACTGCGGGAAACCCCACCTTTGCCGAGTGTCTAGCACACTTGGCAAAGGGACTTATACACTCGGCAAAGGGTTTTGCCGAGTGTAGCCCACGGCAATGGCACACTTGGCAAAGATGTGACGGCAAAGGGCTGTTTGCCGAGTGCCAAACATCGGGCACTCGGCAAACCCTTTGTCGAGTGTCTCCTGGCACCCGGCAAACACATGGTCCCCCTCGGTAAATTGGACTAACGGCCGTAAGGCCAGAGACGGCGTCAGGCGCCCTTTGCCGAGTGTCCGATGGCTGACACTCGGCAAACATTACACCCTTTGCCGAGTGTCCTGCCATGGCACTCGGCAAAAGCAAGAGTGTTTGCCGAGTGTCCGCTGGCTGGCACTCGGCAAACACATGGCCCCTTTGCCGAGTGCTATGGTAAATGCACTCGGCAAAGGGCCTTCATAGCAACTCCCTGAATGGTCACTTTGCCGAGTGCTATGGTAAAAGCACTCGGCAAAGTGACCAGAACAGCTGGTTTTTTTCTGTTTTCTCTCATTAAAAGTACCCCAACTCACAAATATCACAAGCATGACATATACATCACATTGCACATGAATATATCACAAATACATCACAATATCCATCACAAACGCAAATATATCTCACAATATCCATCACAAACACAAATCCATCACAATATCCATCACAATCCAGAAATAAGTACCACATCCATCACATAAGTTGACACGAACATAACAAACTCTAAGAAGGAGGCCACGATAGCCACGGCTGCGATGGATTTGACAAATTTTGGTCCTCATTTGGCGCATTGGATGCCGCCTACTGGTTCTGCACATAGGACAAGATTATGCATTTGTTAGACAAGTTATACATCAGAAGTCATGAGATGAAAATATAAGTTCTATAAATGGACTAAATTCTCTAAGTTCTCTAATTTGTGAATGTTTTCTGAAGTCTCTAAATGTACTTTGCTATATAAATTCTCACAATTCTCTAAATCTTCTAGGTTCTCTAATTCTCTAAATTCTTCTAAGTTCTCTAATTATCTAAATCTTCTAGGTTCTCTAAGAAATGAAACTTGAAGGTTATCCGAAGTGACTCACAGGTGTATGTGATCCAGGATATGCCGCCGGTGGAGAGAATTGGATGTTTGGCCCCGGCACACCTTGCCTTGCGGCCACGTTCTGCATCCACGTGTACATCTGCTGCACCTTCTGCTTCTCGGCCGCCCACCGCATCTGGAAATCAGCATCTAACTGCTGCCGCTGGGCCACCAACCTCTCTTCTAACATCTGCTGCATCTGGGTCTACAATATAATATCCAAATGTTAGAATGAAAATCAAACGTATTTAAATATCAATGAATGATCAATAGAACAGAAACAACCTGGAGCTCCTGCATCTGGTGCTGGGCTACGGTCGGCCTTGGTCGTATGGCGGGGCTCGAGTCCGTACTCTTAGCTTTAATCTGGTTAAGAGTAGGAGTACTGGCTGTGTCGATGCAACCGTCGCCCATATAGAAGCATCCATGCTTCCTTCCTCCTCCCATCGTCATGACAATTTCTCCATCGAGGTTCTCGTTGACAACATCGAACTCTGGCCCGCGGAGCTCTCTTGCCATCGATGTGTAGTCATTGAGGCAGCTGTGGATGCTTGCATTGCTGTACGCCGAGGGCGGGTCGTCCGGGTTGTAGTTGACGTCGGACGTCGCCTTGCCCTTGTGTGACAAAGCATACGCCTTGAACGTCGAGCAAGACTCACCACCATGTGCCCCCGACTGCGAAAAAATGAGCGTCGTAATTAGAAATTATGGACAATTGAGTGTACTAATGAAGATATGGAATCGCTTACCCATCTAGACGCGTACGCAGGCAGGCTAAGGTTGCCCTGATGGTGTGGTATACCCGGCATCAGCAAACGCCGCTCCCGGCAAGCTTCGTGCTGTTGGACCCACTCCTCCGACAACCACTTGTCGACAATGACCTCCCAGCACTGCTGATGTTGTGCACACCACCATGCAGGCGCCTACACATCATCAAGGTTAGGACATGGGAATAACAAATTAAATGTTTTGTATTGAATTTCTATATATACCTGCAAGTATTGTTCCTGGGTGAGCCTAATGTTTTGAGCTTCAGCTTTAGAGCACTTCTGTTGGAGAAATTGAGCGTAGTACATGATGACGGACTGGACGTGTGCCTCGTAGTGCATGTCCTTCACAAGCTTGAAACATGCTTTGTGAGCCGTCTCATTTGCCGCTTGCTCGTAGCCCGGGTCGCATCTGTAGAAATCCTGCATACAGACGCGATGTAGGCATTCAATATTTCAAGAAAATATCCAATGAATGTGCAACGAATTGAGCAATGTAGTGCGAGGAAGACTTACCCACAGCTCGCCCGTGACACGAGCCGCCTTGTTCTGGAATATCCTGTTGTCCCGATCCGTCGAGTCGGGGAAGGCTATGTAGTGGTCAAACCTGTAGGCTGGCTCCTGTCTTCCGCCAAAGTCAACGAAGCCTGGGAAGTGCAACCTGCACAAACCACCCAGGATCCCGTTGACATGGCGGTTGTGAACCCCAGGAGCGACCATAATCCAACTCCTGCATAAGTGATTAAGAGAAATTTTAAGTTTGCAATCAAATTATAACAATATGAAATGAAAATATTGCGATCAAATATATACCATATTACCTAGGACCGATGGGCCGAATCATCGCAATTGGTTAAGAAAATGTTGCAATCAAAATCCCCGCTACCGACTTCGTGACACCGCCCACCATCTGCAATTACAAAGAGAAAATCAATCAGTACAGATAAACAAAATGTACTTAGAAATAAATGCAATTGAACAAATCATAAATTGGAAATAACATGGTATTGCAAATAATAAATACGGAACATACATGTATTAGAAATAATCATCGTGGTTGGGATTCACTGGATCATAAGTCTCATCATCACTATCATGGTTGTCAAAATTTTCATACTCATTCTCCAACGGAGGAATGTCCTCATCACTGTCATCGCCTAACTGTAATCGCTCTAGTAACTCTAAGTCCTTCACACCACATACCTCATCACCAGCGTCCTCTTCATTGTCTACTTCCATTCGGATCGCTTCGGTTAAGTCTATCTCAAAATTCCCTTCTAGCCCATCTTCTTGGAAAAACTCTCCGACATATGTATTTGGGTCAATGTTGTAATCTTCAT
>CM014275.1:16599784-16629292 GCA_004135705.1 Alloteropsis semialata
TTCTCCATGCCCCGACAGCTCGGAGGTCGCCCGACGAGCCTCCGATTCGCCCGAGGAGTTCTCCGCCTCCGAGTGGTTCCCCGATTCGCCCGGGGAGTTCTCCGCCTCCGAGTGGCTCTCCGATTCGCCCGAGGAGTTCTCCGCCTCCGAGGGGCTTTCCGATTCGCCCGGGGAGTTCTCCGCCTCCGAGGAGTCTCCGGCTCGCCCGGTCAAACTACTCGGCTTCGTCCTGTCCCGGCCCATCCGGTGCCGTACCCACTTGGTACCCGCCGCGCCAGAGCATGATGGGCGTCCGTCCTTTGCCACGACAGCCACAGTGGCGCCCGTCTCATCCGAACAGGAACGCTACAGTCCTGGGAGAAACGCATGCGCAACACCGGGCGCCCAAGGACGACCCCAGGCGCCCAAGGACGACACCTGGAGCCCGAGGAGGACACCTGGAGTTCCCAAAGGCCTCGAGCGAGTCAACCACGACCCGGAAACTACCCGAGAACCTACCCGAGAAGTCATCTACACCAACCACCCGGGATGTACGATCCCGGGTCCGGCGGGGCGCCCACTCCGTCAACACCTGCTCCCCGTACGGCTCGGCGCGCGGCGCTAGTTAAAGGTCTCGGGGGCAGTAACTCCCCTTGTAATTTTCTTCTTTCTTACCTCCCGCTCCCTTCTCCCCTTGAGACTATAAAAGGGGACAAGGGGACACCAGTGGGGGCACACGGACAACAGACGAACATTCGAACACAGCACGAACTGCACACTCACTCGCACGAACACAGGGACTTGGGACCCTCTCCCTCTCCCGACCAGTTTGTACCCCCTACTACAGACTTGGACTTGAGAACATCGGCACTCACTGGACGTAGGGTGTTACTCTCCGGAGGCCCGAACCAGTCTAAATCCCCTGTCTCTTGAGTCACCATCCGGACCCTGACACGCGATCGTAGAAATTTACTTGCCGGCGGTAGAGAACCCCGACAGTTGGCGCGCCAGGTAGGGGCCTTTTCGCGTGTCACGACACTTCACCAGGGCCCGGATGGCCCACGGCGGCGCCTCGCTGGCGCCGGGCGATCACCTGCGGTTCGGCTCCCTCGACTTCGTCTTCGGCAAGTCGATGGAGCCCATCATCGGGGCTACTTTCGTGCGCCCCAAGTCTTCCCGCAACGACGACGGCGGGACGATCCATGACAAGGGGCCCAGACCCTCCCAAACTACCATGGGAGCCACCGCCTACGTCTTCGACCTGCTAGGTGAGGATCTGGCGACCGCCTTGGGACGGAGCCCGACCCAGGAGCACTTCCGCAACCTCTCCTACATGATCACCAACCTCGCCCTCCAAGTTGGAGGGGAGGAACAGCTCCAATGGGACGACTTCCTCGACTACTACGGCGCCATGTACCCGGAGGGACAGCCGGGCCTGCCATGCGATCTGACGGTCGCCCCGGCATCGACGAAACTCACCTCCTCCACCTCTCTAGCCACCAAGGGCGCGACGGGCAGGAAGAACTCGAGCCCACGATTGAGCTGGGCTCCGCCCAACTTCGACCTGTCTCGTGAATGCATCATGTGCCACACTCCGGACGGGGACGTACAGACGGCGAGCAGCTCGACGGGCGACAAAGCGGCGCCCAAGGACACCAAGGCGCCACCCAAGAACGACCCTGCCGGCGATGCTCGCCGGACCCGGCTGCGGGAGCTCGACGAGGCACAACGTCAACTCGAGGACGAGCGCGGGCGACTTCACCGCGAGCTTGGCAATAACGCGGATGGAGGAGCCGCGCGCGCGCGCACGGGAGGTGCACCATAACATCGTCATCGACAACGACGCCAACGACGCGCCGGTCTTCAACCGAGCGTCCCAGAACCTCGCAGCGGCTGCTGTCCTGCTCCGTGAACACCCAGAACCAGCGGCGCCTGAAGATCGAAGGTTCTATCAGCAGCTCCGCGCGCTCCTGGAAACCGCAGCAGTCCAACAGGCGGAAAGCTCCGCCTCACGCCAGCGAGCTCCCCGGGAGCCCGATCGAGAGCACTCCGTACATCATCACGGGCCGTAGCAGACGGAGGCGCCAGACGACGGGACGAGCACTATCAGCACCGCCCACGCCGAGCCTACAACAAGCGGCGCGGGGGCCGCTACGACAGCGGCGAGGACCGGAGCAGGAGTGCGTCACCCGACCCCAGGGGGCCGCGTGCCTTTGGACCTCGCGTCCTCGGCGCTCAGGTCCCTCCGCGCTTCCGAGCTCCCACGACGGTGCCCAAGTACAACGGGGACACAAACCCCAGCGTCTGGCTGGAGGACTACCGGCTCGCGTGCCATGCGGGCGGGGCGCAAGACGACCACTTCATTATCAAAAGTCTTCCACTCTACCTCGCTGACTCGGCTCGGACATGGCTGGAGCATCTCCCTGCAGGCAGGATCGACAGCTGGGCGCAGTTGCGCGATGCCTTCATCGGCAACTTCCAGGGCACCTATACTCGTCCCGGGAACCCCTGGGACCTGCGCAACTGCCTCCAAGGGGCGGACGAAACTCTGCGTGACTACATCAAGCGCTTCTCCAAGCGCTGCACCAAGCTGCCGAACACCGCCGACACCGACGTTGTCTCAGCGTTCCGGTTCGGAACCACCTGCGCGACCCTCATCCACGAGTTGGGACGCAGGAAGCCACGAACCATCCGGGAGCTCCTCGACATCGCCACCAACTACGCCGACGGAGAAGACGCAGTCGCCGCGACCCTCGACCGGCCTCAAGGCAAGGGCAAGCAGTCGGGGGCGGCCGGCGAAGGCCCCTCCATACAACCCGATAAGAAAAAGAAGAAGGACAAGCGGCGACGTGACGGCGGCATGGTGGCGGCGGCCGAGCGAAAGCCTACCAAGCCCAAGGGCAACGTAAGAAAGGCGGAAGGGCTGTGCCTCAGATCCTTGTTAAGTGGGCTAAAATTCCTGTTGCCTCAGCTACTTGGGAGGATTTCTATGTGATCAAGGAACGTTTTCCTGATGCTCTTGCTTGGGGTCAAGCAAGTTCTTCGGTGGGGGAAGATGTCAGGCACCTGGACTCTGCTGCTTCTACTCTTCAGGCGGTGAAGACGTAAAGCGTTGATTACGTGTGCGTGTGGTGAAAGCGTATTTGGAGTTGTACGTGTTGCGTGCGTACCGGCCAGCATAAAGGGCTCGGGCTCTGTATGAGAACACATCTTGTTGAGTTTCAGAAATAGAACAGTACTACAGGGGGTCAGGGTTCTTCGCCCTCCCCATCGAATCGAGACCAAATTCGTGCAATCTCACGCCGGCGAATCACTCGACGGCCACGGGGTAGTACACGCGGTCTCTGGATGTTATCTACCTTTATGACCGCGATGGGGGCAGGCATGTGCGATATTTTTGTAGATTTGCACCATGTGTGGTAGAGAACCTGGTATGATGTTGTGGTTGACACGCGGTCTGTTGGAATTCGGCTGTTTTTTTTTGTTTGTTTGGAGGAATTGGTTCATGGTTGATCCATCACATTTTCGCTTCTTACATCTTTGGTAACAGAATGGGTTGACCAATCACCGCCTTAGTACAAATATCAGAGATGGAGTCCTCAAAGTCCAACCCAACAGTGTCTCATGCCCACTTACCTGATATAGCTTTATCTGTGCATTTTTCTGCTTTACTAAGTATTTGGTTTGATGAATCACCTCTTTTAGAATGGAATGGTGTCACCCCATTACTCAGACCAAACACCTTATAATAGACTAGGTTTGAGCCCGTGTAGTGCTACGGGATTAAAACAAATTTTGAGTGCGATAAAATTTGCCACAAAAATACATATTGAATAAAAAAAATGTAATAAAAAAGGAAGGATAAATTGGCCTTATTTAATTGCAACATGAGATTTCATAGTTAAGAATTTCAGTCTGCCTATTGCTACAACTGCATCTGAAATGCAATAGCTGCATTCTCACAAAACCGAGTGTAAACCAGGAGACAAAAGTAAATTACAATGAGATGACTATCAGCAGACTGCAGATTGCAATAAAGAGAGCGTTAGAAAAATGCTACATTCCATCAACATTTTTTCCCTCAATGTATCAAAAACACCATAGTTGCATTGATGGACAGTACTTGCACTGCATTTGCTTAAAACAAATGCAACCATCACTAGATCCTTAGTTTCCTTTTTTACATGATTTAATTATCTACTCTTGTAGAAGAAAATAGGTAGTATACACATACCTTCTACACAGATGGTCAAAAAAGGACGACCCTGAGCTTTAATGTCTAGCACAAAAGGAATCCCTGCATAAATGTGGAATACCAACACTTGACTTTTATAAACTTTTTCCTTAAAAGTATTACTGTCTTATGTGTGGCCAAATTAGTAATTTTTCTGGTGGTTATGTGGTGGAATTAAGTACTTCTTAGCGCAATTTCCTAAATCAGGGAGGGCCATATGGCCTACTTTGGCCATCACTATGCTCCATCCCTGATTGATCAATCCATCACATTTTCTCTTCTTACATCTTTGGTAACAGAATGGGCTGACCAATCACCGCCTTAGTACAAATATCAGAGGTGGAGTCCTCAAAGTCCAACCCAACAGTGTCTCATGTCCACTTACCTGATATAGCTTTATTTGTGCACTTTTTCTGCTTTACTAAGTTTGGTTTGATGAATCACCTCTTTTAGAATGGAATTGTGTCACCCCATTACTCAAACCAAACACCTTATAGTAGAATGTATGAAATGGTGCTGCTTTAGTTTTTATTTAGTTCCTGCATGCCTTTTATGCTGCTTGCTTATTTGCTCGTAGCACAATTTTGAAGTACAACTGACTCTTTGCTACTTCAATTCTGTTGGCCCCTAGTACTGCTGTGGTTCTACATGGCTTCTGATTCTTTGCTACTTCAATTCTGTTGGCGTTTTGTTACATATGTATTTGATACAGTTAAGTTGCTGCGTTATCATTGTAACATTCAATTGATTGCTGGTACTTATAGGTGTGAAATGGCCGCAAACAGGAAAAGGGGCAGGGAGTTGAACAAGAGAAAACCAAGTGGAAAGAAGGCAAAGGTGCAGCATGTGGTCAGTCTTGGCCACAGCTGCAATTTAAATGCAAGGTTCTTTTTGCTATTTCTTTTTCTCTTGTCATATAAATCATTGTTTTAACTATGTATTTGTTCACAAATAATTTTAGAATGAAAATCTACAGGCATGTGAGACATTTCAGATTACTTCCAATTTAATCACAAAAAGCCGACATGAATCGAAAGTTACAAACGACAAATCTCATATATTTAATGATATTGGGGCCTCTCACGGAATTTATTTGGAGGTCTGTCTGAATTTCTTTGTTCTTTATGAATACATTACTAAATTTTTGTTATATGCTTTGGTTTAATGTTTTGTAAGCTAATTTTCTTTAAATTTTTGGCAGTGGAAGAAAGAAAGTGATTCTTACTACTTGTGGGGATGCAATAGGTCAAAGGGCTTACAGATTAAGTTCGAGCTGCTTTCTGGTAACAAAACCTTTAATTTGATAATCTGATTATGTCCGTCAATGTAGCTTGTTAATCTTTTGAATTGTGTAGCCATTGAAGATTCTACAAGTGAGTTGAAGATAAAAAGGCCGGTTCTTGCTTTCTCAGAAGGATTTGGTGATGGCAATGAATGGGGCAACATCAAGACTATGCTTTATGAGGTAAAAAAGAATGCAAAAATACATAGCGTCGATACACACACATATATATATACTAGCTCATCCCTTTTTCTCTGCAGCTATTTGGTACAAGTCCAGCTGATGTTTCTGTTGATAGTAAGCCAGATCATGTGTATGCTTTCACTAGAACTGGTGACAAATTCCAGTTTCGAGTATTTAAGGTACTCTTGAATTTATTCAAAAGTTCTATTGAATTATGAACCTAGCACAAACTATAGAAAATTGACAATTTGTTGTTTTGAATTATTCAATGCAGATACAGAGTATGCCTACTCTTGGTGAAAATTCTTTGATACTCGATGAAGTATTGCCTCTGTTTATCTTCAGACCCATCCAGATCAACAGCAATAGCACAACCACTGTATTTCTGGACAAGAATAAATTTTCATTATATCAGGTAATTATTTTTTGTGAACTCATGCTCAAACAAGGCTGTCAACTGTGATTTTGGGAGTTGCTGATTTGCCTTTTTTTGCTGCTGCAATTTACAGTTTAGGAAAACAATCGGTAGGAATTTTACTGCTACAATTTACATGTTACTGCTATATCTTACAATTCCGAAACTAGACAACTAATATAGTGAATCTTCGGGTAGGATTTTTTGTTGACATATCATCTTCGGGTTGCTCAGTGAATCAGCATCAAGAGGTAGTGTAAACCTATCTAAAGGCCCCACTTTTCGAGTCACTGAACCTCCAACCTCATCAAGACCCTCACCATTGGTGGTCTCTTCTTCGTCAACCGGTGCACTATCAATGTCCACGTCATCTCTAACCTCTTGCTGCTCATCTATCCTAGCCTTCTTAGCTTTCTTTGAGTCATCTATGGCTTTCTTGCACTTCCCTTTGTCCTCAGACGTCGAGTTGGGGCATGGTCTAACCTCACCACCACTACGGGAGATGGCCAATTCGCCGTGTGCCTCAGGCACACGGCGAAGGACCAAAAACACACGGCAAACGAGTTGCCGTGTGTGGCCCACGGCGAAGGCCCGACGGCGGCCAGCCACGACGGCGAAGCCAGCTTCGCCGTGGGCCCTTTATCGGGCACACGGCAGTCCCTTTGCCGTGTGCCAGAGAGGGCACACGGCAAAAAAATGACGAGACGGCGGGGAACGGCGACAGGGGACGGCGACGGCGGCCGGGGCCCACAGGGTTCGCCGTGTGCCGCTCCAAAGGCACACGGCAAAGTTCAAAACTTCGCCGTGTGCCCCTGGGTAGGCACACGGCAAAGTTTCCTGGTTTGCCGTGTGCCAGGCCAAAGGCACACGGCAAAGTTTCAAACTTCGCCGTGTGCCTAGGAAAAGGCACATGGCAAAGTATTGAAAATGCACACGGCGAAATTCGGCACACGGCAATGCTTCGTCCAGAACCATCAGGTTTGGTCCCTTCGCCGTGTGCCATGGCAAAAGCACACGGCAAAGGCCTTCTTTGCCGTGTGCTACACACGGCGAAGTGACCAAATTCACCATTTTTTTGCTATTTTTTCACGTAAAAAGGTCCCCTCTCAAACAAACATCACAGACATATATTTCATGACAAGCAGCATCACAGGCAATTGATATAGCATCACAGGCAATTGATATAGCTTCACAGGCACATAATATAAACATTCACAAATGCATTACACGTTCGACAAGTTCGGAAATCCAAGTATGTCACAAGTTCATTATTCCAAAGTTCAAATTCACGGTGCGGGGGGTACGGTGGCGGGTACGGCAGGGGGTTATCCGGCGGGAACAACTGCTGCGGCTGTAACGTCGGTGAGATGCCTGGCGACAAGTCCGGCGTATTCGATGCCGCGGATTGGTTCTGCAATATTGAGAATAGATTGAATGTACAAGGAATTCAAGTCTCAAAATTTAATCTAAGTCTCTAAGTGAGTAAGTTTATATATTCTCTAAGTCTCTAATAATTGAAACGAATATACAAGGAATTCAAGTCACTCACCGCAGGAGTTTCTGGAGCCGGAGCCGCCGGGAAGACCATCTGCGGTAGGGGCAGGGGCTGACCAATCTGAACAGAAAGAGCTCGAATGTAGTTGTACATCGCGCTCAGCTGCTGCTGGTTCTCGGCGTGCTGCCTGGCCTGTTCCTCCTCCCGTATCCGCCTCTCTTCGGCTATCGCCGCCGCTATTGCCGCCTGGTGTGCTTGAACATTTGAATGAAATAAATTTGAGAAATATAACAAAAAGATCTAGAAATTGATCAAATTTGAACATGGACTACCTAGATATGTATGTGGAAGCTAGAAAAATTTGGGAGGTCAAAATCAACTATTTTTTTATTTTTTTGCCGTGTGCTTGGGCAGGGCACACGACAAAGGGGCCTCTTTGCCGTGTGCCATGATTAAGCACACGGCAAAGGGGTATGTTTGCCGTGTGCCTGGCCCTGGCGCACGGCAAAACCCCAACTTTGTCGTGTGCCTCCCGGTGGCACACGGCGAAGTGTAACGGCCGTCTCCTTTCGGACGGCCGGTTGACGGTTAATTTTTTTGCCGTGTGCATTTTGCATGGCGCACGGCAAAGATGGAGTTCGCCGTGTGCCTGGGGTGGGCACACGGTAAACAGCCTGCTTTGCCGTGTGCCGTTGTTTTGCCGTGTGCTTATCCCATGGCACACGGCAAAGTGCCTTTTTGCCGTGTGCCCGACAAACAGCTCACGGCAAATGTTTGTGCACACGGCGAATTAGGGATTTCCGGTAGTGCACGAGTTTGAGCAATGTGTTGCTTCAGCCTATATATTCCTGCCTTCACAACAAATCCATACAGCTTGCACTTGATCACATTCAAGTTGGTTGGATCCACCAGCAGCCCATAATCCCACCCAACATCATCAGAATTCCTCTTGAAGCCTTGAAGTCGACCTAGAGCCAGGACCAGGAGATGAAGAACCGGGGGCGCCGGCTTGCGTCGAGGTTGCGGGGCAGGGGTGCATGGCCACGACGTGCACAGGCTCACGATGCCATGCCGCCGGGCACCAGGTGCGCAGGCCCTTGCGCCACTGCGGCAGCGGCGGATGGGAGATGGAAAAACTGAGAGCTCAAACCGTAGCTGTCTTCAAACCTACACGGCCGCTTACACGGGTTACACACCGTGCAAATCTGTTTTCCACCGTTTTGAGGAGTCCGTTTACAGTGTATGACTATGTTTGACTGTGTAAATGGGCTGGCCGTGTAATGTGGCGTTTAGGGGCTAAACTACATGCTGAGGCTTCGAGTACTGTTTAAATTCCGAGTACACGGGCTACACGGCTGTGTAGGCGAACACTGGTGGCAGCTCATTGGGTTTTCTCTTGCATACTGCAACTCACTTGTAGCTAATCTCTTAGTATGCACTGTGTGGATGATTTTATTAGGTGACACAGTCTTTCCATTTTGGAAGTTCTTGCGAATTAATTTGACTGCATTTCCTGGCACATGCTCATCTCACTCAACTGTGTTTTTCTTTTTACAGAGAACCGGAGTCCATCTGTCATATGCAGGAACCTGTCTTTCCTACGCTTGTGGATACTATGACCAGTATCCAACAACTACTCTGCATGATGTTCATGATCCCAACATCTGCAATTTCAGGCTCTCTGCACCCAGGGATCTATCCCAGTGGGAGGGGTTTAATACAAATTTGGCAGAGTACTTCGAAAGATACTACGCTTTCAAGAAGACCAAGGTTCCTGGTACAGGCCCTGGTACAGGCACACTTAATACTCGAGAGCTTATCTACAGCCATCTGTGCTCGCCATATAAGATGTTTGCCAGATCTTTAATCAAGCGATGCAGAGAAAATTTTGATAAGGACACTTGCTTTGAAACAATTGATGAGGACAAAATATTTTTCCGAGGCAATACTTTGGCCATCCTGAACGTAGATCTGGTCAAGTATACGCCTCAAAAGGCTGAACAAAATCTGAAGAAAGTTGGTGAGCTGATTACACGGAAATTGGTGCAGTTGGGTCTTGCACAGGCTGACTTTCCAGTGGATTTGCAGCGAGTTCTCCGTCTCTTGGCCAATTCTCCTCTCAAGAACTTGCAAATTATTACTGATAATGTTGCTTGGATGGCAGAGGTCAAGAAGATAAGCATGGTCGATGATCTGTTCCAAGACTTCATCACTCATTTGAAGCCTTATCAGCAGATCGACGCTGGGAAAAAGTTCCCCACATTAGTGGAGCTGCAAAAGAGAATCTGTAGAAACTGGCTCATGTATGATTGCAGGACCTATAACATAGATCCAATGTTCACATCAAGTCGAAAAAACCTGCTGAAATATTTTAAGGACAAAAGAAAAGGATTACTCTGGATGACAAATCAAGTTTGGGCCCAGGCCACTAAGCTGAATGCTATTTTGCAGTGCTTTAGGACGACAAGGAATGCATTCCATCATCTGGCAGAATCTGCAGAGAGGTTGGGGTTTGGTAAATTAACACGAAAGCAGGCAGAATTGATTGTTGCTTCAGAGTTCAGTGATGTATACGTGGAAATCCAAATCGGAGTGCCTCTGGTGTTCAGGAAAAGCGCTTTGGCTTTGGATGCGGAGAGGGGGTCATTGTCAAGGTTTAGTATCTACTTTCCTGCGGAAGACTCAGTTCATTTCGGTGACGAGGATAAGAAGTAGGAGTTCTGTTACACTTAGGGAAAGGGGAGTGCTGCGGTAGTTGACATTTGGGATAATCTGTGCAGTTAACCGCTAGTATACTGGTTGGTTCTTTTTGAACTGTCTGTACATTAAATTTGGCATCTTCTGCTGCTGGGACCGTTTAGTCGAGAACGGAAGGAGTGCTATGGCAGTTAACATCTGATATTCTGCTGGTTGGTTTTTCTTGAACGGGGAGAGAACTTACATTTGGAATCTTCTGCCGGTGCAATTTATCCCAGAACCAGTATTGATATTTCTTTTTCTGAATCATGTGAACCGATATGTTTTTGTTGATCTTCAAATTCTGGTGCTACGATGCCTAGCTACGGGGCAAGAAGCGTGGATGCTGTGTTACGAAGTCCTAAACTTGTAATCTTGTATTTTCGCTACATTTAAGATGCAACGAGTCTAATCTTTTGTAAGCATGCAAGTCTAGCTTTCTATTTGCAGCCAGATGCTGGATCGTTTAATTAGGCTATCCTAATGACGTGCAACAGGTTTATCAAATGACTAATGTAGTTACCTTTGTTTAGTTATGGTCCTTTCTCAGATCGAATTGCATGGTTTTGTTTTGTGAGTCTTAGGGCATCCCAACCCAGAAACTACATGGTAGTTTCCATAGATGCCACATCATCAAGACACTACCTATAGAAACTCTATTCTCCAATGCATAGTTTCTACAGTAGTTTCTATAGACATGACAATTTAATGACTTCATGCATGAATCACAAACATGGGTTGATCACTTGTGGCAAACACCCATGTAGCTTTCTTGCTGCACAGTACATTTCAGGCAATATGTGAAAACAAAGCAAACAAAAAATTAAGATAGCCATGTTGTCACAGTAGTTTACTAGATAAATCATATTAATCCATAGCCATGCTGATTCACAACCCAAATAAGTGACTGAGGTTCAGAATACATATAAAATTACTAGCAATATTTTAGATAGCATTGCCATGAGAATGCATAGCAACATATAGATAATATAGGTGGACAGCAACTCCATTCCAACTGAAGCCTCCAGTGCACAGCAGCCTGATATGAACCGACACCTTTATAGCACAGCAACTCCACATGCTGCTGCAAGGGAACAAGATAGACACAATTGTTAGAATCCAATAATACAGAATCAGCTTAGAGAAGAAAAAATAATTGAACAAAAGGCCAAGATTATTCAGGTAACTAAGAATAATAGAAAGAGCCATATCTGTAACAGTAAAGTTAAATAAAATGCCAACCTAATTAATTAAATGA
The DNA here is from genome assembly GCA_004135705.1 of Alloteropsis semialata. Taxonomy (NCBI): domain Eukaryota; kingdom Viridiplantae; phylum Streptophyta; class Magnoliopsida; order Poales; family Poaceae; genus Alloteropsis; species Alloteropsis semialata. The sequence continues at coordinate 16,611,367 of CM014275.1, forward strand.
TCACATTTACCTAATTATTTGAATTTCCAAACTTTTGCCAGATAGGTTCTATTAGATCTAACTGAAGTTGTTTATGAATAGCACGATCATGAATAGTGGCATTTCTTTTGTAGCACTTGTTCCATCTCTGGGTTAGGTCCTGTAGAGATTGTAGCTTCTCGAACGGTTGATGTGCTTGCTGGCTCATTCAGATCAAGGGGAACCTCCTCCACATCGTTCTGATCTTCAATTACCATGTTGTGCATGATTATACAAGCCAACATGATATTCTCAAGATCTCCTTGATCCCATAGACGTGCAGGTTGTTTCAAAATTCTAAAGCGAGATTGCAAAATACCAAAAGCACATTCAACATCCTTTCTTGCCCCCTCTTGATGTTCTGCAAATAATTTATGCTTCTCTGATTGTGGACGAGATATTGACTTAACAAATGCAGCCCATTGTGGATATATGCCATCAGCAAGGTAGTACCCATTGTTGTATTGCCTTCCGTTGACATGGTACTCCACCTCAGGACTTTCCCCTCTCAAGTACTCAGTGAACAAAGGCGACTGATTAAGCACGTTGATGTCATTGTTGGATCCAGCAACACCAAAGAAGGCATGCCATATCCAACGATCATGAGAAGCTACTGCTTCTAGAATGACCGTAGGAACACCTTGATCACCGTGGGTATACATTCCCTTCCATGCAACAGGGCATTTTTCCCAGTGCCAATGCATGCAGTCAATGCTCCCTAACATGCCAGGAAACCCACGACGCTCACCAATTTGCACTAAGCGCTCAACATCTTGTGCAGTAGGGCGTCGCAAATACTGTGGACCAAACACTTCAATCAAACCCTTCACAAACATCTTCAAGCACTCCACTCCAGTACTTTCTCCAATCTTTAGGTACTCATCAAGTTGGTCTGCAGGGGTGCCTTGTCCCAATTGCCGAATAGCAGCTGTGCATTTCTTCAGTGGAGATAACCCAGGTCGATTAAGTGCATCAATTCTTTGTAAAGGTCTATCATTTTGACCTTTGTTTGTTTCTTGGCTATTTCAAGCTTCTTATTTGCTAAACTTTGCTGCTTTTCTGCCATCTTCTCTGCCTTGCTGCTAGCTTCAATGAATTCATCAAGTTTTTCTCCTATAGCAGAAATAGCCTCTGGTGACTTCCGTTTGTCATCCCTAAGAGCTTTGGCCTGCTTAGTTCCAATAGGACGTTTTTTTGGCGACTCTTCCACAGCCACAACATTAGTAGGGTTAGACATTGCACTTTTTTCTTTGTCCATTTTCTTGACATAGGCAGCCCACTTCCTTTCATTTTTTACTACCCTCCATATATGCTGCAGCAAAAATGGCTTGTCATCATGTTCAGATGCATACATCTGCAGTGCTTGATCTGTCCTTTGGTCATCACTCATGCCACTCTGGTACACTCTAGTGGTCCTTATCCAGCAGCCATGGAAGTCACTGAGTGGTTTCTTGATGCGGTCCCAACGAATTTTCAATTGGTTACAGTTCCTCCTATGATTACTTGCAGTGGTGCTATTGTACATATCAGTAACATCTGCCCAATATTGATCAGATTTCTTCCCATTTCCATCGACCGGGTCCAGTGAATTTTGCAACCAAGCACTCACCTGCAATTCAATTCAAACGTTTGTCAGTCCTTGCTAGGACAACATGCTTACCAATCTGATGTCTTCTTCATGCGACCAATTCAAATGCTTGTCAGTCCTTGCAGCTCGGGGCTGTCATCATCTTCAATGTCAATTGTTTGTTCATCTTGTATATGTGCAGCATCCATTGGTAGGCCACTTCCAACCGGTGATGTGGTGAATGTACTGCTCCTAGCCCCAACAAAATGGAAGTTCTCCAGAAGCTGGCTTGTACTGGGATAGTTAACAAATGAATATGGCATCCGTAAAGAGTTCACAAACCCACCAGGAGGATTCAGCCTGAAAAAGGGAAAATAGTATGAGTTCACCACAAAATGCTGGCCAATCATATTGTAAGTCACTGATTAATAAAAAAAATAATGCTCCAACCTACCATGAGTCCAGTGCTAAAATTTCATATAGGTGTAACATAAGAGCAAAAAAAGAACTAATCCTACTGGTACACAAAACATAGCATAGCAGTGCTATACTATCATTTGGCCAAAATAGTACACAAAATAGACAGAGCAAAGCAACAAAATTATAAACACTTGGATTAAGAGAAACCATACCATTCAGATGAGCTTGGAGACAAATCTTGTCCATAATAACCACCAAGAGATGTAGGACAAAATGCAGGAGCAGGGTGAGCGCCGATTTGCCCACTAGCCACTGAACTATTGGCAGGAGCACTAGTGCCTGGAGCAGCAGACACAACACTTGTAGAAGCCGCAGCAGTGGCACTAGCACCTGGAGAAGTCATCGTAGAAGCACCAGCAGCTCTCCTGGAACTTGAAGAGGGTTTTCTCACTTTCTTCTGTTGCTTCCCAGATTGATCCATCCTAGAACTCGAGGTGGCTCTCTCGGAGATGGATTAGGGATTGATTTGGTCAAGTAGGAGATGAGGAAATATGGGGCTATGCTCGTATGTCATCCCTCGGGCGGGAGATTGGAGCGGGAAATATCTGCGCGGGAGATTGAGCGGGAGATTGAGAGGAAGATTGAGAGGGAGACTAAGGCAGCTGTAGCAATGACATCCACGAGCGGGAGGGAGGAAGGCGGCGAGGCTTCTCTGCGTGCGCGGGAAGAGACAGCAGCCGCGGCACCGCGCGATGGCGCGAAAGGAGGCGGGCCGCGGGACCGCGCGCGCACGAAGGGAGGGAGCCGGAGGCAGTGCCGCGCGCGCGCGAAGGGAGGGAGCCGGAGGCAGTGCCGCGCGCGGACGCAGGAGAGGCACGCGTGCGTAGCGGCGGCGGCGGCGGGGAGAGGGGCGGAACACGGGATCCAGATGAGAACGAGGATATCAAGGAAGGAAACGGCCAGGCCCGTCCAACGCATGTTTAGCGGTTTCTACGGGCTTTGGTTAACGGGCCGACATCGTTTCCTTTATGAGAAAGGATTTCTTCTTTTTTTCTCCTCTTTCTTCATTAAATCTACTGCCACATCACCAATTCGCTGACATGACAATGTAATTAATTCAATGGAAACTGGCTGACATGGAGGGTTGGGGATGCCCCCGACTTTTTTGTATTTTGGCCCTTTTCATGAAAGAATTTCACAAATAGACCCCTGACAGAAAGAATTGCAAAAATGGACCCTGATCTCAGCGCCACAAGTCACGGCGCCGAGCTTACACGCCTCGGCACCGTAAATCATGGCGCCGAGGTCCATTACCATAGCAGCAAACGTGGCATATGTGGAGCTGAGGTGGCAACACGGTTCAGTGCCAAAATTGATGGCGCCAAGCTCGGCGCCGTGATCTGTGGCGCCGAGCTACCGCCGTTGCCGTCTCTTTCCCTTACGGTGAATAGTGATAGTGAATAGTGTGAATAGTGAATAGTGAATAGTGTGAATAGTGAATCATTTGAGGGTCTATTTTTAATTAAATTTATTTTTCCATTTATATAATGTTGTATGGCTAAACCATTTGCATTCAGTTCTGGATGTGTAGATCAAATTTCCAAAATCATATTGATGACATGCTAAGATTAAAAAACGGATATCAGTTTGTTTATATAGGAGTATATGCTTCATGCCTAGGTTGATACATTTTGTACAACAATTTGAAACAGTATTATTATTCATGGACAAGACTTTCTTGCTAATTGACTAGTTGCCGTTAGGGGTTGAAAATTAGTATAAGTTAGTGATGTTTTGACCGCCTGTTGTTGCCTGTGCCGCTAAATTCAAGTCTCAGGAACAAAATGGCTCATGTTTATTCATCTGTGATCACAAGCTCATCTTTACTATGCAGAAACAGCCTGAACCAGTTACAATGCCTAGGTTGATACATTTAGCTAAAAAAAACGAATATGATAATCGTTACATATACCAAATGAATGGTCACAATACATATCCAATAAAATAAGTATCGATATGTATACATACTAAATGAATGGTCACAATGCATCCAAATAAGTAATCGATGTATATAATATCCATAGACTAGGCTTCAGACTTCACGGCATTGTCATAATCATTCAGCTCAATATCCTTTAGCAGCTTCCGCCAATCCAATTTGACCACACATGTGAATAAGAAAAAAGTACAAAGTACAAGCTAATAAACAAAATGTGCTAGCCCCTAGGCTGCTCAAGTGCCTCTGCTCCGGCATTGCATGCATGCACAGGCGGCCAACCCCTCGCCTGTGCTCTGGCCTCTATTCACTGTCACTATTCACTATCACTATTTATACTATTCACCGAAAGGAAAAGGCAATAGCGGTAGCTCGGCGCCATAGATCACGGCGCCATAGATCACGGCGCCGAGCTCGACACCATCAATTTTGGCGCTGAACCGTGTTGCCACTTCAGCTCCACGTATGCCACGTCTGCTGCTACGGTAATGGACCTCGGCGCCATGATTTACGGCGCCGAGGCGTGTAAGCTCGGCGCCGTAACTTGTGGCGCCGAGCTCAGGGTCCATTTTTGCAATTCTTTCTGCCAGGGGTCTATTTGTGAAATTCTTTCACGAAAAGGGCCAAAAATTAAAAAGTCAGGCCTTTATGTTGGCGATCAAAATTGGCACAAGAACAACATGGCAGGAAGAACCGGTAGAACCGGATTTAGAAACTGGTGGGACCGGTTTAGTTCACTATTGCCCATCTGACAGGGCAAACCGGTGGAACCGGTTTGGGAACCGGTGGAATCGGTTTTCTCCGAGTCCTAGTAGGTTTGGACTCTTTTTGTAGATCCGAGTTGTAATAGGACTTTCCTTGCGGGGTACGTCCTCCCCACCCTATAAATATGAAGGGTCACGGCCGATTGAGTATCATCCAATCGATCAAAACATTTATTATCTTAACTTTTTTGTCATCTCTAAACCCTAGCTTTTCCAACCCTAATTCTGTTCGTTCTTCGTCTCTACGGCGTTTGACGGCTCTCTGAGTGGCCTGCCGATCTCAGAGAAACCCTAGGCGCGACTGCCCTGACGGGGTCCCTCCCGGGCCAGCGATCTTAGGTCTACGCAGTAGCTCCCGAAGAACCGGTTTCACTGGGCCTGCTGCAGTCGATCGATCCGTTGTGGATCCGCGCATTCTAGCGCAAATTCGGTGTGTTGACCGTGAAAGGCGTCAACACATTTTTGGCGACTCCGCTGGGGAATTTGGAAGTCTTGGTTTTAATAACTGATTTATCAAACCCTGACCAGATGGGATCTATCTCAGATTTGGACAAGGAGAACATCGTTGTTCCCTCTATGGAGGAGATCAGCGAGAAGGAACGCCAGAAGTTTAATGCAGCCCAAGAATTCTTCAAGAGTCAATTCCTGATGGGGCTGAAGAAGGATCGCCACGGCAAGGTGACAAGAACTCAAGAATTTATGATGCCGGCGTTCATGATGAAGGATCAAAAGGTGGAAGAAATCCCTCCGGTAACTGCACATCCACCTGAACCTTCTACTTCTAATCCTGATGATAAGCTTGGTGCTGCGCTTTTACATACCGACGAAGTAGTAAGCTCCCTTATGGACAGGATAGAGAAAATTGAAAAAGATAGGTTGGTAGAATCGTCTTATTATTCACAAAATATACAACCTATGCAACATGAGAATATGCATGCTAGTGTGTCGGCTACACCAGGAAAAACACCTGAAAATCCTTTATATGGTATGCCGGCTAATTTTTATCCAGAACAGGTACCGCCGCCAACACATGTTTCGCCAGCCCCGGCGAAACCGGTTTCACCGGTTCCAGAAACCGATGGAACCGGTTCTGCTGCTCAGGCTGCACAGCAGCTAGTACCACACACTACACCCTCTCTTTCGGTAGTCCCTAACCGAAATACAGAGGTGGCTAATGGATCTGCTTATATTAAAACACGTGCTTATACATCACCCCCTATACCTAATCAAAACATTAGTTCCAGCGGGATTCCTAATGATGTGTATGACCAATATTTGCGGCAAAGTTCTACTTGCGTGCCTCATGTTGCTCAAGTTCAAAGTACAGCCACAGAGCAATCTGATCTAGCTCATTCAAATTTATATGCTGAATTTTATAAGATAAAGGACGAGTTAGCCAGTATAATGCAGGATAGGCTTGGAATTGATATGGGTAATTCTAGATTATATCAAAAACCATATTCTGCTAATTTTGATGTTGTAGCTTACCCCAATAATTGGCGTGTTCCTGATTTCGTAAAATTTAATGGTGATGATAATAAGACTACTTGGGAACACATTAGCCAATATATTGCTCAACTAGGAGAAGCTAGTTCTAATGATGCTTTAAAAGTTCGCTTGTTTTCATTGTCTTTAACTGGAATTGTTTTTTCTTGATTTTTTTCATTAACTCCTGGCTCAATTAATTCATGAAATCAATTAGAGCAAAAATTTCATGATCATTTTTATAGTGGGAGTGCTCAATTGAAATTGACAGATTTGACATCAGTTAAGCAACAAAGAGATGAATCTGTTCTTGATTATTTTAAGCGATTCAAAGAAACTAGAAACCGATGTTTTAATTTGTCGCTTTCTGAAAGGGATCTTGCTGATGTTGCCTTTAATGGTTTAAGATCCTCTATTAAAGAAAAGATAGAAGGCTTTGAACATTTTTCGGTTAATCAAGTCCAAATAAGAGCTTTAGTTGCTGAAAACCGAATAAAAAATAATAAGGATACATATAAGACTCATCGTTCTAATGTTCATGTTGTTACTTATGATTCTAATAGTTCGGACGATGATGAAGATGTGTATGTTGCTGAACTTGTATGGCCTTCTAAGAATAAATCGTACACTTGTCCATCTCTTAAGCCAATTCAAAAGAATCGGAAAGAAAAAGTGCGATTTACTTTTGATGTTTCCAAGTGTGATCGTATTTTTGATGAATTGTTAAAGAATGGAAACATTAAAATGTCTCATACTATTCCTCCACTTGAAGAACTCAAAAGGCGGGCATATTGCAAGTTACATAATTCTTTTTCGCATGCTACTAATGATTGCAATGTTTTCCGTCGACAGGTGCAATCGGCCTTAAATGAAGGACGTTTGACACTACATGAGATGCAGGTGGATAAAGAACCTTTCCCTGTCAACACCCTTGAGATGCAACCTCCTAAAGTTCTGATTCAGCCGCATCAAGTCGAATCAACTAAAGAAAAAAATATTGTTGTGGGTGATGAAAAGCCAAAACCTGAAAATCTGAAGGAAAAATCAATTATCAGGAAAGTGGTGTGTGAGAAGACCCCTAATGGCAGGAAGACTTTCAAAATTACTGCAAGAGTCACGGATCTCGGGGGGGCAAGGATCATCAAAGAGACCGTTTGAGCCTGTACAGGACAAACCGGTCCCACCGGTTCCAGAAACCGGTTCTAGTCAGGGGCGCCCGAAAATGTTGAAGCCTAAACGTCCTGAGATTGGAACCTGGAAGGTCAATGTGGTCAGGGATCAGGGCAAATTTGCAAAGCCAAAAGTAACCTATGACCAGTTGTTTTCCAAATATGCAAATAAAAGGCCAGTTGATGAGGATTGGCCGGCAAAAAAGAGAAGAAGATCACCCATGCGCCAAGAGAAGCCAATTTCACCTACAAGGGCGAATAACAGGTGGAAGGGTGATGATGTAGGTTTTTATCCCCAATAGAACTAATGTCAAAACATGCCATGGATGCCTCCATACTACAATCATCAATATCCAGCATGGGATTATAATGGGATGAATATGCCTTATTACCCTATGCAGCATCCTTCTTTTCATCCAGAATGGGGTAATAATAGAGTTCCAGTGCACACGAGGTTGGTAGATAACCGTTCGGCTCCTCGTCGATCAGGTTGGGATGTGCCACCTCAAACCGGTGGAACCGGTTCCCAAAACCGGTGGAACCGGTTTCCTCAGAAGAGGCAACCTTCTCCTCCCAAGCAAGTCTATCAGCCTAAGAAGATGGAGAAAGTTGTCCAGAAGATGGAAATCAACCAAGAGAGGATGGTGATTTTCAGGTGAATTTGAAAGATGGTGACAAGATGCCAATGGTGATTGGTAGTGAAGCTAAGCCGTCTGTGCAGGAGAAAGTTGCTGCAGTGCCTGATGAGGGTAAGAAGGTTGAAATTGATAAAGCTAAATACCTCATGCCTAGATGGTGTCCTCCAGGTTTGACACGCACACAAAAGAGGAAGTTGCAGCGGCTTCGTTTTCAGAAACAGAAAGAAAAAGAACTGGAGAAGCAGAGGGAGGAGCACTTCAACAAGTACAGGCCCATGATTCCTCCAGGCAAAGGGTGGAAGAGGATTGACGCTCCAGGGCAAAATCCGGTGGAACCAGATTTCGAACCGGTGGAACCGGTTCTACCTCCTTCGGTGTCTGCGGCTGTGGCAGAACCGATGGAACCGGTTCTAAAACCGGTAGAACCTGTTTCTGCTGATCCAGGATCATCTCGTATTGCCTCTGAAATTTCTGTTACTTCTACATTTGATCAGAGGTTGTCATCGGATTCCCAGAATGAGGACGATAAACAGCTAGTTGATTATGGGTCATCACCTGAACATATGAATGTTGATGCAAATGTGGTGCACCTATCTTCGGATTATTACGTTATTCCGGATGATGAGATCGCTCATTTAGACTTTGGTCCGAAAGAAGCTATATTTAAAAGGCCAAAGGATTCTGAAAATCATCTAAAGGCGCTGTACATGAAGGGTCATATCAATGGGAAGCCAATTTCTAGGATGTTTGTTGACACCGGGGCGATTGTTAATTTCATGCCTTATTCTATGTTCAAGAAGCTTGGTGGATTAGATGATGAGCTGATCAAGACCAACAGGACTATCAGTGGTGTGGGAGGAGGCGAGTCTATGAGTGCTAAGGGCGTTGCTTCTATGGAGCTCACCATTGGAAGCAAGGCGTTGGCTACTGCTTTCTTCGTCGCCGAGACCTAAGGTAACTTCAATTTAATATTGGGTCGTGATTGGATTCATGCAAATAGATGTGTACCTTCTAGTTTGCATCAATTTCTTATTCAATGGATAGACGAAGATATTGAAGTTGTACATGGGGATACATCAGCTTGTGTTGCTGTGGCTGATGGTTCTACCATGTCTATGCATGATCATATCAAGTGTTTAACAGGTTTAGACATATCTGATTATGAGATGATCAGCTGTACTAGAGATGGCTTTGTGCCTGCTGTTCTAAAGCCGGTTGAGTATCGGCTAAACCATTTGTTGTGAATCAATGAATAATTCAGAATGGTTGCAGCAGAGACTTGAGCACTATCGGGCACAAAAGAACGATATGTGTGAGGCCATTGAAGATTTTGATAACATGAGTAAATTAGAACAAGGCTTTACGTCGGCTGATCCTTTAGAGGAGATTGATATTGGTGATGGCACTGTACCTAGGTCGACGTTTGTAAACAAAAATTTGAAAGCTGATTATAAAGCTGAATTAATCGAGCTGTTAAAAGAGTATGTTGATTGTTTTGCATGGAATTATCAAGAGATGCCAGGTTTAAGCCGCGAGTTAGTTGAGCATCGGCTACCTATTAAACCTGGTTTTAGGCCTTTTAAACAAACCGCTAGGCGTTTCAATCCTAATATATATGACCGAATTAAAGAAGAAATTAATCGGTTGTTGGATGCAAATTTTATTAGACCTTGTCGTTATGCTGAATGGTTATCTAATATTGTGTCAGTTGAGAAAAAGGATTCTGGTAAGCTCAGAGTTTGTATTGATTTTAGAAATCTTAATAGAGCTACTCCTAAAGATGAATATCCTATGTCTATAGCCGACATGCTCATTAATGATGCTTCTGGACATAAAGTTATTAGTTTTCTTGATGGTAATGCTGGTTACAATCAAATATTCATGGCCGAAGAGGATATTTCTAAAACAGTTTTTATATGTCCAGGTTTTGTTGGTTTATTTGAGTGGGTAGTCATGACCTTTGGTTTAAAAAATGCTGGAGCTACTTACCAAAGGGCAATGAATTTAATTTTTCATGACTTGCTTGGATTAATCATAGAAGTTTATATCGATGATATTGTTGTTAAATCGGCTGGTTTAAATCCTCATTTGGCTGATTTAAGATTTGCTTTTGCGAGAATGCGTCGATATGGATTAAAGATGAACCCACTTAAATGTGCATTTGGCGTGTCGGTTGGAAAGTTTTTAGGCTTTATTATTCATGAGAAAGGCATAGAGATAGATCCTAAGAAAATTGATATTATTAAGAAGATCAAAGCTCCTACATGCAAGAAAGATTTGCAGAAGTTTCTAGGCAAGGTGAATTACTTGAGGAGGTTTATTTGTAATTTGTCTGGGAAGGTCAATGCTTTTAATCCTATTCTTCGGTTAAAAGATGAAGCCGAATTTACTTGGGGAGCAAAACAGCAAGAAACCTTTGAAAAGATCAAATATTACTTGTCTTCGCCGCCAGTTATGAAAGCTCCTAGGAGAGGGGTTCCATTCAAATTATATGTGGCTGTTGAAGATCACGTAATTGGGGCTGTTTTGACTCAAGAAACCGAAGGAAAAGAACACATTATTACTTATGCAAGTCGACGATTATTGGATGCCGAAACGAGATATATATTTATTGAAAAGCTCTGCTTGTCATTATATTATGCTTGTACTAAGATGAGGCATTATTTATTATCCAATACTTGCATAGTAGCTTGTCAAACCGATATTATTAAATACATGTTGCATAGACCAATTTTGAGTGGGAGAATTGGTAAATGGGCTTATGCTCTCATTGAATATGATTTGGCTTGTGAACCTTTGAAATCAAGGAAAGGCCAAATTATTGCTGATTTTATTGTTGAGCATAGTATTAATGATAATGATTTAGATATTGGTTATATTACTTTTACCCCATGGAAGTTGCATTTTGATGGATCGGTTTGTAAGAGTGGTTGTGGTATTGGTATTATTTTTATATCACCAAGTGGTGCTGAATTTGAGGCTCTTAACCGATTAGAGAATGATTATACTAATAATCAAGCCGAATATGAAGCTTTATTGTTCGAACTAGAAATTTTGCATGGCATGGGAGTAAAACATGTGGAAGCATTTGGTGATTCTTTACTGGTTGTAAAGCAAGTTAATAAAGTATACTAATGCTTTGATGGATTTTTAAATGCATATCTTGATAAGTGCTTGGACATAATTGCTCAATTTGATGAATTCTCTATATATCATGTTTCAAGAGATGAGAATCTAAGGGTGAATGCTCTGGCTCAGCAAGCGTCTGGCTATGATGTTCGGAAAAGAAATTTTTGTGAAAGAAAGCCGATACTTTGCATAGCCGAGTCTTCTGCCCAGGAAGAACCGTTTTCACCGGATTCAGAAACCGGTGCCACCGGAAATTCCGGTAAAACCGTTTCCAGACCCTTTCACCGGTTCATCCGCTGACAGTAGCACTTCGGCCAATGAGCAGTCTAAAATTGATAAGGACGAAGTTGCTGATTGGAGAATACCCATTATTGAATATTTGCAGAATCCTAGTCATAAAGTTGACAGAAAAGTCCGACGATGGGCATTTAAGTTTATTTTGGTTGATGGTGAATTATATCGTCAGATAGCTGATGATTTATTATTGAAATGTTTGGATTCTGATCAAGCTAAAATTGCAATGGGTGAAGTTCATGAAGGGATTTATGGTACACATCAATCGGCTCCTAAGATGAAGTGGCTTTTGAGAAGAGTTTGTTTTTATTGGCCTAATATGATAGCTGATTGTTTTCGATACTACAAAGGTTGTGAAGAGTGTCAAAGGTTTGGGAATATTCAGATGGTTCCAGCAGCTATATTACATCCTATTATCAAACCTTGGCCTTTTCGAGGATGGGGATTGGACTTTGTTGGGCAGATTCATCCTCCTTCATCAAAGGGACATCGCTTCGTGTTAGTGGCTACTGATTATTTTACAAAGTGGACCGAAGCTGTACCTTTGAAGAATATGACACATCGGGAGGTAATTGAGTTTAGTACTGAACATATTATCCATAGATTTGACATTCCACAAACTTTGACTACTGATCAAGGCACTTCGTTTATATCGAAAGAAGTTTGTGAGTTTGTTGATATGTATGGTATTAAATTGCTCAATTCATCTTCATACTATGCTCAGGCTAATGGTCAAGCCGAGTCTAGTAATAAGATCTTGATCAAGTTAATTAAAAAGAAGATAGATGAGAACCCTAAGAGGTGGCATGAGGTTTTATCTGAAGCTTTGTAGGCTCATCGTATATCTAGACATGGTGCTACTAAAATTACTTATTTTGAGCTTGTGTATGGTCAAGAAGCTGTTTTGCCTATTGAAGTGAATTTGAATGCTTATCGGTTAGCTAAACAAAATGATCTTGATGCTGTTGATTATCATGATTTGATGATGGACAATATTGATGAGGTGACCGACAAACGATTGAAGGCCTTGAAGGAAATTGAAAAAGATAAGATACGGGTTGCTAAGGCCTACAACAAGAAGGTAAAACAAAAGCCTTTTCAGGTTGGTGATTTGGTTTGGAAGACAATTCTACCTATAGGATCGAAGAGCAACAAGTTTGGTAAATAGTCTCCAAGTTGAGAAGGGCCATTCAAGGTGATTAAAGTAATATTCGGTAATTCTTATATGGTGGAGACTTTGCAAGGACAGCAGCTGCCAAGAACTCTTAATGGAAGATATTTGAAGACATATTATCCAAGTGTTTGGCAGCGAGCTTGATTTATATGGCCGATAGTTTTAGTATCGCCCTTAGAATGAGAAGGCCGATGGATTTTGTTTGGCATCGCCCTCAGGAGTGTTTTCTTGTGCTAAAGTGTTTTCTGGTACGCAAGCTCTACAAAAAAAAACAGGGGGGCATATGTTGGCGATCAAAATTGGCACAAGAATAACATGGTAGGAAGAACCGGTGGAACCGGATTTAGAAACCGGTGGGACCGGTTTAGTTCACTATTGCCCATCTGACAGGGCAAACCGGTGGAACCGGTTTGGGAACCGGTGGAACCGGTTTTCTCCGAGTCCTAGTAGGTTTGGACTCTTTTTGTAGATCCGAGTTGTAGTAGGACTTTCCTTGTGGGGTACGACCTCCCCACCCTATAAATATGAAGGGTCACGGCCGATTGAGTATCATCCAATCGATCAAAATATTTATTACCTTTACTTTTTTGTCATCTCTAAACCCTAGCTTTTCCAACCCTAATCCTGTTCGTTCTTCGTCTCTACGGCGTTTGACGGCTCTCTGAGTGGCCTGCCGATCTCAGAGAAACCTTAGGCGTGCCTGCCCTGACGGGGTCCCTCCCGGGCCGGCGATCTTAGGTCTACGCAGTAGCTCCCGAAGAACCGGTTTCACCGGATCTCAAAACCGGTTTTGTCTGGGCCTGCTGCAGTCGATCGATCCGTTGCGAATCCGCGCATTCTAACGCAAATTCGGTGTGGTGACCGTGAAAGGCGTCAACACCTTACAACTTGAAAGAACTGTGCTTGTTGAGTATCAAATGATTTGTTCCAGTGTCCAGAGGCCGAGGCCGCGTTTCCAGGCTCCACGGGGTCGCTCGAGTACTGGAGTCGAGAGTCGGATAGCCCATAAAATTCGGCCTTGGGCCGGGCCTAAAGTGCCCCCACCCATCGCTCTCTTCATGAATTAGGTTGTGTCGGGCAGCAGATGGACGGACCATCCATTCCATCCGCCACCTCCAGCCGCCGCCGCCGCCGCCCCCCCTGCTGAACCAGAACCAAAACCAAACCCTAGCTTGTCCCTTTCGTCGATGAAGACGAAGAAGGTAGCCAAGCGGCATGGCGGCGACACGGTGGATTCGTCATCCAAGATCGCAAAGCTGGGAGACGAGACGGTGGAGTCATCCGTGGAATTCGCCAAGCCGGTTTACCTTTTGGCGGCGCTCTGGGCGGAGAAGCCGGCCACCTCAGTTTTCATGGTTGATGCGGCTGGGGTTACGGCCGGCGACGGGCCGCGCCGCGCCCGCACTCTCGTCCAGTTGCCCGGCGCCAGCAGCCATGCCATGTCCTTTGTCGCTGCGCATTCGGAGCACGGCTCCTGGATTGTCGGCGTCGGTGGGCCACTAGGTGCGGGGACTATCATCTACGATCCGAGCACGTCGGATGTGTTGCAGGGACCGGAGCTCTCCTACCCCAAGCACGAACCCCTCTTGATCTCGCACTTGGGCAAGGTATACGCCATCTCACGCCGCCCCAAGGTGCATTACAACTCCAAATTCGATTGGCTGCCTTGGTTCGAGTCCCTCAGCTTCAAACATGGCGTCCCTTACATCTACTGCAAGAATTGCCCCTTATGGAAGCCCTTGCCGCCACCGCCATGTTTCCCTTTCTTCCTAGAGCCATCTGAATTTTGCAGCCCGCCCGACATCTCAGTCTCATCCTATGCCGCTGTCGGGTCTCATATCTTGCTTTCCCTGGGAGAACAAGAAACAGGCACTTATGCTTTTCATGTGGGGGAGAAAACGTGGGAGAAAGTCTGTGACAAGAACCTTCCTTTTGTCGGCCAGACCGTGCCCCTTGGCGGTAGCCTCTTCGCCGCTTGCTGCCTCATACCTAACAATGCAGGTATCTCTGTCTCTGTGTTTCACATGTCCATGGAGGCCTCCTCGACCCCGGCCGTGCCAGCCATGCTCACTACTACCTTAATCCATCAGTTCCCGGTGTCATCAGAGGGACAGGTTCCCTGGCCAATCCTCTGCCCCCTGGGAAAGGGCAGCTTCTGTTCCATCATGTTCCAGTCCAGTTGTCAAAGCCGCAAACGCAAATACTCAAAGGATCTGCAGATTATCTTGACTGCTTTTCAGATGGACAACATTGAGGCTTTCTGGACGAAGAGCACAAAAGCTAAGGGTTTTGACATTCCAGTACAAGTTAAGCAACATAATCAAACATATACTATCAAGGGTGGATCTCCATTTCTGGCCTCTCCCATGCCTGTGCTTACTGCCCTGTCCATGTAAGCATCAGATCTCTCAATAATTTGGCTTTATCTATTATTTACATTATCATTGCTCGCACTAGATTAAACCTTTGCAAGTGCGCTATACTAGCGTTCTGTTTCAATTAATAAAAATCCCAAATTATTTGTGTGCAAAATTCAATTATTTTAAGGCTCCCAGCCCCACTTAATTTGGATTTAATTTACAACAATTCAAGTTCTGGCATGCACTATCTTATTAGTGATCTAGCAGTCTTGTACATGTAAATGTGCAGCACCAGTGTCCAAAGGCGTCACCGCGTCTAGGTGGGCCCAGTTTGCTTTAGGGAACAGTTACACCTTGTTGCCTACGCGCCGCCTTAGGCGATAGGGCATACACAGCTTGCCTTAGGTCGCCTTGTCTCCTTTGAAACACTGCACAGCACTTCTACACTTGTTTATAACAGTAGCAACAGATTAAAATGTGGCATTTTGGTCAGGCAGTTCTGTCAAAAGTTTATGTGCCACCGAGCTCTAGTGGTATGCCACCTAAACATAGCTACAAATGCCCTGTTTGGTAGAGCTCTAGGTCCCAGCTTCATTTCAAATAAAGATTTGTAATCACCCAGATGGTGTAGGTGTACCACCAGTCTCTGCATGGATTAGTATTTATCATGGCTTATGTGCAATATGTTGCTTGATTGTCTTTATTTTTGGATATCAGTTGGCATCTGGTTCTACTGATCCATGCATTGCATGAATTGCGCATCAGTTGTGAGGCAGTGGTTTTTATGCCTTGCATGCATATATAATCAGTGATACATGTGGTTTCAACTTTATTGAGCCCTTTGAGGTCACATCCGAAAATTTTAGTGCCGCTGCATTCATTACTTTGATATGAGTAAATTATATCATTGAAATCTTAGGTTCTTTGATTTGCAAGTCATTTTGGTACTAAACCAGAAATATTGGTAGTGATAACCATTCTCTGCAAACTTGGCCACATTGTTAAACTCAATATTTGGCTAGCAAGGACTGTTCGGTTGCTGCAACTATGATCTCTTTTACTTGTTATGATTTGAGGTAGACCAAGGCAACCAGTTTATCTTGCATTTCTTTTTTAATAAATCAGCAAACATTTATTTTGACGAAGGAACAATTGCTTTATGTTTTATCTTCTGTCATGAAATGACTTACTCTAAAGCTAAGGTACGGTGATAATTATACTACTTCGGAAGAACTACATCATATTGCTAGTTTTTAGACTTCAAATATCAGATTTAGAGCAATAGATGGATTTGTAGAAACAACCTCTCAATGGAAAGCATCATGTTGTAGTTTCTTATGTCCCTATGTTTTGATGGAAATTTTCATAATATGTACAACCTAATGCACTCTACACAATTTCATAGTATTTGATTTTGTGCAAAACTGAAATATTGTTTTGTTATTTCTCTTTAATTTGTTGCGACGTCAGCAAAAATCATGTGCTTGGTACCATACGCTGGGAGTAGCCAATGTTAGAACAGACCAAGCATAGCAGATGGCAGTTGAACTTGTATGAGCAAAACTAACCTGGATAGAAGTCAGTTGAACTTGTATGAGTTTCCTGTTCTTAAATGGAAAACATGCATTGCTACGCAAAGTAATGGTGTTTCGTAGCATCTTTTTACTTTCATAAGACCATGCACTGCATAGCATACAATCCAACTATTTAGTTTTCATGGGAAGGATGATTAGATCATAGTTATAGTACATTTACATTTAGCCCGTGTTATTATGGATCTAGAACCGCGACATTTGTAAGGAAAGTTCCTAGCCCGTAGTTGTTTGGATTTCTCCTGCACTGGAAATTTCACATCAATGGCAAGCTAGTTAAAACAAGGTTCAGTGACTACCCTCTCGTCCAATCTACAGAGAATAATTGGCATGTGCCATTCTGGTCCACTCTGCCCTGGACGGCTGAATCTTGATGACAGTTAATTACTCTATCGCTCAGGTTTAACTATGTGAAATTTGCATTATACTATACAGAATAATATTGTCTAACAATTACTAATAGATTGGGGTATTAAACATATTTATTTGAAACTGATATAGTGACTGTCAAATGCATATATAGACATTGCTTTGTGATGGGTGACTGTCAAATGCATATATAGACATTGCTTTGTGATGGTTTTCTCATACTCTGGATGGCCCTTGATAAACCATGAAGGGCAATCACTAAAATCAATGACACTGCTGGATCTGAATTTCTTAAGTCATTAATAATGCAGGAACTATAATGTTTTGCAAGCTCTACTGTATCGCTGATCATATGCTATCATCTATTGACTGTTTTTTCATGATGATCCAGGAATAGAGCATACTGAGCTGTTTGAAGAGAGAACAAAGTCGAACAATGGAAACCACTGCAACAATATCTTTGAAGCACCTGTAATTGCTGTAATTTGCATGAGGAAGCAGTCATGTCATATCAACCCAGTCCCTTTCACATCTTTAGGGTTGAACGTTAACAGTGTTAGTTGTGGATTGAGTTTTGTTAATTATACATGCTCTTTGTATGTGTATTTCGAAGCTTGGTGCTTTTGAATGGAACCAGCGCAATTATAATTTATGCTGCACCTGTATGAATTCAATTCCGAACGAGCATCACAGCTTTTGCATGGATTCATTAAAACTTTTTGTGCTTTTGAATTGATCCAGCGCAATTATTGCCTATCTTATTGCATCTTTATGGACTCAAATACCAAACGAGCATCACAGTTTGCTGGTTTTGCATGGATCCATCAAGACAAGCTATTTTTCGTTTATCTTTGCGAGTGTCTAAACTTTGCTTCTCTGTAAGACAAGTATCCATATTCTTTTATATTTACATAAAGATGAAGTTTACTCTCTTAAAGTAATGTTGCCTGT
>CM014275.1:16630292-16675643 GCA_004135705.1 Alloteropsis semialata
ATTAGTGATTAAGTGCATGTGCAATAGTGCTAGAGCATTCTGTGAGCTAGTTTTGCATATTGTGTTACCAATTGCAATCCATAAGAATACAGTATGATGCCACAGAGGGAAGGAGATTGAAACAGATGACGGATCCTAATTGCTATCATGTCAGTTCAAACAGATGACCTAGCATGAAGTTGTCACCCATGTCACATGCTTTCAAGATTATGGTTAGTTTCATCATAGAACAAAGCAGGACTTAACAACTTCTTCGCTATTAAAGGTAAATCACGCATAACTAACAAGCAACAATGAATTAGTAACCTTTCAACATGTAACCGAATTAGTGAACTTCAGTTAGTACTGTCCTAAGAGTTGTCTAACGACGCTCATGAATAAAAAAAACATAAGGGACTGCTAACACATTCACTAAGACTAATCAATCAAAACAATTATGAACAGGGAGCAGCCACATAGATTCTCAGTAATATAATGACAGGAAGAAATAAATTACTAGAATACTGGTGCATACAAAGAGTGGGTACCTTGTGAAACTCACTGCATCTTATCATCCTCACCCTTAGCCTTGGGAACCCTCACTAGAATCACCAAATTTGGCACAGCCCAAACACCTGTTATAATACCAATACCCAAGCGTGCAATGTCAAAGAGTACAACGGCCGCCCTCCACAGGAGAGATCCTTCTTCAAGATGGAGTAGCATCATAATGGCAAGAAACTGAAGCAGAAACATAGGCAGAAACCCATAGAGTGGGGCCAAGTTGACTCCTTCGGGTAGCCGAGGCCGGGGCACTCCTTTCTTCTTTGGAAGCTGTTCATTGACTGATTCCATGGTGACAAGTTGGTTGCTTGGCAGCTATCAAACCAATTCACATGCAATAGTAGGCAAAAGGTGTTAGTATGTTAGAGATAGGCTACATAACCATATTTGTCTTCTGAATTTAAAAAAGGCTGCAGTAATAATAGAGAGCAGATATTCCAATTAGGAGCTGCGGATCTTATGCCTAATAATGTATTAAGCTCAAACACAAAAACTTTAGAATATTGCAAACATTTGTGTATTAACTACTGAGGTGCATTTTGAAACAAAACCAGCCACCACATGATCCGATTATGATGCAGTACAAAAAAATGTTTAGGCGAGCAATTTGAGTAGAGTAGGCATACAAAATGGTGACAGAGATCTATTGTACCACGAACTTCTCTAATGAATAAAACAAAGCTACTAGGATACAGTGCTGTGCAATGTAATCAGATTCCTTCATGAGTATAGATCACAGTATCAGTCAGACCAAATGGTAGAAATTTTTTTTTGTTGGGCAAATTCCGCATAGTAGGTTCAATTTGGACGGGAAACAAAGAAACACTGAGTAACGACCATTTAAAGCGTAATGAACAAACTTTCCATTTCGAAGTTCAGAGACACGGTCAAACAAACTTCACCAATTAAAAGTTGGTTCCATGCCCTGAATAGCTCAATGAAGCTCATATATTTTGCTAACCCAAGCGAAGAAACATGAATTCAGAAAGGGCTAGTACCGATACCTTCTCCTTCTCCTCCTTCTCCTGCTCCTTGAGATCGAACTCAGTGTGCTCGCCGACGCGCATCATCATGAACGGGAAGTAGGACGGGGAGAGCAGCACCATGACGAACTTGGAGCACGCGCAGATGGCGAGGCCGGCGGCCTCCGCGGAGGAGCCCTTCCCGCAGACCCAGCGCCCGAGGATCTCGACGACGGGGCCGGCGCAGTTGTGCCCCCAGAGAGCCGCCAGGGAGACGTAGAGGACGGCATCCACGGCCGCGCGGGGGAGGGCGCGCAGGCCCCACGACGCCGGCGCTTCCTCCGCCTTCGGGAGCGGGCCGCCCCGAGGCAGCGCCGCCGCGGTCGCCGCCGGCGCGGGAACCCTAGCTCGTCGAAGCATCTCTCGCTCTCGAGTGCGAGTGGAGCGGGGACGGAGTGGTTGGTGTACGGCGCGAGCGCGTGTGTAGTGGAGGCTTCTCGAAGAAGCTTCCGACCAACAAGGGGTTTAAGGGGGATGGGGTCACGGGTGGTCGGAGTCTTAGGCTATCTGCAAAAACACCCTCTATAGCCTCCTGGATTGGTAAAATAAAGAAGATTTGGCACAAAATGTCCTGCAGCGGCACCCCCTATCGGGTCCTCCAAAATCAAGGACCCCTCCTCCTCCCCCTATCTATCCAGGACGCTGTCCGTCCGCTCCTCCTCGCACGCTCCCGCGCGCCTTCCTCTTCCCAAGCGCAGCAGCAGAGAATTTGACCCGCACGGTGACCCGGATCCAGTACCTGGGCACCATCCTCTTCCTGCGCAACCTGCGCAAGTGCCTGCAGAGCCTGGTGGCGCTGCTGCGCGCGGCGCGGGCGGTGCTCCGGGCCGTGGTGGCGCCGCTGGCGGAGGCGGCGGGGCCGCTGCTGGCCGCGTGCGGCGACCTGTGCGGGCTGCTGGCATATGGCCTGGCGCCGGCGTGGGCGCTGCTGGTGGACGTGGCGGACGTGGCTCCGTCGCGCACGCCCCCTCTCCTTCGTTGCCCACGCCGCTCCCTCTCCTTCACCGCCTGCGCAGTTCTCTCTCCTTCACCGCCTGCGCAGGTCCCTCTGCTTCGCCGGAGTCTAGAGCCTGGTGCCGTCGCCCCAAAGCTCTCCTACAGAGGCGCGCCCGAGATCCCCTGTGGTGGAGCAGCGGCCGCAAACTCCCCTGCGGCGAGCTCGAGATCCCTTGCAGTGACGAGCCGAAGACCCACGAATTGATGCGCAGCTGCTCCAAATCGACGAGCTAGCACCTCAATCGAAGCCGCATGGGTGCACGGATTGACTCCTGGCTGCCCCAATCGAGGAATTGCTGTCCAAAATTGATGCCGCACTGCATGGATTAAGCAGTTGCAGCAGGCTCGTGGCGAAGGGAGCGATGGCAGGCATTGATGGAGACACGGTGGTTTGGTGAAAATCTGGTGTGCCAAACAGGCAGCTTTTTTTTGCTGTAGCTTTTTCATCAAGTTCTTCTTCTCCATGGATCGCCGGCCTGGTGCTTCAGCTCCAGCTTCCATCAGAGCCGCAGGGGTCTGTGTGGATAAGATGAGAGAAAAATAAATAAATAAATGAGAGGTGGGACCCACGAGTAGGGATGGAAATGGAGGACATTGCTGCAGCACATTGTTGTTTAGAGGGTGAAAATTTTTAAAGGATCCTTGAAACATGACTTTAGAGGGTGATATACAGAGGGTACCGTTGCTGATAGTCTTATCGGGGCAATTAAACCGGATGCGCTTTCCTTCCACATAATTATACTACTGGTTTTACTAATAATTTTACTTTTTTACTAATAAGTTATTTATATTGAAGTTGGTCTCGATCTTAGGGGGGCGGATATATATATGAATAAAATGTCACGAGTTTCGCCCAACTTTTAATTGTGCAAAAAGACCCATGTTACTCTTAGGCTCTGTTTAGTTCGCCAACTTTTTTTCATCACTACAGTGAATTCGAATGTTCAGATACTAATTAGAAGTATTAAATGTAGATAACGGACAAAACTCATTTCATAACCCCGGGTGAAATTGTGAGACGAATCTATTAAGCATAATTAGGCTATAATTAGACAATATCGTGCTACAGTAAACAATCTCTAATGATGGATTAATTAGACTTAATAGATTCATCTCGTGATTTCCCGTCCATCCATGTAATTAGTTTTATAATTAGATCATGTTTAGTCCTCTTAATCTTCGGCTTAAAATTGCTACCGTAAATTTCGCAAAGTTTTCGAACTAAACAGGCACTAGAGCTCCCCTATCTGGAGGCCATGGCAGTGCTTATGTGGCCTAGGGTACTGTTGATGTAGGTCTCATTGTTTAAAAAGTTTTCTACAACTTTTTTAAGCCGTTTGTAGTGTCATTGTCCGATGATGGTAGCAAATGTACGTATTTGATTATTGATTTTTACAACATATAAAAACAAGAGTTAAATATTGTATGATGCATTCGACTTTAGTAGCGTTTATTTTTTTTTGGCTTACTTCTGGTCGACAACTTTTCTACAGTGTATAAGGCGCGCCAATCAGACTAGTTGATACTAAGTGTCCACGGCGCGCCAATCTGATTAGTTGGGTACTAACAAATTAATGAGCCACACCTTAGTTGCAGCTCTATGTTATTGACTGTCAGGAATTGTCTTAAATATCCATTAATTTGACATAAATAAGCTTGTTGTTCGAGTGTTCCTCTAGTAGTGTGTGTTGAGTGTATCGAAATATTTGACGCCACTGATTTTTTCTAAAATGTTTGACCTTTCGTCCTGTTCAAAAAAATTATGCAAAAATATAAGTTACATTTATAGTACATATTATGAAGAAGCAAATCACCAACAAAATATTGATATACACAAAATATTTTGAATATATAAGACGAATGGTCAAAGTCATAATAAAAAGACAATGACGACAAATATTTCGATATAGATGTAGTACTAGTTGAATTCCATATCTCTTGAATAAAAATTGCTACTGAGTAGTAGCCCATGGCCTAAATTCTGTCTCCGCATGTGACATCAAAGGATTTCTAGATGCCTAAAGGCGATCCAGAAGTAACACTAGAAGAGATCAGAGGATCATGCTCCAGTTTCGTTTCTTCCTACTGAACCATTTTCACGCTCGAACGTATTTGTGTATCTACTTCGCCCCCTTGTCTTTTGCAGATCGTCACCACAAATGATTGTCGTGAATCATGTTGCCATCACATCCCATTCCCATCCTACTTCTGACTCTGCAAGCTAGTAATCTCCAAGCTCAAATTTTGAGCTGAAACTTGTAATACGTAGGGCGTGTTTAAATTCACAAAGTTTGCAAAAAGTTTTCATCTTGAGAACCGTGTCAGTTCATTTCTTCTCTCTGTGCACACGGCCCAATGCATAAACTTTTCACCACTTTTCACCAATTCACCGGATTTAAACACTTTTGTAGTAGGAAGTTTCAGTCAGGTGAGCTTAGCTCAATACTCACTCAAATTTACCTATTGCCTGTCATGTTGTGTCATGGATACCTCATGCACTGTTGAAAAGGTTTTGAACTTTATGTTTAATCGTCCAGTATTAGCTCAATGCATCGTAAACTGCTCGTGCAATATGTTCATCAGTACTGTACATTGCTGCAAAAGAGCTGACTTCCGCTTTGTTCATCTACTCTATGTGTCAACTATGACATGCTATGGTGGAGTTCTGAAGCTCGTTCTCGAGATCAACGGCTAGTGTACCTAGTTCAGAGTTCCCCAACAAAAAAGGGCAAAACGTCACATCCAACTATTTATCAAAGGGAATCTTTCATGCATGGAGTATTAAACGTGTGTTAATGACAAAACCCATTCCATAACCCCAGGTAACTTTTCGAGACGAATCTAATGAGCCTAATTTGGCCATGATTAGACAACGTCGTGCTACAGTAAACAATCTCTAATGATAGATTAATTAGGCTTAATAGATTCGTCTCGCGATTTTCCGTCCAACCGTGTATTTAGTTTTATAATTAGATCATGTTTAGTCCTCCTAATCTTCGATTTACAATTGCTACAGTAAATGGCAACTTTCATTCTACCCAACTAAATAGGCCCTCAATTCTCCAGAGGACAGGAAGGGCCACAGCACTGATTCACCGACAGAGCTCCCATCACAAATTCCTACCTACCACATCTCGTTTTCTATTCAGGGCATGTTGGGTAGGTAAGATTGCGAACTTTACTGTAGCAATTCTAAATCGAAGATTAGGAGGAATAAACATGATCTAATTATAAAACTAAATACACGGATGGACAGAAAATTGCGACACGATTCTATTAAGCCTAATTAATCCGTCATTAGAGATTGTTTACTGTAGCACAACGTTGTCTAATCATGGCTAAATTAGGCTCATTAGATTCATCTCGCAAAGTTACCGGAGGTTATGGAATAGGTTTTGTCATTAACTCACGTTTAATACTTCATGCATGTAAAATTCTCTTTGATGAATAGTGAAGTTTGATGAATAGTGAAGTTTGAGGTGGGAACTAAACAGGGCCTCAGTGTACAAAAGTTCTGAGGCCATTTGATGGGGCTTTGATGGGGCTTTGGCTTCTTGAGGTATGTGGGAATCAAAATGAAGCTGGCAGAGAATCATGTAAAGAAGCTGAATCAGTTTTGAAGAAGCTGAAGCTGCTGCAGAAGCATCGAAAATCAGCTTCATGCAGTTTTGGAGCCCACGAAGCTGATTTCGAATTTTTCACCGGCGAAGTGACATTACTAATTTCAACCATTATTAATGACTTTAACAAAATGTGAATTAAATGTAACCATCATATGATTACAATGACAAGCATTGATAACCAAGTTTTAAGTACGGCGACATATAATTGACGGGCATACACATACACATACAAATAAATAGTTGTACAATGTTTTCGAATCAATGTCAAAAATAAATGGGCGGCAATCCACACATCTCTCGTGCGATGTGAAGACGAACGAGATCCATTCGAGGTTCATTGGGCACATCTGTATCAGTGTCCCCATGCAAACTTCTGAACCGAGAGGGGATAGTGGGTTCATATTCCGGGTCCTGTTCAACTCTGAGAAAGTCGTCTTCGTCATCTTGTTCCTCACGGATGAAATTATGAAGACACATGGTCGCACCAACAATCATCTTTTGTGCGTCCACACTGAACGGAGGCATGTTATACAAAATTTTCCACCTATTCTTCCAAACACCAAATGTACGCTCAACTGTGCTTCGGAGACTAGAATGCCGCCGATTGAACACTTCCTCTAACCCACTTGGCGGCTGCGCATTCCTCCACTCCTGCGTATGGTACCTTTGTCCCTTGAATGGAGCCAAGTACCCTTCCCGGTTCGGGTACCCTGAGTCTACTAAGTAATACTTGGGCATTTGAGGATGCGGAAAACCGGTGTCATTGTACATTGCATGAAAAAGGACACTTGTGTCGTGCATGGCGCCCGGTTGCCCAGCCGCTGCATAAGTGAATCGCATGTCGAAATCTACGATTCCGAGAACATTCTGTGTCGGCACTTTGTTCTTCCCAATATACCTAGATCGATCCACGCCAACTGGATTTAGAGGGATGTGCGTACCGTCAAGAGCACCAATGCAATTTCTGAACCAAGGAAAATACCTCCTGTCATGAGCAATCCTTCTCGGAATTGCACTAAAATTCCGATCAACCGGTCTAACATACTCGGTGCCCATTCTCACCAAGGCATTCAAGACCTCATGGAATTTGGCATTAATTGTTTGCGTCGATCTGTTGATTACGCAATTCAAAGCGGCGTGTGTCCAACCGTTCCCACAAATTATTAGGAAGTATGCAAGAGCTTCCTTAGTAGCTACGTCACCTATCGCTTCCAACCCGTACTCATTTTCCAGTAACCATAGGAGCCTTTCAAACATCTCTCTAGTCATCCTAAACATTGTTTTGCACTGTCGTGGGTTGTTTAGTTTCTCATTTATCCAACTCAAGCCACTCTGTATTGGAATATAGCGCGGCGCTCTACTTTTCCGGGATAATAAAGACTTGCATGCCGCCAATGCCCCCGCGATCAGGTTAGTGCTAACGGACCTGTTGAAATCGACGATGGCCATGTCAATATCACGGTCCGCGTCGCCATCCTCCTGATCGGTTGCCCCTTGCATTTCGCTGACAGCATTGACAAAGGTATTTCATATTAGTCAATTACTCCAAAATGATACAATAAACTCATGCATACATAGAAATGCCACGTCCACATTCACATCACATGAACTCAAGCATATAAAAAAACCCGTACAAAGTATTCGAAGCACCACAAAGTGCATATGCACAGTCTCGTTACATGAAAACATCAGCATAAACACAGCAAACACGTCCACGGCTGCATGAAAACAGCAGCACCAGCAACAAATCCATACGGCACAGTATCATGCAAACAGCAGCATCAACAACAACTCTTTGCAACACAAATTGGCACGGCACAGTGACATGGACACAGCAGCAGCAATAAACAGCAGCAGGCTCAAGCACAGCCACAATATCAAGCACCCTTGTTCCTGTTTTCCGCCATCCACTCTTGCTTCTGTTTAAGCCATGTGAACCTTTCCTCATTAGTCCTCAAAGTCATGAAAATCCGCCTTTCAATTCCTTCTTTGAATGCAATAGTGGCTGCAAAGTGTTCCTTGGTCCCTGGCACGGCACCACATTCTCTGACCAATTCTAGGCATTCCTCAATAGACGGTCCTAGGTCCAACTCCCTCCTTTGCATGAAGGACTCAGCAGAACTGGTGTGGCGTGCACCAATCTCAACTAGGTTCTCAATTTGTTCTGATAACCATTCGGTGCTGCCCCTCTTTGGTTTCTTTGCTGTTCCTCTCGTTGCACTGCCTCCTCTCTTGTTGCGGTTGCTAGTCGGAGTCAACTCTTCAGGCTCACTGCTGTCGTGGTTTGTATCTATGGGATCATCATCTTCGACATAGTCAGGATCCTCGTGAACAGAACCTTTAGGATGGGATGGTGGAACCCCACTGCCGACCGACCAATGGTCCTCGCCAGTGTTCGTTATGCCGTCGAACATAACACGTAGCTGCTCCTCATTTTCCAAGGGCTTATTCTTGAACTTTGTGCAGCCTTTGATTCTCTGGAAGACAAAACGAATTGGATTAGCAAGTTGAAAGGTACATAATTAGGAAAATCAGACCCAAAAGTAAAGGAATTCAAAAGGTTTCGTACCTCGCTTATGCCCTTCCACCACGAATCAGGCATTTTTATGATCCTCTTGTTGTTATCCCAACCAATTCCAGACTGGTTCGTAAGTTGCTTCCACGTGCTGTAATCCTGCCGCAACCTGTCCCACTTGTTCTTAAATTGCTGTTTACTGTACTCCAAACCGGTACGGTCCTTAAACCTTTGCATCACATTGATGTAACCCGTTTTGTTGAGGTAAGTACTCGTTCGGTTACCCTTTGCAACCTCCTCGGCAAAGAGTTCACATACAATCCGAGTATTATATTCATTCCAATCTGCGCAGCTGTTTGACAAGTGCACAGATATAAAGGATAAACAAAACAGTGTAGCACAATTGCAGAGCAACAGGTTTTTCAAATCACTGAAAAAGCTCTAGTGCAGGCACCAGTTGTAGCCTTCCTTGACATTTCCAAAACTTTCATAGCTGAGATAAATGCAAGTGATTTTGGTATAGGGACAGTGCTAATGCTGGAAGGCCACCCAATCTGATATCTCAGTAAATGCTTATGTGATAAGAACAAGGGCTTATGCACATATGAGAAGGAATGTATGGTTGTGTTACACTCAATTTACAAATCGGGATCTTATTTGCGGCATAAGCAGTTTGTTATAAGAACTGATCATAAGAGACTGCTATTCCTGACAGAGCAAAGGGCTACAACAAAACTCCAACAAAAGGCCATGCTGAAACTTATGGATGTAGATTACTGATCATAAGAGAGTGCTAATATGGCCTTATCTGTCAATGGGCCTAGATGGTTACTAATACTTCAGGAAGGATATATGGAGTATTAGGATGGCAGAACAAAGTTAGCCCATGAAGACTGTATTGAAGAAAGGACAAAGGCTTCTCTCTGCACGATGGCATTATGAGATGGATAGATAGATTGTAGGTGCGCAACAAAGCATATATGCATCCATCATTGGGGTCGACAATTTCACGGGATACAAATCTAATATAAGAAATAGGATATTAAGTAACTCCAAATGAATTGTGGGTGCATCTATATCTAACAGTCAATTTGTGCGGGATGAAGCAATGGTCACATGAGTAGGGATTTAGTTCGGTGATTACCCTGCGTCCGTGACATCGACGTCGTCATCCGCCTGTGCTGACCGTGGAGCCCTTGGAGCTCGACCACCTCGACGGCGACGACTGGTGCCTCTGTTCGACGCTGGAGCTTCATCTCCTTCAGCAACCGGCGCGCTCCACGCAGCACCAGGGCCAGCAGGGCGAGGCCACGGCGGAGGCGTTGCAGCAGCCCATGACGGCGGTGAGAACGGTGGTCCGCTTTGCCTCCATTGTGCGTCAGCCACCGGGTTGCTGGACGAAGGGCCCATGCCGTAGACCATGCCTGCGGGAGCACCGTAGTATGGCGGCACAGCATACGGCATGCCTGGAAGGCCGCCGCCGAAGTACCCTCCAGGGGTACCAGCGAGCCCTCCAGGCGGGTACATACCCGGTGCGCCGCCTCCTCCGTACGCTCCGGCGAGGCCACCCACCATTCCAGACGGGGCCATTGCCGGTGCGGGGACTCCGTCGTAAGCTGCACCGCCTCCCGCGTAAGCTCCAGCGCCGCCGGGAGACATGGTTCCTGACGGCACCGCAGCAGCGGCCGTGCCTCCCGGCCATGGTCCCATGTCGGCGTAGACACCGTGAGCACCACCAGAAGAAGGAGGACGACCGCGCGCACCGGCTGCCGAAGTGCCAGCCTCGCCGGAGCCGCCAAGGAGGTCGCCGAAAAGCTTCATTGGGGATAGGACCGGCGGGGTGCCAGTACCGCCTTCAGCGCCTCCTGCCTCCGCGGCTTCATCAGATCCGGGGACGCCGCCGCCGGATCTGTCGGCTCCCCCAAGAGAGAGCCGCCGCAGCCGCGCCGAACGACGGGGCGGCGTCGCCATGGTCGCCGGGGGAGCTGTGAGGCAGCCGGAGTGCGCGTCGTGGACCGCCGAGCGCTGCCCACCGAGGACCGCCGGCTGCGCTAGGGGAGTAGCGGCGGGGAAGTCGAACGCGCGACGCGGGGTGTGCGGTGGGGTACGCCGGCGCCGTCGCGGGAGCAGAGGAAGGAAGCGAAGCTGCGTGAAGTGGGTGGAAGTGTCGGCGGCCGACAGCAGAAGCGATTCGGCGTCAGAGGAGGCGGCTTCCGCATGTACCCAATGGGCTCGTGAAGCCGGCCCAGGAGCCGAATCAAATGGGCTCGGCTGACGACTTACAGATGCTTTCGTTGCTTCAGAGTTCAGAATCAGGAAACTGCTGGGCCGCCGCCGGATGCATCCAACGTGAACAGCGAGGGCAATCCGAATCCGACTCTTCGCATTCAATGCGTGTTCTGAATCCGACTCTTCCCATTCAATGCGCGCGTGTTCTCTTCGCATTCAATGCGTGTTCCGAATCCGATTCTTCGCATTCAATGCGTGTTCCGGATCCGATTCGCCTCCTCGTAGCAGCAAAGAGGCAACCAAGCAAGGCGCCCCCATCCCTCCCCCTTCGATCCACTCGTCCACGCCTCGACCGGCCGCTCCCGCCCGCCACGGCCGCCGCCGCGCGGAGCCCGCTCCGCCGGTGGAAGCGGTTCTTGGCCGCGTTCGCCGCAATCAACGACGCCATCGAGGCCAGCGGACGCAACCAGCGCGTCGAGTTCGGCGAGGGCCCAGATCGTAGGGCTGCTGCGCGGCGCCGAGGATGACGGCGCGTGGCCGGGGAGCTGCTCGCCGCGCTCGACCTCGACGGCGCGATTGCGGAGTGCCTGGCCACGCTGCAGGTGGCGCCCGAGCCGGCGAGCGCGCTGGCGTCCACCGGCCTCGCGGCCAGGCAGTCGCCGCGCTGGCGGACCGCGAGTCGGCGCGGGTGCGCAGCCTCGCGCGCGACGTCGTGCGCGGGTGGAGGGCGGCCCGTCGAGGCCTGGTCTCACCAGAGGCAACGAAGCTATGAAAGTGCTCGACGAACTCTCTGATGAGCAGCAGATCGATCCCGCACGAGAACGCCTCCTCCGCGCGCGGCTGCAATATTCCCGTCGTTGCCAACGAAGATCAGGAGAACAGGCACGCACCGGCAACGAAGATGTGATCATCATCAGTATATACATTGCTGAGAACAAGCGTTTTTGTTGCGTTGTGTGAAACAAATTGTTTTCATGTGACTGATTGCTCCAACATTCCATGTAATTAATCCACCACGTACGCCTTTGTCTGAGGGTTTAAACTCTGTCAGTTTGACAGGCCAGCAGCTAATTAACCAAGACAACACACATGCCTTGCGTTCTCAAAGTTCGGAACAAGTTACAGTTTACTTGGGGATTCTACTGCAAACCAATCTGTCTTCTGACCTCAGATATGCAAGCTTGAGATGATTGGATTTTCCGAATTTGATAATTATGGCCCTTCACATAGTGCAGCAGAGTCATGGATGGAAGTATAATAATAGATTTTATCAGGCTTAATTTTGCTTTTTGATTCTCCTTTTAACGAGCGATTGAAGCTGAGAGGATGTAATAATTGAAGGTTGTGTACACTAAACCGTAGAGGCCGAAAAATTCCATTATCTAAAAAAAAGTAATAAAATGTGTTTTTGGTTTGACAAGTACTTCTAGTTTACCTCGCGCCCAGTTACTATATTTCTGTCCAGAATTATGCGTTCCGTGTAAAAATGATACGGCTAGTCTCCGTCACTCTGGACAAGGGGTGTGAGGTGGTGGAAGTTCGTACATCCCAGAGAGAGAGACAAGCGTCAAGCACTCAATACCAAACTAGCTGTTGAAGCCTGATCAACCATTATAAGTTCATAACTAAACATAACGTCAAAGGAAGATTTACCAGACCCTAAGAACAGTCATCAGTAGCATTTGTAGCATCATTTCAGTCACTTAACAATCGGTCTGAGCTGCTAACAGAACATAAACTGAATATCTTCCAGTGTTGCTAGCAGCTAGACGAGTTTTTTTTTGGAAAGGGCGGCAAGAGTTTTGCCGCAAATTATATTAGACGATAGAAAGTACAAAGAAAAGGGGAATAGTAAACACTACAAAGTAACGAGAGCATCTCTGGGTCTTGTTACTCGGTGATCTCCATACGTAGCCAAGAGCACCTCTTCAAATCTACTCGTGTGGTGAAACTGTCAATGCAAAGAAGAGACAGTCAGACATCTCCGATCCAGGAACTCAGCGAAAGTAGTTCAGATCAAAATGATGGCCCATACATTTCGAGCGACTTCTAATGAGTATGGCTGCTCGTTGAAAGTGTATTTAGGCCTCCAATGAGTTTTGGTGATAGTGGCAATTACATTTTGGGATTTGATGCTTGTATTAAGGTAAATGCAGGAATAAAAAAAGAAGGGGTTATGGATATAAAAAGATGGCCCCCAATTATTTTTGTGTGGTGGATGGGCTCATTGAAGATTTAAATTGATTTTCAGTTTCAATTTAAGTATAGAAATCCACCGTACTATCAAGGGGGACGTGCTTGATGGATCAAAAGTGCTAAAAGTGATAAATGAGATGCTAACTACCCAAGAGAGAAATCAGCAGGGTTTACATTTTCGACGAAATATCGCCGGAGAGCTCCTAATTGCAGTGAACTTCGGTAAATAAATCCTTCTCTTGTTCTTGTTGTTGTTCTTCATATTCATAGTGTTCTTGAGTTTAAATTTGCCCGATCTATCTTGTTATAAGTTTTCGCTGATAGATATCATAGTTTTAAGCTCCCTTGCACTTGTGGTGAACTTTCCATTCATATAGAATCTGCAAATACTTGTTAGTTTTCGAAACTCAAATTCGTTTATCTTGTTGAGCCGGAAGTTCTGCTCCAGTGCCGAAAGATCCGGACCCCCGGAACTTCCGACATTGCGCCAGAACATCCGACCCATTTGACATTTGTATGTTAAGTTTGCAGAATTTTTAAACATGCGTATTCACTCCCTCTAGGCCTACTGTCGGTTCTCTCACTCGTCCTCGCCGCCTACCCCACCCATCGGGGTTTCTTCACCGCTTGTAGGACGACACACTTGTTGTCTTGCCTCCACCAGCCACAACCCACCTGCTCCGCCCAGCCGACCACCACCTCCTGGCCTCCCTCTAGTCCCGCCGACCATGGAATCCCAAACCCAGAAAATTCAATCCATAACGCTAACCCTAACTCGGCCGCTAGCCTTCACTGCCGCCCGAGGCCGGTGGCGACCCGCCGCCGTTCCTCCGCCCACCTCCCGCCCCAATATAGTTTAGTTTCAAAGCCACGTGGGTTGGGTCCAATATAGTTTTTTTTTGTTGGAATGAACCTATCTTGTTTTTGGCTGAGAATTTTTGTTTTGTTTTGTTTGAGAGGTCGAGCGGGATGGATTGGATGACATTTTGACACCATTAGCCATAGTCATTTATGGACCCATATGTCATCCACTTGTCATATTCTCTTTTTTTTACTTTCCTTATCTTCCTCCAATGCTCGAGCTCGAACGGCCGAGTGACGTCCATCAGGCCCCGCGCAGCGGCCCGTTCTTGTGTCGGCGTCCATCAATCCATCATCTTAGCTCGATCCGCCGCCCCCTAAGCCATCACGCTGTGCCTCCTCGAGTTCGTCGCGGATCGATGTCCCCATGGTGGAGCTGAGCTCACCCCAGCCGGCGACAGAGGTCCCTAGGAAGAGGCTGGCCGGCGCCACCCAGCTCGCCATGGCTAGTGCGGAGCTCCTCCATGATGCTCGCCCGATGCCGGATGCCATTGCCTTGCCATGGAGCTTGCTGCTCCACGCGGCCATCCTCCTGGAGCTGCTGCTCGTCCGCCCACCACACAGACGCGGCCCACCTCGCTCCCGCTCGCCCAGACGGCCGGACACGCGAGAGGTCGTACCGTCACGCTTCGCCGGCAGCTCCCACCGGGCCCCTATCATCAATGGGCCTTGGCTCCCTCGCCCCCACCATCACCCTCCGCCGGCAGAGATCTATCTCTGCATCGCTCTATGACCACCTTGAGTGCCTCCCCTCCGGTGCTACTCCATCCCCGGACATACTGCCGTGCCAAACTGCCGCTCTCCAAGGTACAACATTGATCCCGAAATCTCTCCCTCTTTCCTGATCTGCGTTTGCTTGTAAGTCGATGGTTGTGCTGCAGTCAGCGTTCTTGTGTGCCCTTTTTTCTAATCCGTGGTGTAGTAGCTGCGACTCTCCATGAGAAATTGTGATATGTATGATAAATTATCTACACACTTAGTACCGATGGGAGGAGGTTTATTAAAAAAATGGAGAGATAAGGTCCTCATCGCTAGCTTAATTCTGCTGCTTTATGTTAGTTCTTTACATGGGTATCTTGTGACGTAATTCACCGGCAATTTCTCGCCGCCGGCGAAGAACAGAGACGCGCACTCAAGAACAGAGGACACTCGATGTTTTGGTGCTGCTTAACTTGGCAGCGTTTTCTGTTTATTTCTTCATATATGTAGCAAAGCAAAAACCTGGGCTCAAGGCCCCTTGACCCGCGCCATGATCCGAAGATCGTGTGCCATCCCACACGGAGAGCATGCCGCGGGTATAGAGCGTGCCGCGATCTGTTCGCGACGTGCGCCATCCCGCACGTCCAGTTCGCGCCGCGCGACCCGGCCATCAGCGCTAACAAACTCGCTGCGGCCTGACTACTCGTACGTGATCTCAACAGAAAGAATCACGTACGTTGCCTAGCTTACAACTGAAACAAACGAACAACTAAACCACCTAAACACTAATTACTGTGACCCGTCTCCTGGAGTAGACAACATTTCTCCCCCTAGTCCTTGACGCGGTCACCAATCTCCAGAACGCCAATCCGTGCACGCAGCTCTTGAAAACGAACCCGCCCAAGTGCCTTGGTCAGCAGATCCGCCAGCTGATGCTCAGTCATGGCATGCTTGAGGATGATCTTGTTCCCATCAATGCATTCCCGGATGAAATGAAAGCGAGTGTCAATATGCTTACTCCGGTCATGAAAGACGGGGTTCTTGCTCAATGCAATGGCAGACTGATTGTCCACCCTTAGCTCCGGCACTCCAGACTCCACCCCGGTCATATCAGAGAGGAGTCGAGCTAGCCAGACGCCCTGACATGCCGCCGTGGCCGCTGCTATGTACTCTGCCTCGCATGAAGACAGAGCCACGACCTTCTGTTTGGAGGACTGCCAGGTGATGATGTTCCCGCCGAGGAAGAAGACGATGCCGCTGGTGCTTTTGCGTGTGTCCACGTCGCCGGCCATGTCGGCGTCACTGTAACCGAGCAGCTGCGCTTGTCCTTCATCCCTTCTGGCGTAGAACAGACCAAAACCACGCGTTCCAGCGACGTACCGTAGCACGCGCTTGACCGCGGTCAGGTGTTCCTCATGTGGAGATTCCATGAAGCGACTCAAATATCCCACTGCATAAGCGAGGTCTGGCCTCGTGTGAATCAGGTACCTGAGCCCGCCGATGATCCGCCGATACTCCGTCGCGTTCACAGGAGGAGAGGTGCTAACCTTGCTCAGCTTGAGCCTGGGCTCCATGGGAGCCAAGCTCGGGTTGCACTCTCCCATCCCGCTACGCTCAAGCAGCTTGCCAGCGTACGCCGACTGGCAGAGTGTGATGCCGGCAGTACTCTGATGCACTTCGATGCCGAGGTAGTAAGACAGCAGCCCAAGGTCGCTCATGAGAAAGACCCGATGCATCTCCTGCTTGAACGCCACGATCTCACTGCTGCTCGTACCGGTGATGATCAGATCGTCGACGTAGACGCCGACAACGAGCCGTGACGCGCCACGCGCCCGCGTGTATACTCCATGTTCAGAACTGCTCCTCTGGAAACCAAGTGAAGCCAGGGAGGCATCCAGCTTGGCATTCCAGGCCCTCGGCGCTTGACGAAGACCGTACAGAGCTTTGTGTAACCGGAGTACCTTGTGAGAGCTGCTGTTGTTGACGAAGCCTGGCGGCTGTGAGACGTAGACCTCCTCCTTGAGATCCCGTTCAGGAAGGCGCTCTTGACGTCCATGTGATGCACCTCCCAGCGCTCATGAGCTGCCAGTGCAAGAAGGACGCGCACCGACTCCATGCGCGCTACTGGGGCAAAGACCTCGTCGAAGTCGATGCCGGCACGCTGGACATAGCCTTTCGCCACCAAGCGCGCCTTGTGCCGGACGACGTTGCCGTTCTCGTCACGCTTCACTTTGAAGACCCACTTCAACCCGATTGCTCGGTGTCCAGTGGGGAGCGTGGCGAGTTCCCAGGTGCCGTTGTCCTCGATCGATCGCATCTCCTCGCGCATGGCTTGTCTCCAGCATTCCTCCTTCTCTGCCTCAGCAAAGGAAGGAGGTTCATCTGCGGTGGTGAAGTGCAGCTCCTCGTCCAGGATGCGTGGCACCAGGCCCGGCGGCGTCGCCGGTCCGATGACCCCGTCGATGGCGCGGAAGCGCAAGGGAGCATCGTCATGGTCCGCATCCAATTCAAGCTGCTCAGCTGCTGGAGGCGACACGAAGTTGACCGGGGGCGTTGGAGGTGCGGCCGGCGCAGCAGGTGTCGCAGGCACTGGAGGTGTTGGAGCGGCAGGTGAGGCAGACTCGGGGTAGGGCGCGCCCGGCGCGTCGTGCACGTCGCGCACGTCCACCGTATACTCCACCGTGAATGGCTCGGCTTGCTCGACGTCGTTCGCCTCTGTGTCTTCCCAGCTCCACTGCGCGTCCTCATCGAACACGACGTCGCGAGACACGACGACGCGCCCTGTTACGGGATCGTAACAGCGGAACGCCTTGGAGCCTTGCTCGTAGCCGACGAAGATCGAGCGAATGCTCCTGTCTTCTAGCTTCTTCAGACCCGGCCGCGTGTTCTTGACGTGGGCGATGCAGCCGAAGGTGCGGAAGAAGTGAACGGCAGGGCGTTCACCATGCCACATCTCGTATGGCGTTTTCCCGTCGAGCGCCCGAGTCGGCGCCCGGTTGAGGATGTACACGGCGGTGGAGACGGCTTCGCCCCAGAAGTAGCCTGGCAATGCTTTCGCCTTCAGTATACACCGAGCCATGCCAACGATGCTCTGGTTGCGACGCTCTACCACCCCGTTCTGTTGAGGCGAGTATGGGGCAGTGAGCTGCCGCTGAACGCCGCGCTCAGCACAGTAGGCGCCAAACTCCACGGACGTGAACTCCCCCCCACGATCGGTGCGGAGCACCTTGAACTTCCTGCCTGTCTCCACCTCCACGGCGGATTGGAAGTTCTTGATGGCTGCTGGTGCTTGATTCTTGCTGGAGAGCAGGCGCAGCCACATGTATCGACTCATATCATCAACAAGAAGCAGGAAGTATGCATTACCACTGGGAGTGATCGGGGAGATTGGGCCGCACAGATCACCGTGCACCAGATCGAGTGCGTTCTTTGCTCGCCGCAACGCCTGATCCGGGAACGGCGCTCTTCGCTGCTTGCCGACGAGACAGCCCTCGCACACTTGATCGACCTGGTCGAGCGGGGGCAGTCCACGCACCATCTCCTTCTGGGACAGGCGGCGCAGGGACTGGAAGCTGAGATGCCCGTAGCGAGCGTGCCATCGCCACGCCGCCTCTGAACCGCGCACAGAGAGGCACACGGGCCGCCCGATGTTCAGCTCCAAGATGTACAGGCGCGACGATGACCGGCGGACGCGGGCGAGCAGCTTGCGCTGCTGGTCGAAGATGCGAAGGACGCCGTAGTCGATCTCGATGCGGCACCCGACCTCGTCGAGTTGCCCCAAGCTGACGATGTTGGCGGTTAGGCGTGGAATGTAGTAGACTCCCGTCAGCGCGCGGTGCTCGCCGTTGTTGCAGGTGAAGACGATCGTCCCGCGCCCTTGAATCTCAGCCACGGAGCCATCTCCGAACCGCACGGAGCCACAGATGCCGGCGTCGAGGTCGGAGAAGGCCGACCGCGCGCCCGTCATGTGGTTTGTCGCGCCGGTGTCGAGGACCCATGTACGGTCGCCGTGGTCGTCACCGGAGTCGAGCTGGGCGAAGACCTTGGCCTCCTGGAGCTTCACCTGACTTGGGACGGGAGCCGCAGGCGCGATGGGGATGGACACGGCGGCGGTGCTGACTGAGGAGGTGAGCGCCATGAGCAGAGTAGGCTCGTCCTCCTCTCCTTCAGCGACATGGGCTTGCGCTGCCTTCTTGGGCCGAGATCTGCAGTGCTTGGTCCAATGGCCGGCCCGGTTGCAATTCTTGCAATAGGGCTCATCATTTGCCGGCCCAGAAGAAGACTTGCCTTGGGATTTACCTCCGCGGCTGTTGCCGCCACCACGGCCGCGGCGCGCCTTCCCGCGCTTCTTGTCGCCGGAGGAGCTACTAGAGTCGCTGTCCGCCCGGCCCTTGAAGCGCTCAAGCCACTCTTCCTCAGAAAGAAGAAGGCGGCCCTGCTTGTCGACGACGTTGCCGGAGGACACCACCTGTCCGGGCTTCTTCTTCCTCTGCTCGATGGCGCGGAGGCGGCCGGTGACCTCCTCAATGGACAGCTCGTTGAGATCGAGCAGAGTCTCAATTGAGTAGGCGATCTGTTCCAGGTTCTCGGGGACGACTTGGAGCATCTTCTTCACAATCTCAGCGTCGGTGATCTCGCCGCCAAGGATGCGAATGTTGTTGGCGAGCCCGGTGATGCGCAGCGAGAAATCGTCGACAGACTCGCCTTCCTTGAAGCTGATGTCGCCGAAATCCTTCAGGAGCTGGCGCGCGTTCGCCTCACGCACGCGCTGGACTCCCACTCGCACGGTCTTTACCGCCTCCCAGGCGGAGCGCGCCGTGCGCTTGCGTGCGAGCGAACCCAGCATGTCGCCGGGAACGGCGCGCAGGATGGCCGCCAACGCAAGCCGGTCTTCACGATATTGGACGACCTCCCCGGGCTCTGGCTCGACCGCCTGCCAGAGGCCCTGGGCTTCCATGTTCACGCGCATCAACAACGACCACTCCTGGTAGTTGGTGCGCGTGAGCATCGGGTACTGGACGGAGCCACCGGCTTCCCTCATGACGCGCTCGACGACGACCTCGCCGCGGCGCCCACGGCGTGGCGCAGGTGAGTGCGAGACGCCCGGCGGCGACGCGGTGGCGAGGGAGAGCGTTCGCCTAGCGCTGGAGCCGTCGCGGCGGAGTGGACAGACATGGTCACAGGGATGTAACCGCTCTGATACCAATTGACGTAATTCACCGGCAATTTCTCACCGCCGGCGAAGAACAGAGACGCGCACTCAAGAACAGAGGACACTCGATGTTTTGGTGCTGCTTAACTTGGCAGCGTTTTCTGTTTATTTCTTCATATATGTAGCAAAGCAAAAACCTGGGCTCAAGGCCCCTTGACCCGCGCCATGATCCGAAGATCGTGTGCCATCCCACACGGAGAGCATGCCGCGGGTATAGAGCGTGCCGCGATCTGTTTCGCGCCGCGCGACCCGGCCATCAGCGCTAACAAACTCGCTGCGGCCTGACTACTCGTACGTGATCTCAACAGAAAGAATCACGTACGTTGCCTAGCTTACAACTGAAACAAACGAACAACTAAACCACCTAAACACTAATTACCGTGACCCGTCTCCTGGAGTAGACAACACCAATGAGCTCGCAGAATTATTGGCCCCGTGGCTCATTGGTACCGGATGGTGACACCAACCGGTACCAATGTGGCCATATAGGAACCGGGTGGTGCCACCACCCGGTACCAATGAGCTCGCAGAATTATTGGCCGTTGGACCCGGTACCAATGCTTCCATTGGTACCGGGTCCTTTCCATCCGTGACCGATTACGGTGGATGGATGGCGGGTTCTCTGGTAGTGTTGTCTCTGCTCCCACATCACCATGACGTCAATCTGGAGGAGCTTCCCCCAGGTCGCGAGCAGCGCTAGTAGCACGGCGGCGCCACCGGCCTTGTGAGCCGCGGCGAGGACGAGCTCGTGGTGGCGGTGCAGCCGGTGCTCCGGACGGTGTACGTGGGCAACTGCAGGTAGCCGCTAAAAGACGGGCGCTGGGTGGCGCCCCAGTCTAGGGAGGCCGAGCTCCTTGTGCTCCGCTCCAGGGAGTGGAGGGTCAGGCGGGCGATGATCAGCCACTGCGACGAGGGAGACAAGGAAAAGTTGTTGTGTTACTGGAAAGCCGACAACGTCCTCCCCGCCGGCGACGGCCTGCTGTGCTGGGTCGACCCGTGCCGCGGGCTCCTGTTCTGCGACGTGCTGGACGGCGACGGCGAGAGCCCCGTGCTGCTCTACGTGCCACTTCCGATGGACCAGAACCCCTTCCAGTTGCAAGACGGCGGCCGGTACGCGGACCTGGACGTCACCGCCGGTGCCGGCGGGGAGATAAAGTGCGTCGCCACCACCTACGAAAAGTGCAGCGCCGCCGCCGACGAACGCTGCAGTCGATGCCACGCCTACAGGATACACATATGGACTCTGAGGATGGACGACATGACATGGGTGATGGAGGACGACGTGGTCGACGGTGCCGGTCTCTGCTTTCTGTTGTGCCTGGACTTGGGCGAAGCCGACAAGACAAAGAGCATTGTCATGGTGGACACAAGGTGCAACGCGCTGGTATCGGTGTACCACTACCCCCCAGGACGGTGGAACCTCCGTGGAAGCAATCTCCTCGCGAGTAGGATCTCTCCCTACTTGAACTCTAATCCAAGTTGTAACAATGGCACATCGTCAGTTCAGAGCACTTCTAGGGCTTCCCATCAGTCTGAGGAAGGATTGGCTGCTCATGGAGATCATGGACAGTGAAGCATGTTCCACCTGGGTGCTCGAGCATGGCGCACTGGCAACATGGATCTAAGATTTTAAGTTAATTCTTTTTTCCACATGCAACATGCTATATCTAATTAAAGTTCTAGTTAGGGTTGTGCGATGACTATAATGAGTGGTCGTTGATTTTTTAGCTATATATAGAATATAGATATACACATGTCAGCAGACCGGTGGTGGTGTCTTCAAGCTCGGAAGGCGGCCAACCGAAGAGTACGCTTCTAGAGCAGGCAACCAATGAAGATGGGCCAGTCCGGCGCAGCAGGAGGCCTAGGAAGAGCAACCATCCCTACGAAGTCCGATGAGTGGCTATTGGGATGAGGGTGAGATGGCCCATGCAAGGGGGCGTGCGTGTCGGGGAACTTTTCTGGCCCATGTAAGAGCTACATAGCTTCCACTCTCGCTTCCGTCCAATCCTCTTGATCTCCTTCTTCCTCTCGCTCTTTCTCACAACCCACGCTCGCGCCGCCGGCACTCTTGCTAAAGCTCGCGCATAGAAGGGGTGGTAGGTGGGCGGGGCGGTCGGCGGCGAGGTCGCCGCCGGCCGGGGTGGTGGTGGAGGTGGCGGCACTTAGGGTTAGGGTTTGAGGCTGCCAGAGTGGGGGTTCCAATGTGCTCCGGCCATAGAAAGGAGGGGTGCGGGGCACGGCGGAGGACCGGCGGTGGCACTTAGGGTTAGGGTTTGGGGATGACGGAGTGGGGGTTCCAATGTGCTCCGACCATAGAAAGGAGGGGTGCAGGGAGGGGCGGAGGACCGGCGGTGGTACGGTGATGGTTGGATGGGCGGCGGAGTGGGAGCGGCGCCGACCGGGCAGGGCAGGACTCCCGGTGGACGGTGCCAGCGGGGGAGGTGAGGACGCCAAGCTCGTTAGGAAGGGTGAGGTCGAGGGGCAGGGGCGGTTGGTGGGCGGGCAGCGCGGCGGCGGCAGCCGCTGGCTGGGGAGGAGGAAGGAGGAGGCGGGGGCGGAGGCAGGCAGAGGAAGAAGATGAACAATGGGTCTAATGGACCTATATCTATCTTCCTTATCCAGCTGTTGGGGTGCTGTTATATGTCGGCGGTGGCAAGGAGAGGAGATAGAATGGAATA
Source organism: Alloteropsis semialata (assembly GCA_004135705.1). Classification (NCBI taxonomy): domain Eukaryota; kingdom Viridiplantae; phylum Streptophyta; class Magnoliopsida; order Poales; family Poaceae; genus Alloteropsis; species Alloteropsis semialata. The sequence goes on from CM014275.1 coordinate 16,652,870, forward strand.
GACCCTGGTAGGCGTCGTCTGGTGCGCCGGCGGCGAGTTCGTCGTAAATACCAGATCCTGTAAACTCGAGTGAATCATTAAACTAGTCTAGTTTGGTGGATCCAAACAGAACCTCAGGTATGGGTTGTCAGGGATAGTGGAAGCATAATTTCAGTATGTACCGAAATCAGCTGATGACCTCAACCTATTTCACGAAGGCAAACCATATACATCACATGTCTAAAGCAACCGCAAAGTAGGGTAAATACCTTTATAATTAGGCATAGCAGCGCTTCATTAATTGGGCCAAGCCTGCTAAATCTCTTCCATTACATATAAGATAAGATGATGTTAATCGTTCTGACTGTACGAAAATGAACCATGCGTACATATTGTATTTATTCTGCAAGTTTTTGTCTGTAGTAGAAAACAGTTTCCATCTCTAGTACTCCAAAACAAATCAACTGCCGAAAAGAAAGGACGCCTCTGGAATCTCCATACACGACGAATCGATCTGATAGAAGAAAAGGGGCAAACCAAGCCGCCGCCGCTGCCGCCATGGATATCCAACCATCCTCAGGCTCATCCATCTATCCTGGATGGGTGATCCTCAAGCACTACGGCGAGCGGGAGGACGAGGGTTCCTGCTTCAGCACCGCCGACGCCAATACACTGGCCACCGCTCGGACCTCCACCGGCCGGCTCCTCCGTGTCGCCTTCAGCCTCCCGGCGCCCCCGGCGGTGTCGCGCCTGTGCTTTACATAGCTGACGTCGAAACGATCCATGCGGAGGTCATCGCAGCCCACGGAGATTCTGTGCTCATCTGTCTTTGTTAAAGAAGACCGGCTAGACTTCGGCGGCACGAACAATTACTTTGTCTACCATGCAGGCGCCGCCGCCGCCGGCCTCCTCCAAACCCCAACGGCCGCCGTCACTGTCACTTCTCAGGCCTTATTATCTCACCGATCAAGAGAAGGCGAGGTATTTAACCACGCTCAGAGGTCCCATCCAGCGCAAGTTGGATAATGTAGCCAGCCACCGGCCTTCTGCGACGCGGCGGGGACGAGCTCGTGGTGGCGGAGCTTAAGATAGTGGCGGTGAGCAAGGACCACCAGCCAGCACGGAAAGCGGCGGAGCTCCTCCTGCCAGGGCCTGCTCAAAGTTTTGGAGGGCCCTTGGACGAGGTAAAAATCATGGACCCTCGAGGTTTATATAATTGTTTTTTCTTGTCTCAACATATGATAAATTCTTTTAAGACAATATTCTAACACCTAAATTATGAAACACATATACACTGAATTAAAAGTTTAGAATTTTACAATCTATCATGCTAAGTATAAAAATAATAAACAATAGATCGAGGGACTCACTTATAAGTGAGGGCACATCTGGAGCACCTACTCACTTCAAATAGACTAAAATTGTGCATCAAATTCACTTAACAAATCCTAAAAGTTATGCATGCATGCCGCTATGGTCCAACGCGATGCCATGCCGCGATGAGCTAGCAATGACGTGCGTGCACGTGATGCCGTGATCAGTCACGAGTTCAGGAATAATGACATGTGAGACGAACACTATTTTGATGTTTTATAGCAACTCTAGCTGACTCTCTACATAAGCCATTACTTCATATTAGAGGTCGGACTTTGAGAAACGGCCTCCAACATATGCTCTAATTCGGCCCCTAAATTAGAGAGCCCACAAAATCTCCTCTCACACCACAGTCCTAGAGAGTCTCTAGGAAGCTCTATATCCTAAAAGAGACACTTCTAGTGGCCAACAAAAAATAAAAGATTGTTTGGAGGGTATCATTGGAGTTGGGAGAAAAAAAATCAAACACCTAGAAAGTAAAGTTAATCTCTACTCGCAAAAATAGAGAGCTTATCTAGAAGGGACTATTGTAGCTGAGTCGTGACTCGTGTGCCAATCGGAATCATGACTCAGAGTTTAGATGAACTTTTCACACTGAAATGTGCACGTTGTTTCTTTATAGGCATATGAAAATTTGGGGGCCCCTCTTGCCGGGGACCCCCGGCCGTCGCCCCTCTTGCCCTAGGGCCAGAGCAGGCCCTGCCTCCTGCTCCGCTCCGGCTAGTGGACGATCAGGCGGCCGGTGGTCATTAGCCATGAGAAACGTGAAGGCTGGGTGCTGCGGTGCTGCCGTCTTCATGGAGAACCGACTTGGTTATCCCTATCCATGAAGAGCTTCTATGCTGGGTGGACTTGATCAATGGTGTCATCTTCTCCAATGTGTCCGAGGAGAATCCGTGGATGTGGTACGTGTCCCTCCCAGTTAACTCGTATTCCAGCCGTCATCGTCCCAGAACGTGTGCGCCATGGCAGGCGGCGGGCTAAAGTTTATCGACATCTTCCCTCGTTGCTGTTGTGGCGGCGCCGGTGGCACCTATTGCCGCCGTTCTAAGGACGCCTACACCATCCACACCAGGATGCTGAGAATGGAGGACATAACATGGGTGATGGATGGCATTATCGACGCCACCGAGCTTTGGGCCCTTGACGCCTACAAGGGCGTCCCACGTGTCTGGCTGGAGTACACCGTCGTCAGCCTGGATGAACCCCATGCCATCTGCTTTGTGGTTCATAAGAACGACACAGTAGTTTGGCTGATCATGCTGGACACGAGGAGCAAGACTTTAAAATCAGTCTACAGTTCCAACCATGGACGAGGATGGCTCCACCCTATGAATAATCTGATTCCCAGTAAGGTCTCTGACTACCTGACTACCTGAATCCAAGTAGCAGCAATGGCGACACATCCTCGCTAGCCCTGACACCCGTCATTGTTGACAAGCGGCGAACAAATGATGTCAAGAATTCAATGCAATCTCCTTCATTCTAAGCCGTCATCTGAGCCTGTGCATGTATCAGTGGTCCTGGTGACGCTTGAAGGGATACCTGGATTGAATAGGGATAATATGCTTAAAGCGTATAGTATTCTTTCTGATGGCAACGGTCGCAGGTTCAAAAATCTCTTGGGACTTCCAATGCATCTGAGGAAGGATTGGATTTTGATGGAGATCAAAGCCAGTGAAGCCTGTTTCTTCTGCTCAACATGCTCAGCAGACTTGCAGCATTCATGAAGAGTATTTCTTCTTACTATTATTTTATAGAAATATGGAAACATATGCTTTCTTACAGTAGGTCCTGACGAGTTGACTTTGGGACTGACGAGTTCTGTTGAAACATCCTCTCTGTAGGTCCTGAACCCTTCGATTATGACCTGATGTTTGAGACAGAGATGGCTTCCAAGTCTGTAGGGGCCACAGGACAGTCCACTAAACAAATTGCAGGATGCTTGAGCTTGGTCACTGGTTACCGGTAATAAGCATCTTCCATGCAAACTTTTCGTTCATATAATTGTATGGAAGGTCCTTGACCTAACAACTATATCCTGTACTGACCAAAATTTTTAACATTTTCTTCTCATCAATGAATGGTCTTGCAGTAGTCAGTTTGGGTCATCTGCATCTCCATTCCTGGAGAGCAAACATATCAGCTGCCAGTGTGTGGATTCCAGAAGGCGATCAGTCCTGATCCATGCCAAGCGTTGCTGTCATGGAATGTCACTCAGCTCTCACTTTGCAATTCAGAAGGTGTGTCTCTCATTTTTACACTGGGGAAATTGAAGTTCAGTTGGGGTTTGTGGCTGCTTGTCCATGCTGGTAGCTCGCCGCGTGGCAGATTTGCCAGCAGCTACAGCTTATAGAGGTAGAACCACAGAAAGCCGTGAGACTCCCTGCTGTTCGTCATGTACATGTACCAACCCATCATGGCTTGGAATTCGCTAGTAGGCGGCTTTATCAATGGTTCGTAAACAATATTAGGGGCCCTTAAAATGTTATCAATGAGCTCACAACATAAATAAAATAAATCAGAATACTATATAACCTTTGCAAATTAATAACAAAAGAGTAAAATGCACCCCAGATCTCAAAACGTATATCTAGATCCCCAAACTTTATAAAGGGTCCATTGCAAGTCCCAAACGCGCCACATAAGCTCTTGATGCTGATGTGGCATGTCATGGTGGTGAAAAATATGCAGAAAAGCCCCCATTTATTCTTGACATGTGCTGTCTCTCTCTCCATCTCATCTTCCCCGATTTCTCTCCCCATCCTCTCTCTCATCTCTGCTCCGGCTCGGCCATGGGTGGTCCCGTGTCCGCCCAAGCAAGCCGTGCACCGCCGCGGGCACTGGAGGATGCGCCGAGCACCTGAACGGAGTCGACGGCCGGCTTGCGGACCGCTTGGACCAGAGCACGTCCGGCGGTGTCGGATGTTTGGACCCGGCAGTCCACACAGGGTAGCCCACGTGGTTGATTTGTAACGAGAGACGATCGCAGATCAGAAATCGATGGTGACACAAGACGCAAGGTTTAGACAGGTTCGGGCCGCTATGAGCGTAATACCCTACGTCCTGTGTCGGGGGTGTGATTGTATTGATGTTGGTGGTGGTTCTGGGGTGTCTCGTGTATGGGTGTAGATGCGTTGGAGGGGGTCCCTAGGGAGCCTTATATAGTCTGGCTGCCTTGGGTTACAAGTCGGTTGAGATCTAGTCCTACCCGAATTACAAGGATCGACTTCTATGTTTGTTACAGATATTCTCTCCTAAGAATCCGGCTAGTTTCTATCTCTGTTGGCGCGTATCCGAGCAGATCACGCCGTCTTGTTCCGTGACCCGCGCGCCAAGGAAATCCGGCTGGGCCGCCTGTCTGGAGCACTCGGACTGGGCCGTCCCCTGCTGGTTGGGCCAATCCAACTGCCTAGGGTACCCAGGGAGTCTATCTCCGACAAGCCCCCGAGCCTTGAAGCGATTCTGAAGGAATCGGTCCAAGGGTTAGTAGCCTCATCTTGAAGTCTTGAGCCAGGAGCCGTCTGCAACGGGCGCGCTGCAAAGCGCGGCCGTTGGCCGTAGCCCCCGAGCCTTGAAGCGATCCCGAAGGAATCGGTCCAAGGGTTAGTAGCCTTGTTCTTGATCAGCTTCATCGTAGTCGCCAGACAATCAACGGAGGCGCCGCGAGGTGCGTCCGTTGGCCGTAGCCCCCGAGCCTTAAGGTGATTCCGCAGGAATCAGCTCAAGGGTTAGCCAAAGAGCGTCTGACGTATTCGTCCCGGCGCCAGCCCCCGAGCGTGAGGACCGGAGCACGCCGAGTGGTCGTCCCGGCGCCAGCCCCCGAGCGTGAGGGCCGGAGCACGCCGAGTGGTCGTCCCGGCGCCAGCCCCCGAGCGTGAGGGCCGGAGCACGCCGAGTGGTCGTCCCGGCGCCAGCCCCCGAGCGTGAGGGCCGGTGCACGCCGAGTAGTCGTCCCGGCGCCCAGCCCCCGAGCGCGAGGGCCGAGTTGAGCCGTCCGAGGCACGCCGAGTAGTCTTCGTCTTCGTCGTCATGCGGTAGCGCCAGCCCAGTACTCAAAAGCACTCAGCTAGCGATCCCTGTGGAGTGTAGCGCCAGCCCGAGTGCTGCAAAGCACTCGGCTAGCGACCGTCGTGGAGTGTAGTACCAGCCCGAGTACTAACTGACTCGAGTACTCAGCAGGCGGCGATGCCCGAGTGGTCCAGCCCCCGAGCATAACAGGCAAGCTCGGGATCCAAACCTGTGCCCTGCAATGAAGATATGAAGGATAGGTAGTATATGGTGTAACAAATGCTAATTCTGGAGAAAAACATTCGGCGTTGTATGTAATAGAATTTCTACTTCCAACTCTTTTAAGTCTATTAATTTCCTCGGGCAGTTATCCTGTTACGTTTATGCACCTGATCCCCGATAGCCGTAGTCCATAGCGCAGGGAGCTGGGCCGCATGCACGCGTAGTAACGTAGGCGTACGGAAGAGTCGAGGCTTCACGGATTAAGGCGTGTGCTTCCCTAGTACTTTAGCGACTTTTACAAGAGTGGAAAAAGAAATGAACGATGGAGAAAAACGCAATATGCGTCCGTTGGCCGTCCCGACTGTGTAGCGCTCGGGCTGTATAAGCAGTCGGGAACAGACCAAAGGTAATCGGTGATGATTATGGAGAAATATGGTGAAGTATGGAGATATGCGGTGACCGAAAAATATTGTGAAAGTATTAAAGTGTGACTTAGCTTGATTCAGAATTTGGAGAAGCATTCGACCCCGAGCGCAAGCGAGGCGCCCGTTGGCCAATCTGGCGGAAGCCCCCGAGCGTTGAGCGCGAGGGCGCCGTTGGAGAATCGGCGCGGTCGAAGGAGTCGTCGAACCAGCGCTTGGTCGCAGCTTGGAGTGGTCGACGCTTCGGCGCGCTGGCGAGTGTCACAGCAGAGTTGATGAGCGACGCAGAGAAGTCGGCATGCCGTATAGCAGCATGGAGTCGGCGCTTGGAGATTCGCCGTCGTGGAAGGTCAACTCGCCGAGTGCTTCCTCGTGTACTCGTCATCGGCTGGTGGCACTTGATCCGAGGAGTCGGGGGTATACTCGTAGAGCGTCATCCATGCATACGTGCGTACATCGTCCATCCATGGAGCTTGTAGTGTGTCCCTCTTGCATGTACGATCAAACATAGATTAGAATAATAATAATCATTGTCAACCAATGATCAAACAGAAAACAGGTCAGATCTGATATAGAAATAAAAATAAGAAAAATCCTCCCTGTACGCCGGAACACCAGTTGAGTTGGTAGATCAAATCACCGAGTGTTTGAAACTGTAGTGTAGCGGCACCGTGGAGTCGATGTATCCGCGGGCTGCATGGCGACTCGGCGATTTGGCGCTCGTACTCGGCAGCGGCGGCGATTTGGCGGTGTGTCAGCAGTCGGGTCCAAGTAGTTGAAGCTGTCGTCGGCGTAACGCCGAGTGGTGTAATGGAGTGGACATGGCGAGTCGCGTTTAGTTGCGATTTGGAGTGGTCGACGCCGTCATCCTGGAGTCACGCAGCAGCACGTGGTGGCGAACATCGTCGCGGCGGAGTTGATGTTTCCAGAGTCGGCGGTGCGCACTGAGTCGACGGAGTTGTGATCGGCGAGCAGCGTGGCAGCATGGTGGAGTCGATCATTAAAGTCGAAGTGCTGTGCTGTTGCTTGCTGCGCCAACTGTCGGAGGAGTTGTGTTGAACTAGTCGGCGAGCAGCAGGTTCTTGTTTTGCCGCGGTAAGCCGAGACCGTGCTAGCCGCCGTGTCTATCCGGGAAGCCGGACAGCATCGGGGAACGGAAGGATGCCCCATCCCCGAGTTGTTGTGATGCCGCAGGCGCAGATTTGTACTCCGGTGATGAGCCATCCGTAAAAAGAGGATTAGAATAGAATAACCAAAGGCAACATACATGTGTGCGTGGTGATGTAGAAGAGAAAAAAGAAAAGTTGCTCCCGAGTTGTAGCAGACTGACCGGACGACGTGGGGATCTCGCAGATCGGATTAGAGGCGGCCAAGTGCAGCAGTTGTCGACAAGATCGCCCGTTGGTCGAAGTTGTTATAGCGGCGAGCAGCACGGCTGAGTCGGCGTTTGTGTTCAGCGAATCGACGTTGCGATGCCGGTCTGAGTCGACGGCGCTGTCATGTCGGCGTGGTAGCAGCGTGTGCTGATCGAAGTAATCGGCGAGTGGTCGAAGCTGTCGTCGCTATGTCGGCAAGCGTCACGACGGAGATATCGAAGCGGTCAGTGGTGCAGCGAGCAAACACGAAAAAAAAGGCTGTTGTTGGAGAGTCGTTCGGAACGTCCCGACTGGAACGTCGGATCCGAGTGGACAGGAGTGCCGTCGTCGAGTCGGCGGTCAGCACAGCAAGGTTGGCGTCGAAGAAGCTGGCCAAGCGTATGCCTGGTGAAGTGGTGATGGATGGACGCCTGCTAAGCTTAGTGCCGCCATGCTCTTGCAGTTTGGATCCGTACGTGGCTTCTTCGGGTATGGTGTACTCATCAAGCCTAGTCGGCAACCCGAGCTTTTTCTCTCTGGTGAATCGGCGTAGATCGAGTTGCTCGTCCTAGCAGCATGGCTTGATGTAGAGGAGTAATCGTGTCGGCAGGTTGTTCCGGCAAGCTCCCCCATCTAGATGCGTAGCGTCCATGCATGGCTGACGGCGTGCAACGGCGAGCAGCGTTCCAGCGGAGACGGGGCCCGGCGTGCCGTGTACGTGACCTTCCCACGATCGGCCTTCCATGCATGCAATGTATGTGGAGAATATAGAAAGTATGGATTAGAAAAGGAAAAAATTCCAAACTATGGGTGCTGCACGTTGGAGAAACAGAGGAATTAAAGTAATCTTAATCTAGGAAGAAATCTCCCATGTGCTGTTCGGCATGTATCTTCCCTGTACGGCATGACCGAGTTCTTGCTTGCATCATGGAGCAACAGCCGCGACGATCCGATCCCGTTTGACAGGATTACGTGGAGAGCTAGAGACAGGCGCCGCCGAGTTGTTGGCAATAGAGCCGGGTCGCGGCAGCACGCAACGTGGATGGCGATGAGTTCGGTGTGCATGTAGTCCAGGACGCCGACGAAAATTTGCTTGTAGATGAATCTTCCATCGACCTGCGGTTGATCTGGACGATCCCCCCTACCTGGCGCGCCAACTGTCGGATGTTTGGACCCGGCAGTCCACACAGGGTAGCCCACGTGGTTGATTTGTAACGAGAGACGATCGCAGATCAGAAATCGATGGTGACACAAGATGCAAGGTTTAGACAGGTTCGGGCCACTATGAGCGTAATACCCTACGTCCTGTGTCGGGGGTGTGATTGTATTGATGTTCGTGGTGGTTCTGGGGTGTCTCGTGTATGGGTGTAGATGCTTTGGAGGGGGTCCCTAGGGAGCCTTATATAGTCTGGCTGCCTTGGGTTACAAGTCGGTTGAGATCTAGTCCTACCCGAATTACAAGGATCGACTTCTATGTTTGTTACAGATATTCTCTCCTAAGAATCCGGCTAGTTTCTATCTCTGTTGGCGCGTATCCGAGCAGATCACGCCGTCTTGTTCCGTGACCCGCGCGCCAAGGAAATCCGGTTGGGCCGCCTGTCTGGAGCACTCGGACTGGGCCGTCCCCTGCTGGTTGGGCCAATCCAACTGCCTAGGGTACCCAGGGAGTCTATCTCCGACAGGCGGCGGGAGGTGCAGCCACGGCGGCGCGCAGCCATGCTCCGGCGAGCGGTGGCGCAAACGAATGGGGCAGCGAGTGTGCGGACATCAGTGGGCCTAGGCGCATCTACCTGTGGTTTTTACTGGGCAGAGAGGTGCTGGAGGTATGTCGTCCATGTCGAGGTGGTGCGACGCCAGAGCTGTGAACGGCGGCGGCCGGGAGCCCAAATCCTCAGCGATGGGCGGCTCGACTACGGCTTGTGATTACTTGGGCAAGTGAAGGAAGGAGTGAGGGAGCTGCAGTTTGGAGGAATCGAGGGATGGCGCGGTGGCTAGCAGGCAATTTTGGCCGGGGCGGAGCTCTACTCGCGGTGGGTGGCCGAGGCAAAGCATTGGAATGAAAACTTGTTGGTCCAGCATTTGCTTGCATTCGTTTCATTGGCCTAGCTAGCTCATTTGCGTGGCTCGTTGCTCTGCTCGCCTCTCGATGATTTCAGTGCAGGAATACAGGATGTTGCACGCCACTTGTTCATTGATTTGGCAAAGAGGAATCCTAAGCTATGTTTTGTTGGGGTGTCGCATGCGGCTACGGCCCGCTCATGAGGCTATCGGCCTGCACCTAGGAGAAGCCGCCTGTGCACTGGGGAAGTTGCATGTGCTGCCCCCACATTGGGCTGGCAGCCTGCAAAGAATGCCTGCCCGCGCTCGCAGACGGACTCGCGGCCGTACTTCGCAGCGGCCATGCGGGGGCGTGGAGGTCAAAGATGGCGTCGACGGGGAACAGGTTGATCTCGCGGATGCTCTGTAGGGGAGAGTAGCTGCTGCGGCGATCGACGGAGGATGACACGGAGCCGCCACCGCCGTTGCTGTCGTCATCCCCCGCCGCCTCCGCCATCGAGTGTGGCCACCGCACCGCCATCCCCATCTCCATCCCCCCGCCATCGCTGTTGTTGCTATTATGGCCATCGCCGCCGCCGCCGGCGGTGGAGGAGGAGCAGAGCACATGTGGGAGTGCCGGGAGGATGTGGCGCGGAATGCGGAGGCAGAGCAAGAGGGTGCGCGAGAAGGGGAGCACGGAGAGGCAGCGCGGCTGGACAGAGGGAGAGAGAGAGAGTAGAAAGGGGATGCAATGTATAAGGGGGTTATTGCATATTTTTGACAGCGCAGCAGTATGGTGGCACGCCACGTCAGCATCGGTAGCCCTCGTGCCGCATTTGGGACCTAGGATAGACCCCTTTACAGAGTTTAGGGACCCAGATATACGTTTTGAGAGTTTAGGGACCTAGATGAGCATGTGGGACAAGTTTAGGGACCCGGGGTGCATTTTACCCATAACAAAAATAGTCTCAAATTAATCCATCCTCAGCACACCAGTCAATACACATAAAGCTTGATTGTGTTGCAACCTCAATTGCCAATTATTAACACAAGCGAAAACAAAAAAGACAGAGCAAACCAGCACATAGATGAAGTGTCCCTTGACAAACATTAGAAGAGACAGAACAAGCTAAAATACGATGCAGGATATAGTGCTTGCATACTGGTCGTGCAGTGAAACACATAAACACAAAAAGAATGATATGAACTGAAGCACACCTAAGGTAGCTTTTGATGTGTGTTGACGGTCCTTATACGCGCCAATTGTGAACCCCAAGCGCACGGATCGTTGGTAGCTTTCCCATAGAGTATTCCCCCAAGATTTATCAATCCATGGATCGACAAAGAACTACCTAGGGTTTTCTATCTAGCCAAACGGATCTAATCCTAGCATGAAGCATAGATTGCATACGAGGTTAAATATGTGTGTGAAGTTGATGAATGTAATGAATGAATCACAACCCCACGACACGAGGTAACACGACCAAAGATAGCACAAGCCTATCGTCTTCTAGTTGCAACTCCGGCCAAAGCCAATCTAATCTCGTACAAAGATAAAGAGTCATCTCTATAAACTTTCCTATGGGCGCCCTTGCGAGATGCACGTCAACAACTAAGGTTTCCCAAAGCTTTACCTCAAACGTCCACAAAGTGCTCTCTACTCGAAGCTCCTCCTCTTGGTGGCCACACAACAACTCCCATGGTATTCGCCGTCGATCTTACTCAACATTACGCAATCGTTCGACCTTTTCCCTCCCGCATGCTGTCACCACACGAGGATAACCACGCCGACTTCCTACGCACTACTAAGATGTATCCGCAGGGCATAGACTAATCACCACGATTAGATCTATTCCTACTAAGAACATATGCTAACTAAACATATGAGAGAAAGCATGCATCTTAGAAAATCAAAAGTAAACAAGACAAGTAGATTGATATCACCATCGAATGTACATACGCCTTGATGAGTTCAAGGCATGGCTCCGAAACTCCACCATGGCTTCAGCACGCAAGGCTAATCATGGCGGCTAGGGCATGGCCTAAGCCATCTCCTAGGCAACCTCGAGGACTTGTGGTGGCTGTCGGCTTCCTTCGGTGTGTGTCCCTCTTCGCGTCGACTTCTGGTGGATTGGATCTGAATCTCCCCTTTTTGAGGGTGCCTAGGGGGTTGTATTTGTACCCTAGAGGAGCCTTGGGGCGTGCTCCACCTTTCCTTCCACGAGATCCTTGCTTGGGAGTTAAGCAAATTTGGTTTCCATAAGATTTGACTCGTCCAGATTTTCCTTATTTGCAGTCCTACATTCCCGACATCATATCTCCCACGTTCAGACCCCAAATAGGGCAAACTCAGATTCTACATTGTGTAGCACGAAATTATCTCCAACTTTGGTATTCATGAGTTTTCCTAGAAATGAAGTTAAGATCCCCAAAAGAGCACTAGAAGATAATCTATCTGATTCCGGACTTCTCTGCGCAGAATGTATTTCGGGGGTCATATCTCCTAGCTCCATATTCCAAATTATGATTCCATATGTCCAAATTGAAGATCTCGAAGATGGCTACAACTTTGGTACTCAACATTTTGTCATTAGAGTCCATTTAGATCTCTGAATCTGTACCAAAAGATCATGCCATCCTGGGCTGCGCGAATATCCCTGAGGTTGCCTTGATCTCGTGGATAACTTTTCAAATCTTCAATTCCTTCATGCTTAAGTCTCTCATACCCAATGTTCATTGAATGTGGATACCTAGGACCATGAGTTGGGCTATGAAAGCCCATATGGTCCATTGGTTGGGCTCCCTCCACTAGGCTCGATTCGTTTGTGCTCGTAGTTGGTTTTGTCCTTGAATATAAATGCCCCAAATTGGGCCGTTTTCCTACAAAAACACAATATGCTCTAAAACACAACACATATACGAAAATGAGGTTATTTCAGGTGCCAAGTGGTGGGTTAGTATATGAATTAGTCCAAAACCATCACCTAAATAGCACTAAAAGTGTACGTATAACGTGCATCAACAATGTGTAAGATTGTGTATAATGTGTGGGATATATTGTTTGAGCCCCTTGGGCTGATTATATAGGAGTACATGGCTTGGAGTGCAAGAAGCCTCTTCTAGGGATAAGAAGGTTATCCCGGGATTACAATCAATCCTAAACTAACCATATCCAGAGTTGCCTAATATACTCTGACATTCCCCGCAGTCACAATGGGAGCTCGCAGACGTTGAGACTATAGAATAAGCTGAAGAGCTAATATCCCCTCGTAGTCGCAACCGTCGATGCATCGCAGATGTTGTGGTTGGAACGGGAGCCGAAGAGGCTTATCAAGCAGATGGTAGCCCTTTAGTGCTGAAATAGTCGAGAGCGCGGTGGACGTGGTCGAAACGTGGAGGAGGGCGTAGGTCTAAAGCGTCAGCAAGGCACCCGAGTACACGAAATCAGCAGCTTCTTATTGAGAATAGCAGCAGGATGGCGAGCAGCGGATGGCGATGGTAGATGAGGCACCTGAAAAGCGCTCATGCGCCTTCCTTCAGCAACATTGACGGTGGTGTCCACGCGAAAATGACAATAGGTGCAGACTCGGACCGAGAGCCAACTTGACGAGGACCGGCAGCATGTGCTCAGCTTCTCAGAAGCCCTAGCTTCTCAGAAACTCTAGTTTCTCTCAAACAAAGATCTTCCAAAATCACATCAATGTTCCATCACAAAGATTTTAATCAAAGCAAATACCACAATCATACAATGAACCAATCGTTCTTGGCAATCTTATCTATCACAAATATTAATTCTTTTCATCACATCATCAACAACAAAAATCATTACAACACCAATCTTATCTGTTCGGAGACCCTCCTCGCCGCAGCGGCCCTCCTCGCTCACGCCCGCCCTGGCTCGCCCCCGTCTTGGCCATGAGCTGCACTTGGTTGGCCGCCCGCCGCACCGCGTGACCTGCACCGCACTAGACGGCCGCCTACCGCAGGGCTGCCTGCGTCGCCGGCCGGTCCGCCATGCCGCAGGGGGCCACCCGCTCCCCGAACGCCACAACAGCCAGCTCCCCACTCCTCCTCTGTGTTGTTGTGTGGAGAAAGAAGTGAAGAAGATAAGATGAGTATGTGGAAGCTGTGTGCTCCTTGAAGAGATAAAGATATAAGGAGAGAGAAGAGACCGCTATTGTATGCCCACACGACCACACCTATGTTCCTAGAATTTTCTAGGGACGAGGCTAAGGCACTCTTTTGCCCTTGATCTTGGCATCACCTGAGACTAAAAGTCCATAAAACTTTTAGTCTCAGGTGGTGGTACCATCTGGGACTAAAACATGACTTTTAGTCCCAGTTGATACCACAAGCCAGGACAAAAAGGGGTCTTACGACCAAAGAAAATACACCTGGGACTAATGTGGACATTAGTTCCGAGTGCAAATTCATTCGGGACAAATGTATTGGATGGATGATAATTTTTTACTAGTGTTTGATAAAAGAATAATCTTCTCCTTAAATCATAAATAGAAAGTGTTCAATTAGAAAATGAAAATATGACTCAGTTAGTCTTCGGGACATAGTAGAAGAAAGGCAGGAACTCTTGAACAAGCAAAACGATCCCTTCGAAATAATTGAACAAGAATTGTATGAGGTGAAAATCTCATGTACGGTTCTGTAAACAGCAGCTGCACCGTTATCACCTGGATTAGACATACTAATTGGATAACCTCAGTCGATATAGGCGTACAGATTTGGTGTAGTGATGAGGTGATGCGGTACAGTCCCTCGAATGACACCGGGATGTAGACGAAGTAGTCGATCAGTCCACCAGGAAGTAGTCATAGCAGGAAGAGCGGTCGCATCGCATGGAGACGCTCACAAATAACCTTATCATCTAACTATCCTGAGCATGATCTCAGGCCAGTCGAGGTTCCAGAGGCTCTGCTCTCGCTAGAACTGTGCGTGTAGTGCTAGCGGTGGAAATGCAGCGTTGCAGCAGAAAAGCAAATGAGGGAGAAGAGAGATCTCCTAAGGCGGACCACGACACACCTGGCGAGGCGACTGAGCGCGTGCCTGTGTGGCACCCCAATCTCTCTTTACCAACTTCACATATGGTGCACCTAATAAGTTGGTTGAGATTCTCTCAAATACCAATTTAGTAGTAACCATTTTTAACTCCCATGCATTAATTTATAAGCCTTAAATATTTTACATTTAACTAGAGATAATAGGCCAAAACCAAATAAATCCAATAGAAAAAAGATTACCACCTCCATAATCCAAGGTCCAAGATCTAATAACCGTGCCCTAATAACCAACAAACCCGATCTCTTGCCCGGATAAGAAGTGTGGGTTGGAGTATGAACCTTGGACCAACTGCTGGTTGTTATATATGTATAGAAAAAAGTTACAACTTCAACTATATATATTAAGACTTATGGGTAGAAAAAATTACCAAGTCGATGATTCAAGTCCTAGATCTATTGTAACAACATGTCCTCCAAAGCCGCACAACCCATCCTTTCCGAGGGACGGTGAGGCCGCATACACATAGCATCCTATTTATATTTTCATCCTCATTTTCGTGTAAAGATTTATCTCGAAGCGTGTTATCGCTGAGTGACGAAGTTGGCTTCTCCTTTGCTCAACTAACAAGATGGTACTAAACAAGTACAGACAACACTAATATGCCACTGCTAGGCCATCTAAATTGAGCCAGATGTCACGTCTATGGTCCATTGTCCTCTAGCAGAACTATAATCATTTTCATCACTTCTTATTTCAACTTACTCCCTCCACCCACAAAACATATCGTTCAAGGTTTGTCCTAAGTCAAACTTTTTAAAGTTTGACCAGGTTTATAGAAAAAAGTAGACTAATAGCATTTATAATACCATATATTTTGTGGTGAATGTAATGACGTTTATTTGGTACTATAAATATTTGTATATTTTAAATATATTTGGCCAAACCTATAAACTTAGATAGTTTTGACTTAGGACAAATCTAAAATATCATGTTTTTTGGGAGAGAGGGAGTACCTGACTTCTAGGCGTTGACACTGGTGAGATGATTCAATCCATGTGCGGGAGGACCTGGTGGCGGCCATTATGATGCAATCACTCAGGTCACATTGTCACATCGTCACAACCTCTATAATCACCTGATTTGTACTTGGTGCGTGGGAAATGAAAGTCAATGCTGAACTGCTGACATTCTTTAATGAAAGTATTTATTCCGTGGAGGTGTTGTCACACAAGACGAAGCCCAGCAGCGTGGCAGTAACAGGAGGAGCATATGCCATATACATACATACATACATACATACATACATACATACATACATACATACATACATACATACATACATACATACATACATACATACATACATACATACATACATACATACATACATACATACATACATACATATATATATATATATATATATATATATATATATATATATATATATATATATATATGTGTGTGTGTGTGTGTGTGGGAGGGGTGATTTGCAAAACTCAGGGAAGGTGGGAGGGGTGATTTGCAAAGTCGTATTGCAAATCACCCCTCCCACCTCCCCTGAGTGCACCCTTGGATCAATATCGTGTGGTCCAGATTGAAGTTTCCATAGTTTGCACGGAAGGGTTGGTTTGCACCTGATATGTTCCCATATATATATATATATATATATATATATATATATATATATATATATATATATATATATATATATATATATATTATATATATATATATATATATATATATATATATATCACCATGGAGGGTGAGGGAATGTGGAAACACGACTAGATGGACGGTCGCAAATTGGGGGGAGAAACAGAGAGGCCGGTGTGTGAAAGGGCTATGGATTTGGAAGACAAATGAGCACCCTTTGGAAACCAATGGTACATATTTGTCAAAACAAGTTCTAAATACGATATAAGATACTATTTTCCACTTATATTTGAATGGATGCATCCTCCGGTGCATGAGTCAGAGCAGACTAAGGCCAATCTCAGTGCAAGTTTCATTGCACAGTTATCTAAATTTAGAAACTAGGTTACCGCTGAGAATTTGATGAAACTCTTTCTCACATCTCACATCTCATGAAACTCCCTCTTTCTCTCTCCCCGCCACATCAGCAAATTTGATGATTTGGCATAGAACTTAATGATATGGAACTCTTCATGAAACCTCCATTGAGGTTGGCCTAAACCATTCTTTTAAAGACATAATTAAGAGAGACAATTAAGGACAATAATTGAAAATGCCGTTAGACTACCTGATTGGCAATTAAGGACAATAATTGAAAATGCCATTAGACTACCTGATTGGCAATTAAGGACAATAATTGAAAATGCTGTTAGACTACCTGATTGGCTGACCGCGAATGTATTATTGGGTCAAAAAATTGGCAAGCCATTAAACAAGGAACCTAGTACATACTTTTATCAGTTCGTGGCTGCTTAGAAGGTTAATTATGAATAATCTAAAGGAGTGTGGCTGCTTAGAAGGTTATAAATCATCTAAAGGTGCGTGGCTGCAGCAAGCACATTAGCTCGATCCTTGTATTTGTCCACTCCAGTCGCCGTCGGTTCAGGACTTCACCACTGGAAACATAAGCTCAGTAAGCATCTCTCTCGTGTTCATGCAATTGTTCTCGCCATCTCGCTTTAACCTGTACTAGTACTGTTACT
Organism: Alloteropsis semialata; assembly: GCA_004135705.1. Classification (NCBI taxonomy): domain Eukaryota; kingdom Viridiplantae; phylum Streptophyta; class Magnoliopsida; order Poales; family Poaceae; genus Alloteropsis; species Alloteropsis semialata. The sequence continues at coordinate 16,669,967 of CM014275.1, forward strand.
CCAGAAATTGCATGCGTGAGACTGGTTAGCCAAAGCCGATTTCATCCGTGCTCTAGCACCAGTGGTTTTAGATGAGGACATTAGGTCTCTCTCAGCAGCTCCATACCATGCTAATTTCGTTAGTACAAAATGGACTTAAATTATTCCCAACAACAAATTAATATAAGCTTTTAGGACATCAATGCGGTCTGCAATTCGGAATCTTAACTAGCTATTTGTGTATATTATAATGAAAAAACGATTATGTGTCATTATATAGGGCTGCATTTACAACCCCTACCCCCCCACATGATGCATGCCAATAAATGATATGTCATGACAATATTAGAGGTGTACTTCCTTGAATTATATATTAACTCAAATGTAATGTATACTTACATACTTACATTCATTAGAAGTGCACAAATAAAAATTGTTTGTGTGCAAAACTTGAATATTAAAGCTAACAGAATCAAGTAAATGGAAACAAAGGAGCATATATATAGGGAGACAAAGAAAGCAACCTATGTGATATCTCGGTGCCAAAGAAGCTAAAGACATTCAATACGTCAGCAGGGCTGTGAGTTGTGTGACTCGTGAGTCGTTAGGGAGCAAGTATTCAGACTGAGCTTAAATATATGTAGTTGGCTTCACTGACTCTTTTTCCACATGGAAATTAGAGGTTGGTTCATCATCTTCTCTTGTATCTCACAACATGATCATTTACTGAGTACTATTTCTGGATGAAATCCCTGGGCTGCTACGCATCAGAATGGTTGAGTATAAAAATGACATTTTTCAAATTAGTGACATGTATAACGTAGTACATATTTTGTCCATGGGTTTGGTGTTTTAGCATTTGCTTCAGAAATTTCAATTAGCAGCAGAATCAAGAATAATAAGCAGGTACAAATAGACAGCTTAACTAACTAATTCTCATAATGTTGCAGGATTTGTAACAATGAATACAAACATGTCTGCTGGCCAGTCAAGTTAGTATCCACTAAAGTTATAATAGCCAGCCAGCAGTGGCTGGAATTTCCAATTTTTGTTGCTGAATGAAAAGAAACAATTCTCCTGAGGAAAGGAAGCTGAAGTAAAACTTAACAAATTCGGCAAGGTACTTCTATGAAACAAATATTAATGTCAGCCAACATTCATTCTATATTCTATCTAAAGATTACTTTCTCTCCATGTTTTAAGGAAATCAAGATCTCAAGTTCAACAAAATAGCCATGAAGATTACTGCAATCGTGCCATTTCTGTTGCTGCTCATAGCTTGCAGTGAACATGCTGTTACCTGCAGTTTCACGAGTGGAAACGAAACAGATCGGCTTTCATTGCTTGATTTCAAGAATGCAATTATTCTTGATTCACAGAAAGCCTTGATGTCCTGGAATGAGAGCACACACTTTTGCCATTGGGAAGGCGTCTTGTGCACGGCGAAGACTCCACTCCGTGTCATCTCTCTTGATCTTACAAATCAAGGTTTGCTGGGGCCAATCTCTCCATCACTCGGAAACCTAACATTCCTAAAAAATCTTTCCCTTTCTAGCAATAGATTCACTGGACAAATACCTCCATCCCTTGGCCAATTGCATCGTCTGCAAAGACTCTACTTGAGTAATAACACGCTACAAGGAACCATACCTGATTTTGCCAATTGCTCCAATCTCAACGCTTTATGGCTCAATGGCAACAATCTTGTTGGACAGTTTCCTGGCTTGCCTCTTCATCTTCAAGAGCTGAACCTTGCACTTAACAATCTTACTGGAACCATCCCCTCTTCTATTTCCAATATCACAACACTATTAATGTTCAGCTGCAGTTTTAATAATATCAACGGCAACATCCCAGATGAGTTTGCAAAGCTCCCAAGCCTACAAACTCTGATGGTGAGCAGAAATCAGTTGTCTGGTACGTTTCCACGAGCCATCTTGAATATTTCTACTCTTATTGCCTTGAGACTTTCTGGTCAGAAACATTTAAGCGGTGAGGTACCATATGATCTAGGTAGCTCGCTACCCAATCTTCAACATCTTACTTTAGCTGGTAACAGCTTTCAAGGCCCCATTCCACCTTCATTGAATAATGCTTCAAATCTTGAAGAGATTGACTTATCAGCCAATAATTTTACAGGGGTGATCCCTAGCACCGTCGGTAAACTTACTCAACTTTCTCTATTGAATCTTGAGTTGAATAGACTCCAAGCAAATAGCAAACAAGACTGGGAGTTTTTCAATAACTTAGCCAACTGCACTAAGCTCCAAGCTATATCACTGGCATTTAATCAACTACAAGGCCAGGTACCTAGCTCATTAGGCAACCTTTCTGTAGGGCTTCAGCGTTTATACTTGGGGAATAACCAACTGTCTGGTGGTTTTCCTTCAGGTATAGAAAACCTAACCAATCTGATAGTTTTAGGATTGGAAAAAAACCAATTTACCGGAATGGTTCCTGAATGGCTTGGAACTCTAAAAAACTTGCAAGGAATAAACTTCGGGAGAAACAACTTTTCTGGGCCTATCCCATCGACCCTTTCAAATATGTCTCAATTGGCACAGCTCTTTCTAGACTCGAACCAGTTTGATGGACAAATACCTTCAAGTTTCGGAAAGCTTCAAGGGCTTGAAATATTGAACATTTCCAACAATCTTCTTCATGGTATAATACCAATGGAAATCTTCACAATTCCAACAATCCAGCAAGTTTATTTGTCTTTTAACAACCTAGATGGACAAGTCCCTACAGAAGTAGGCAAGGCCAAGCAATTGATTTATTTACAACTTTCATACAATAAGTTATACGGAGATATTCCTAACAGTCTGGGTAATTGTGAAAGTTTGGAACAAATCAATCTTGAATGGAATAATTTCAGCGGAAGCATCCCCAGTTCACTAGGCAACATAAGGAGCCTAAAAGTTCTCAATTTATCTCACAATAACTTGACTGGGTCAATACCAATGCCTCTTGGCAACCTACAACTCTTTGAACAATTGGATTTGTCATTCAACAGTCTAAAGGGTGAGGTCCCAACCAAAGGAATATTTGAGAATGCAACTGCTGTGCGACTTATTGGAAACCCAGGGCTTTGTGGTGGGGCATTAGAATTTCACCTACTCGCATGTTCTGTCATGCCACTGAGTTCCTCTAAGCACAAGAAATCTCTTGCGCTGAAAGTAACGATCCCATTGGTCAGCATGGTGTCACTTGCTATGGTCTTATTTGGTCTATTGCTTGTAAGGCGAAAGCAAAACAGGCTTTATATCTCTTCACCCTCATTTGGAAGCAAATTTCCCAAAGTCTCTTACAGTGATCTTGCAAGGGCAACAGAGGGGTTCTCTGCATCCAATTTAATAGGCAAAGGAAGATACTCATCTGTATATCAGGGGAGCTTGTTCCAAGATAGAACTATGGTTGCTATCAAACTTTTTAGCCTGGAGACAAAAGGAGCACATAAGAGCTTCATCGCAGAATGTAATGCTTTGAGAAATGTGCGTCATCGCAATCTAGTACCCATCCTAACTGCATGCTCCACTATTGATTATAAGGGCAATGATATCAGAGCCTTGGTATATGAGTTCATGCCACGAGGTGATTTGCATGCACTACTATACTTGAATAATCGAGATGATCCCAACACTTCAACCCCTAGCCGCATTAAATTGGCTCAAAGGTTAAGCATTGTGGTGGACGTTGCAGATGCATTAGAATACCTCCACCATAACAACCAAGGAACTATTGTTCATTGTGATCTGAAGCCTAGCAACATTCTTTTGGATGAGAACATGACGGCACGTATTGGGGACTTTGGTCTTGCAAGGTTCAGATTTGATTCCACAGAAGCATCATTAGGTGACTCGATCTCAACTTCTTCAGCAGCTATAAAGGGAACGATAGGATATGTTGCACCAGGTAGTAGCGCTAATTGTCATAATGCTTTGTGGTTCCTCTACTTAGCTTTAGACTAAACATTCTAGTTTTCTATCCACAGAATGTGCTGCAGGTGGTAGAGTTTCAAGTGCTGGGGATGTTTATAGCTTCGGGATTGTTCTACTCGAAATATTTTTGCGGAAGAGGCCAACTGACGATATGTTCAATGATGGACTGGACATTGTGAAATTCGTTGAAACAAATTTTCCTGATAGGATACTACGGATTGTAGATCCTGAACTACTGGAACAGCAGCAAGATTTCATACGACAAACTTCAGCTTCCATGAAGGAGAAGAGCTTGGAGTGTTTAACTTCTGTGATAAACATTGGACTTAATTGCAGTAAGGCGTCCCCAAATGAGCGCATGGGCATGCAAGATGTGGCTGCAAAACTGCACGGAATCAAGGATGCATATCTGAAGGGAAACTTAGGTAATATACTTGCTATTTAATAACAATATTATATGGGTTTCTTGTAGTTTAAGTAGGGATTGTTGTGGTAAGCGCGGACAACTGATGCTGAGGCTGCTCCTTTGCAGATCTGTCTGGTCAGTAGGAATGGAAAAATGCGGCTGGTAACTTGAAGCTTCAGCAGAGCCTGTATTTCATTGTAATACAAATCACAATTGTTACTTCTCGTTTCAATGTCATTTGCAAGACTTGAGAAATAAGAGAGATGCTTTTCCTCCTTTTTTAAGATAAAAGAATGACTTTGCTAAATGATATATTGGTAAAGGAATAGGTATATGCCACATCGAATGATATGTGATGTTGTAATATCATTATTGTACGTATATTATTATATCAATTATTCTACATGCAGTACTATATAATTTCACAAGAATTTCTTGAACATTATTGAGTTTTTTGAACAAATTCGAGATCTAGAAGGACGGGAACATTCTAGCATGAAGTTGACAATTGGATTACCTCGAAATGTTTCCGCCCTCGAGGAACCGATCAGGCTGATTCCCAAGACCAGTTAGACCAGTTTAACTAGTACTTCAACCGCTTCTAAACCGGTCAAACTGGTATGCAGGCTGCCATTGGTACTTTGGCCGATGAGCACTCCAAAATTTCTAAGGATGAAGATACTGATTGAAGGAAGCCCATTATCATTTATTTGTTGAATCCTAGCTATAAGTTTGATAGAAGAGTCCAACGGTGGGCATTTAAATTTATTTTGGTTGATGGCGAGTTGCATCGTCGGGCGGCTAAAGATTTATTGTTAAAATGCTTGAAGTCTGATCAAGCTAAGGTTACTATGGGCGAAGTTCATGAAATAATTTGCCGAGGGTTGTTATATATTTTAAATTACAAATTTAATTATAACAAGATTTATGGATAATTGTGTAGAAATATCAGTTTAAGAGAGAGCTTAATTTCTATCACTACTACATAAACCATTTTTCTAGTCACTATTTTCACAGCCGGTTTTGAAAAAGTGGCGCTGAAACATTTTTATAGCCGGTTTTTATTTTGGCGGGCTCATTGGTTCTTAAAACCGACTGTGAAAATGATTTTCACAGCCGGTTGGTGGCTCAAACCGGCTGTAAAAATGCCAACGATTTTCACAGCCGGTTTAAGCCATGAACCGGCTGTGAAACCATATTTTCACAGTCGGTTTGCATCCCCACCATTCGGATTTTATCCAACCTCACATCCGGCTCTCCCGTCCGCTCTCTCGCTCTCCATCTTATCTCTTCTCCCACTTCTCTCTTCCTCCCAGATCCAATCGATCTCTCTCCCATGGTGCTGCTCCAC
>CM014275.1:16676643-16689369 GCA_004135705.1 Alloteropsis semialata
GTTACAGAAACTTAACATGAGGCAATTTATGTTGTACATTGACTATGAAAAAAGTTTTGAAATCAAAACTCAATTCGAATTTTACTAAGACTCCAAACCTGATCACATCAGTCTCAACTCTCTAAAACTTCTCGTGACATACTCTGGTTTCTAAACATCTTACGTGATAACTTGCTCAAAACCATCTCAACTATTCACCATACCCTTCACATGTGTTATCATGAGCTCACGGCAAAAATCATGATTTTCAAACTTCATTTGGATTTTATAAATTTAAAAACAACTTGAACCCCAGGTGGATTTTCATGCTTCGCAACCAAAAAGTTCAAATTTTCATTTCATTTCATGGGTAAGGTCTTACAGAGGACTCAGATACATGAATATCATTTTTCCACAAACTTTACGCTATGATTTCATGCACTTGCAGTTCAAATTTGATTTAAATGAAAAAATTCATTTGAACCACAGAAAATTGTTAAATATAGTAAACATATCGATAAATGCATCAATTTGGAATATAGAGTACAAAATAATGTTTTTGTAGTGGGAAAATAGAAAGAAGGAAAGAAATCAATTATTTTTTTGGAACTTTGCCGTGCGCTGGTACTAAACGCACGGCAAACCAACATTTTGCCGTGCGCCAATCCTACACGCACGGCAAACGTACATGTTTGCCGTGTGCTGGTAAGGACGCACGGCAAACCTTGACGGCCGTCGCTGGCCGTCCCTCCGTCTGACGGACCAGGCACGCGCAGTGCACGTGAAGGCCGTTTGCCGTGCGCCTGGTGTATGACGCACGGCAAAGATTCTCTTTGCCGTGCGCCTGGTGGCTTGCGCACGGCAAAGTTCATTTCTACCGTGTGTTTTTTCTTTGCCGTGCGTCATGTTTTGGACGCACGGCAAACGTCTGATTTGCCGTGCGCCCGATAATAAGCTCACGGCAAATGTGCAGGCGCACGGCATATTACGGTTTTCCGGTAGTGGATGTAGCTGGAACATAGGGGAGTAGGTCTCTCACTTTCCTTAACATTAAGCTTTTGATGCTGCTGTTACCATCTTGCACTGTGACGCAACGCATCCTGCTGCTGAGCTCTGTATAGTGTTTACTTCATGCTACTTGGTTGATGCCAATGTGTCGGTAACTGTTCATGTGAGCTGCAGATATTAAGTTCCTGGCATGATTACACGGTATGTAGGAGTGTTTCCTTTTATATATGGAACAGAAGTATGCAAATAATGCAACCTAGGTGTGTGTCGTAAGTCTCTTGGAGGCTTTGATGTCTTGTGTTTGACGACGGCCTTGTGCGTCGGTTGAGGTTTGCCACTTGAAATTAAGGAACCAGAACTAGCCACGTGTCGCTACAATTGTGGTTTCTCGGTGTCGCACGCAAGCCAGGCACACCAACAACGGGCGTGTTCGGCAGCCGGACAAAAAATTGTCCCGAATTACTGTCGCATGCATGAGGGTCTAAATGAAGTTTATTTATAAAATCTTTTCACAGATGAGTGCTACTTTGCGCGACGAATCTACTGCACCTAATTAATCCATGATTTGCTACAGTAATGCTACAGTAATCATCCTCTAATCGTGTGGTCAAAGCCTCATTAGATTCATCTCGCGAATTTGACAGGGGGTTTTGGAGGTAGTTTTGTAAACTGACTTTATTTAATACCCTTAATTAACGGTCAAAATAGCATTTAATGCAGAGATCAATTTTTTGATCCCCCATCCGAACAACATTACATTTGGACGCGAGACGACAGAGCCCGACAAATAGAGAGGACGCGCCGATCTCTCGTGTAAGGCCAAACCGACCTCCCCCGGCTTTCCCTTCCTCGTCGCCGGCTCGCCGCGGCGGTTTCCCGAGCTATCGCCTAGCTGCGCCTCGACAGCGGCACCAGCAGTCTACCCCCCACGCCCGCGCCTGCGTTGTCACGCTAGAACGAGCCTCCGAGGGCGGCGCTAGCACATGGAAGCTAGCAGCGTCACCATGGAGGGCTCGGTGGCGGAGCAGGGCAGGCTGTGGCGGGTGCTTTGTTGCTTCGTCGCGCTTCGCATCGCCGACGCCTTCGTCTACGCCATGTGCGCCGCGCAGTTCCTGATGGGCGCGGGCACGGTGCTCTCGGTGCTCGCCCGGCGCGCTCCTGGCCGACGCGGCCAGGTACGCCTCCACCGCCGGCGTGTGCCTCTTCCCGTCCACCATCGTCGGCGTCTTCCTTCTCGCGTCGCGCTACGCCGCCGCTGTGGCCGCCGCCGCCAAGGAGCGGCCCAGCAACGAGGTACACACGCCATCTCAATCGCGCTAGCTCCATCTTATCATCAGACCTTCGTTTCAGCTATCCTCTCAATCAAAGGTTTCATCATTAGAATCTACCAATCCTTGCACCTGATCACGACGATCTTGATCCAGGCACCGGCTGCTCGACGTTGCGACGAGAGCAAGGGGCTGACGCTTGGCGACATATGGGCCGGGACGCCTATGCGATGGCGTGCCTTGTACCCGTTCCTTCCTCCTGCGCTTGCCGGGCTACTGATACAGATGTGCTCGCCTGCAGAGGGATCGTTTGCGGAGAAAGTCTCTTCACTTTTGTTGGATGTCAGCTTCGTCGGATTGGGACTCATCCTGGGTTTCTGGCATGCTCCGAACATGCTCATGGAATGGATCAGGGCAGCGCCGGCGGCGGACCAGCAGCGGAGTGCCAGCTTGAAGAACGAGCTACCAGTCTAAGGTTCACATCCCATTGCTTCAGTTTGGGGCTTCGATCATGTCTGTGATCTTTGGTGGGAAGGCGGAATGCTAGACAAGATGTAGCTGGATGGATCGATTGGTTATAGACTGTTTGTTGGAATCTCAGTTAGTAAATGCTGAAAGTGCTATTATGTAACTCTAATACTATGAGTGACGGTTACCAACTCGATTGCCTTGTTAATTGTGTTTGACTTCATTAAAGTTGTAGTATATAAGAATGAACGACCTCACAAGTATATAAACTTGTTTCTATTAAAGTTTGTCAATTTGTTTAGACAAGTTTTGATCAGGAACTTGTTGGGAGCTAGTTTATTTATTCAGTTTAACTTGTGCCTCCTTTTCAATTGAACAGGGGAAAATGTTTTTTAAATTTTCAAGGGATATGAGCTCCTACCTTCATGTGCATCCGTATTAAAAGAAGACAACACAACAACACACTTTTCTGTACAAATTGCTAATGCCAATGTAATATAAGCGCAATCTCTCGTGACATGTCGAGTCACACAACACACTACTGCAGTGACAATAATATGGATCACCGATGGACCCTTAAACCCCTTCTTTTTTAGGGGATTGCTTCATGATTCCAACAAGTAATGGTTTCTCTCATTCTCATCACTGGTGACGCCGAAACCTGATCAATATTTGCCATTATCACGGGCGGCTAAGGATGATCCACTGACTATGAACAGATATTCCCCGTTTGGTTTTCCAGCGCTAGGAACTGTTCACAACTTTGACCACTAATTAAAGGCATTAAATAAATATATTTTACAAAACTAACTCCAGAACTTTTACAAAACTAACTACAGAACCCCTGCGCTAGGAGCCCTGAAGAATCTAATAAGGCCTTTGATCGCATGATTAGAGAATGATTAGAGGATGGTTACTGTAGCATCACTGTAGCCAATCATCGATTAATTAGGCTCATTAGATTCGTCTCGAAAAGTTACGCTCATCCGTGAAGAGGTTTTGCAAATAGACTTCATTTAGTACTCCATGCAAAAAAAAATTCCCTCCGTGCTAGATGCTAGACTAGAAAACCAAACGGGGCCTCAGGTAGGCATGTCGCCGCCGGCAGCTGACTGAGGGTGGTTGTGCGTGAGGAATTGGTAGAAGGGTGCACTCTCCGTCAGTCAGTCACCAATAATCAAAGCAGCCAAGGTAGTCACCGGTGACCTGACCATTTGCCCCATCAAGTGGAAGCCAGCTATGTCGTCGGCGGTGTACGTGGTGGCCAGTGGACTGCCGCCGCGTGCTGCAGCTGAAAAGCGACGGCACGGTGCGGCGGGGCTGGGAGCCGGGCGGCGCTCACACCTTGCACATCCCGGGCGACAAGTGCGGCGTCGAGTGGAAGGACGTGATCTGGGAGCCGGAACACGGCCTCAAATGTACCGGTGGCGCTCCCGACTGGTCAGCGCGCGACGACGACGCGCGGGAGCGGCTCCCCATGGTGGCCTGCTTCCACGGCGGCGGCCGTGGCGCTCTCGTTCGACTACCGCCTCAGCACCGCCTCCCGGCCGCCCAGGAGGACGGCGCAAAAGGCCATGTCCTGGGTCCGCGCCGCGGACCCCTAGCTCGCCGCCGGCTTCGCCCGCGTCTTCGTCGCCGGCGACTCGGCGGGCGGCAACATCACCCATCACGTCGCCGTCGCGTTCGGCACGACCGGCCTTAGCCCCGTCGTGTTCCGCGGGTCCGTCCGTCCTGGTGCCGGCCACGCTTGGCAAGGCCAGGACGCGCTCGGAGCTGCACGAGGCCCCTCCCCGCCCGGCGCGTTCCTCACCGCCGAGATGGCCCCGGTGCTCGTCGTGGCCAGGGAGTACGACGTGCTCAGGGACCGGGACGCGCAGAGAGGATGGAGGAGGAGTGAGGCAAGGACGTGGAGTACGTGGAGATCGCCGGGCTGGGGCACGCCACCATCTTCCAGACGGACCCATGGTCGGAGGCTCGGAGCACGCCGACGATCGAGCTCGTCCGACAAAGACGCGGAATAGTACGGATGGGTTTGAAGTTTGAATGTCCTGCTGCCGGATCAATAATTGCTTTGCCGCGCACTCTTAGCTGAACGCGATTCGTATCGTTCGAGTTTGGGGTTACCGTGGTCCGAGGGTTCCAATGATCTCCGGCCATTGAAGGGGAGAGGGCTAAATGGCAGTGGCGATGGTTCAGACAGTGGAGGCGGGGGCGAGGATGTCCACCACGTTAGGAAGGGTGGTGTCGAGGGGTGGGACGGCGCAAAAGGAAAGAGGCGGCGGCGGGTGGAGGAGATGATGATAAACAAGATCCCTCCTAGGGTTCAATTCTTTCTCTGGCTCTTGTCTAAAAACAAAATTCAAACCAGAGATAATGTGAGTAAGTGGAAATCCATTGAAGATCCATCTTGTTTGTTCTGTACAGAGTTAGAATCTGCTAACCACTTACTCTTTGAATGTGTGGTAGCTCAGCAGCTGTGGGTGAATATCTCTGAAATATGTGATAGAAATTTGGGTAGTGACTTTGAATCTGTGGGTAGATATTGGCTTAGCAATAAAAGATTCCTAGTGATTAATATGATGACTTCTGCAACCCTTTGGGTTTTGTGGAAACTAAGGAATAGCTTATGTTTTCAGGGTACAAGTTGGAGGGACATGAAAGTACTCATGTTCTCAGTAGCTGGCCTCTTAAGGAACTGGAAAATTTTGTGCCCAGCAGACAGAATTCCTATCCTGAAGGGCTGGATAATACAGTTGGAACTGAAGGCAAACCAACCTGGAAGAATCTCTGGGTGAGCAAAGGCTTCGATGAGGTGGTGCTGTCATTTCTGGAAAAGAATCAGGATCTGTGGGGGCTGGAAAAGATACCTGCGCACATCGAGCAAAGGATGCGAGATCAAGGATGGGTCAACTTGGCGGATGATCAAGCTTAATGCCTCTGAAGTCTACTGTAGTTTCTGAAATAGGGTGTTCTGAGGTTTTCAGCTGGTTGCTGATGCTCAAACTTTATGTTTCTGAATTCTACCATAGTTTCTGTAATATGGTGATCTAAGTTGCTCAGCTGGTGCTGCTCGCTGCTGTGTAATCAGTAGCATACGCTGTTAAACGTTTCTGACAGTCTAATGAGACAGGGGTAAATCCCTAGTATTCTAAAAAAAAAGAAGAAGAGGTTGATAGCCCTATTGGACCACCAATTCAAATCTCCTATCTGCCTTCCACAAGTCAGATAGAGCCCCACTCCCAAGTCATTCCAATACCCATCATGTGGTAATGTCTCAGCATGGTGATGCGTCATCCTTATTATTTAGACATGCCATGACCTTTTTCAAGTGTAATAGCAGAGACCCGTGGTGTGGCAAAAAGAAATTCATTTATTAAAATGAATCTGAAGCAATTAAACAATAAAGTCTAATATAGATTATATTTGAATAAGGTTTGACTTGTTTCTTCCGTTGTATTGCATGAAGTCGGTACATGAGCCTATCACCATCATTAGCTCTCATTTAACTTCATGGCAAACAAATTATGGCTCTATGAAAAATTGATGGTTCATGAGGGATTACAAAAAGCGTGAAAGCATGGTGTGACAACACACAATTGAAAAGAAAATATACTTCACATTTTTTTACTTTTTATTGCAATTTAAATTTTAATTGAAATTTGGAACGCTCTCCCTGTCTTTATTTTAAAGAAAAAGCTTTTGGTCTCTATTGGATCAATTCTAGCAGTCGTGGGCTCCGTGGGCCGTGGCCCATCTCTCGACAGCCAAACCCACCTTTGTCCAGTCGCGTCTCCGTCAACAAGTCAACGCTGCCCGGCGACGGCGAGACGGAGAGGCGGCTCTAGGGTTTCCCATGGTGTCCGCCGGCGCAAGGGAGGGTGCCTCGCTGCCGCGGGAGTTTTGGTGTATGCGCCGCATCGTCGACCACCCCGTCGCGTCCGCCGTAGTCTACGCTGTCTGCGGCGCGATGTGGGCGCTCCACGGGGGCTTGGCCCTCTGGGTCCTGGGCCGCCGCGCCGGCGGCGAGCTGGGCGCCCGCGTGGCCTCGGCGGGGACCTCCACCGCCTGCTTCGCCATATGGCCTTTCCTCCTCACACCCGTCGCCGCGATCCTGTTCGGGCTGCAGCCTGCAGGCGGCTGTGTTGGCGATGGAATCAGATGACGTAAGCAAGCAATCGTTTCTTCGATATGAGTAGTTATCTTTCAGGCTAGGCCGGATTCGAGCGTCGCTGCTGTCAATTCAATTCCTGGGGTTATAATATCATCAAATTCCTGCGTTTTTACTGCCAACCCTGCGGAATTGTGTTTATGTAGTGCACTAGTGTCTGATACTCTGATATCAAATTATGTGTTTAACTTCAAAAATAAAATTATGTGCAACTATGTATCCTACTATCCTTGCTGTTCATTTCATCTGTGTCCGATACTCTGATATCAAATTATGTGCATCTGACTAGAATTCTAATTTTATAACAGCCACCGGCACCAAAGCGCCGCCCTGCTGCGAGCACCGGGGAAATGTTTCGCGCTGTGCTTGGATATGTGGTGAAAGATGTTACCAAGCTGGCCTCGCTCTTCCTTGTCTATCTGGTGGTAATTGGGTGTTGGATGGTGAAGCTCTCCCCCGGAAAGGGGTCTTCTCAGGAGAAGGCTGGGGACTTCATGTTTGATATAGGCATTCTCGGCATTGCGGTTATCCACTCCTTCTTCGTGTGCCCTTCGTGGGTACGCGAGTGGAGAACTGGGTGTGTGAAGAATCAGTCTGATTAATTTCTGCAAGACGACGAATACTGTGGTGCAAGTTGGTTAATTTCTGCAAGTTGGTTGTCGCATTGAGTAACAAGAACTCTGGTGCTTTGTAATGTCCTTTCTCTTTAGTATCATGCCGAAGTCTTGACCTGATTCTCATGCCGCCTTCAAGAGAGATACCTGCATGTTTTTCAGATCTTCAGGCCACGGACTTGGCTGTTAGCACACTCTACTGTTGTTGAAACAATGTACAAGTGAAACAGCAGATGCTTTGCCGTTTACCTTAGGCTACATGTCTGTTCGTTGCAGTTGGTGCTTCAGCCAATCAGCCTTCGCTGTAGCTCTGAACCTATATAACTTTGTGGTGACCGCCTGACTGGTAAGATTCTAATGTTGTTGCACCGTTTCAGATTTTCAGTTCCATCATTGCTAGGCTTGTACATAATCGTCTTCACCAAATTGTTCTTTAGTTTATATGCGAACCATAATATGTAGTAAGAGTAAAACCATTCCAGTTCAGAAAAACTGTAAAACCATTGACCGTCAAATTCTTTATTTGCTTTGCTTGAAGTAACCCCAGTTCAGTTGAAGTTTTCTAGATAAACTTGCGTTCCTTAACAAATCGGAACAAACAAGCTGATGCAACAGAATCAGAAAGTAACAGGACAGAACATCACGTGACAAGGAGTTGGGCAACAACAAACATGACTAGCTGCAGAACTTAATCTCCTTTCGTTTAGAACTTGTTCACCTTGGAACCGCTGCTGTCACCAGGAACTCGCCGGCATCGCCGTCAGGCATCAGGACCACGAGCCCCTCGTCGCCGCCGCCGCCCAAGATTCCGTGCGACACGTGCACTGGCTTGCTGCCCCCGAGCACCAGAGCTCCTCCAGCCCGAGCTCCTGCCACCGCGCCGCCTCAAGCTCGTGCCGCGCGTCGCCGCCGCCGCCGCTCCCCGGGTAGGCGTCCGCCGTGCACGTCTCGAAGCTCGTCCCTCCCCGGCCGTCCCCGCTGACGACGACGACCGAGAACTGGGCCGGCGCCTTGCCCACGCCGCCGAGCCTCTCGCTCGCCCGGGCGACGCAGGCGCCGGCGAGCGCGCGGTGGTCGTTGGCCGCGGCGCCGGCACTGGCGGTGGCTCTGGCTCTGAAGAGGACGGTCTCGGCGGCGCGGCTGCCGGCGTCGGCGGAGAAGGTGTCGAGAGGGGTGGACTTGACGAGCGCGCGCACGGCCATGGGGCCCTGGAAGTAGCTCGCGTACTGCATCAGCGGGTGGGTGGCGAGCTCGTTCTGAGCCTTGAGCTTGGCGTGCGTGCGCGCCCACGACGCGAGGAACCTCGGCAGCGACAGCGGGTCGGCCAGCATCAGGCTGCAGCTCACGCCGACGGCGAAGCCCCCGTCGCCCTGGAACCGTGTCACCTGCGGTAGTGTCGTGTTGTGTTCATCACACATAGATTTCCACTTAAGAATGAGATTAACATGTACAATCGTGGTGGCAATGTGTTCATGATGGATGAGCGAGCTAGGCGCAGGCACCTGCACGTAGAAGAGGGCGCACATGTCGGGGTCGTCGGCGTTCACGTCGGCCCACGGCGCCAGCGCGGCCTCCCAGCTGCGCGCCCGGTCCTCGTCCCCGCCGGCCGTCGCCAGGAACTCCTCGAGGGTAGCGTCCGCCGTGGCCTGCGTGAGCCTCACACCGGCGTCGTTCAGCTTCACCACCCACGACCCGTCCGCGCGGCGCCGGAGCCGGCCGGCCATCTCCGGGTGGTCGGCCACGGCCTCGCTCAGCGACTCCTTCGCCCAGCACGCCTCCTGCCACACCCGCGCCGGCGCCGGAGCCGGGTCCCCGCCAGTACCAGCGCCCGCGCGGTAGTAGAGCACGACGCGAGTGCACCGCTGAAGCGCGGCCGCGGGGAGCGGGGGCGCCGCCACGGCGAGGTGCCGCGTCCGCCCGGGCTCCACCGCGCGCGTCGGCACCGCCGTCTGCGGGGACTCGACGTGGACGCGCGGCACTGACGTTGGGGCCATGTGTGCGCCGGTGCTGCGCGAGTTGCTCCTTAGCTTAGCTTGCTCGCCGGTGGTGTGGCCTGTGGCGGCGAGGAGGACGCCAAAAAGAACAGATTGTTGTGTGGTGCCAACATGAGCAGGGTGCTTTATTTAGACTTGCATATGCCTGTACTGTTTGGTTCATCTATCTTTTTCTTAAAAAAAAGTTTTATTTGAGCAACCTCATGCTAAAAAGAGAGTTTTATTAGACCAGTCTAGAGTTTTATGATCAATAAATTCTGTGCATATCAGTAATTTTTTGTGACTTGCAATGTTATTATAAGGAGAGATGAGTTTCATAAGATGAGAGAGAAGTTCGATCACCATAACACTTAGCAGGGTCGGTTATCAAGTCCTCAGTTTTGGTATATACACAACAAGGTTTTAAATATCCGTCTATAGCCTACGCTATCTCCCGCTATAGCTTATTGAGGAGGATGAAGCTATTTACTTTTACATGTAATTTAGCCGCTATTTGCCGTTATAGCTCCATTTTGCCAACTATTAGCTGTTTTTTGAGGTGTTGTGCTAAATGGCTTAGCCCGCTATTTAAAACATTGATACACAATAAAACTGTGCACTAAGGATTGGCATTAGAGCAATTCCAGACATTGTCACTCAATTTATATACTTGCCATATCATACCGATACTACTCATAGGAACTACTCGCTCTGTCCTCAATATAAGGCTTGGGCAAATCTGGCACAGTCTCGAACGACAATATTTGACTTTTAATATCTCGAACTCCTACTATAATGTTTGTAGCAACAAAATCATAACAAATTATAACCATATGAAAGTACTTTTAAAGACAAATCTAGTTATATTATCTTTGTAAGACAAAATTTTTATTATACAAGTTTAACTATTGGTCAAACAATTCAAAGTTTAAATCTTGAATAATGTGTGTGCCTTACATTACGAGATGGGGGAAGTACATTCCAAATAGATAGTTTCTTCAAAAATATTACCAACCCAATTCCTTCTTCTCTCTTTTCCTCACTATCCCTTCATTCTGTAATTGGTTCTCGACATGATTTCTTTCATAATAAATACTTTGTTTTTCTCTCATCCTCAATTCTTTTGCCATTTCAGCAAATTATTTGCGTGGCAGATTATTTAATCCTGTGGGCACTATCATAGTTAGCGGGTTGAGATTGTCCTTACAGATCAAAAAGTATCATTACAATAGAGTGCCATAACTTTGGAAAACAAGAAAAATGAAGACTTGACACCGACTAGACGTCTAGACCTAACTGCTAGTAATTAAGAGCGCATGGCGATGCACAACTTTATTATGAGCTCTCCCAATCTTGACATTGACAACCTTTTCGCAAAAAAAAAATTGTTGTTTTAAAGGCTAGAGAAGTGCAAAAAATGAGGCTTAAAAGAAAGAGACCCAAATGAAGGATTTAAAAGTTCAAAAGACCACAGTTTAATTTTGCAACACCATGGTTTTTTAAATTAGAAATTTTGTCATACCCAAGCGCTTTTGGATTTTTAGACCAAAAATATTTTGCTAGATTGCAGCATGTTTTTAAACTCTGAAAAAATTTTGCTATCTAAACATGTTCGGTGTTTCAACAGCTCTAATTATTAGGTACGTACGTGTTGCCAGCGTCACAGGATAAAATGGTTCAGTGCAGTTGTACAATTAGGTCAGCTATCTTATTATGGGCTACTTAAGACCGTCACATCAAGCAAATAAATCTTTGAGCTGCCATTGAAATTTGCATTGCAGAGCAACTCCAAGAGCCTCTTTAAAAAGGTTCCGGTTCGCTAACTATAGCGAATATAAGGTAAAACCGGATCCAATAGACTCTCTTTAATTTCTTCCACGCTATTTTTTCTCGCTCAGTATCCCGTCGCCTTCGCTTTGCATCTTTGCCAAGCTCGCGCGACTCATCATTGCTCTCCTCCCGCGCGCCGCTTTCGCTTCCCACGCGGTCCCCTCTCTCTGCTGTGGATGCTGTCGCAGGACCCACACGGGCGCCAGCGAGAAGAAGCCTCGGGGCAGGGGAGGGGGGTGTAGGTAAGGGCGACGGGGAGGACGGGCACGGCCGCACCGGCAGGGAGCACGGGCGCGGCGGGGAGTGACGGTAGGGACGGCAGCCGATGGGGAGGATGTGCGCAGGAAGGAGGGGTCGGTGGAAGGATGGGCGCGGCGGGGAGGACTGGTGTGGGGCGGAGCCGGCGGGGAGGCAGGAGGTAGGACTGGGATGGGGAGGGGGATGGGAAGAAGAGAAAAGGATGGGGATGACATGTGGGACCACGCGTCATGGTGTGGAGACAGATATTTGAAGGTAGCGGTTGGGATTTAGATAGTGAAAAATAGAGAGTCTATTGGAGTGAGCAACTTAGTGTGGAGAGAATTTTTTTTGCCTACTCAAATTGAGAGTTGAATGGAGAGTAAAAAATAGAGAGGCTCTTGAAGATGTTCTAAATGGCCTAGCTAGAAAAGGACGGCTGGATCCAAATGCTTAAGATGCATTCAAAATTTTAATTCACAATCTTGAAAATCACGAGAGCAACTCGACTGAGTTTATGACGCGGAAAGTCCAGCACAATTATCATCGATTTTGCGATAAGTGGAGCTCATATGGTAGTATGGTACACTGTCGGTCCTCAAACTCCTTGTTTGTATGTGGTCCAGATTGCAATTTCAACGAAGAACAGAATGACAGTGTCATATTCACAAATAAGATACTGTACGATATTTTTAGTTGTGTGCAGTCAACCATTTCAGATTTTATTTACAAATTAAATTTATGTATTGAGTTTGTATATTTGATTGAAGAAAAAAATTAGCGCAGTAAATAATTTTCAAACATAATGGCAACCAAAGAAAAACACTAGTAAAAATGTGTTTTGTAGATCTGAATCCTCTGTTTCTTGGAACAAATGGAGGATGCCGTGTGCTTTGTTCTTGGCGTGTTGATAAAGACGGAGAAGAGAGGCTCGTTTACAACGTGTTCATATCACGGCCACACAGCATGATAAACATCAGAGACCCACCATGATACAAACATGAGCCTCAGATATTTATTTTTCAGTGTCGAAAATTCTTCATAGCCTGTCTCACCACACGACTTCTCTTATCGATCCGGAGGATGATTGCCACATCTAAACCGATAAGAAACAAACAAATTTGCCGTGGTTGCTCTGGAGCCACCCATCGGAGCCGGATAGAAATTCAACACTTCAGCGC
>CM014275.1:16693380-16710145 GCA_004135705.1 Alloteropsis semialata
TTTTTTCTTTTTTTTCTTCACTACAGAAAGGAAAAACAACAACAACACAAAACAAAAAAATTAAATAGAAATGCCCTCACAGAAGCAGCCATCGCAGAAGCACTCCGACGGAGGAGCCTGACAACATCGTTGACCTCAGGAGTCACGGCACGCGCCAAAGATGCACGACGTCGCCTTCAGGAAGGACATGACGCCAATGGCGCCATCGACGTCGTCCCAAGTAGGGATGGGTTTTCACCCGCATCGTCGCGCGGCGCAAGAGACGGCCGGCACCACCCGCCACACCACCATGGTGCTGCAGATGAGCCGCCGCACGGCCGCTGCCAGCAACACCACCACGATGCCGCTGGCAAAAGACCGCGCAAAGAACCGCCGTCGGCCATGCCACCATGGCACCACCGACACACCGCAGCTGGAGATTTGCGGCTCGGAGCAACAGATACACCACCATGGCATCTCTGGTGCACCGCTGCTTGGCCACCACCAGCCACGCCACCGTGGCGCCGCTAGCACACAGCCAAGCAAACCGCCGCCGGTCGCGTCACCATGACGCTGCCAACACACCTCCATACCAAGCCGGTCATCCTCCGATGCAGTCGCCGATGAGCAGAGCCCGCCGCACCGCCCGGGAGCCACAGGACCCCATCCAGCACCGCCAGCAGGGGCCACCGCCGTCGGAACGCACAGTGGCCCGCGCCGCCGAGGCCGAGCGCAGCCGCAGCACCCGGCAGCAAACGTCGCGATGCGCCACGCCCCGACCAAAGACCGCCGCCNCAGGCGAGCTACGCGGACCGGTAATGCACAACCACATGCCCTTGCGACCGCAGGCATAATCGTGGTCGTTGGATGTGCGAGATAGTTGTGGTCCTGTGGGCCAACATCAACAAGGGTAGTCTCGGAACCCTATGCCAGAGATGAAAGGCGTATCCTCTTTCCCTCAATTATTGGTCTTTCTTCTTCTTGTGTCTCACCTGGTTGACCTCCCTCCGAATCGGCGAGCTCCGCGGCCGTCGCCAGTGGCGTCATGGCTGGGCGAGCTTCAACGCGGGGAGGTCGGGGCCAGGGCGAGCGGGGGCGGGCCGGGGCGAGCTGCAGCACAGAGAGGCCGAGGCCGAGGCGAGCGGCGGCGGGCGCAGCCGGGCGAGCTGCCGGGCGCAGCGCGTGGAGGCTGAGGCCGGGGCGAGCGGCCGCCGGCCCAGCGTTTATTTTGCGAAATTTTTCGTATTGGCGTATTGCACGAGCGGCCGCCGGCCAGAGTGTTTGTGTGATTTTTGTATCTTTTTTATCCATTGGTAGAGTCATGTGTTAGCTAATATTACTAATCTGCAGTGCAACATGGCTTTTGCTTTCACTTGGCTTCGGCTCCAGCGTCCGACCGGATCGAGAGACACCTCCAGCTTCCTCCTCCGCGGCTCCGATGGGTTGCCTCCATTGTCTGGCGCCATCCTTAATCGGCCACATCAAGAGGGGTTCAGCATTTTGTCAGGCTCTGAATGTTCAATCCCCATTCAATTCTGACTAGGTTTTGCCATTCAGTTCAGTTAACTCTCTCAGTCTGTCAGTTAATTCAGTAACTTCGTCATTTGCTAAGTGCTCGGATGGACTTATATTTGTTTTGTATTGAGTCATTAAATTAGTAAATTCTAGAGTAGGTAACGGTAGGAATAGTATGTTGTCTCCCTGGCAGCACATGTATCAGGATTTTGCATATCGGTTAAATTGAAGCTGCTGATAATGTTTTCTTGGGATTGAAAGACAGGACTGTTGGATGTGCAACTGCTGCTTATATTCTCTTGGATTTTGCAGGCATGACTGTTGTTGGATGCTGGATTGCTGGTTATGGGTTTCTTTCACAGACAACTTTGCGAACGGTGTTGTTGCATATCGATCAAGAACTACTTATTAGCATTGCTTGAGCATTTATCTTGGATCCTCAAGAGTTGCAAATGACCAAATATGTTTATATCTTTCTTTCAGTATTTGGCTGGAACTCGGAATGCCAGAAGAGCTCTGCTCAGCTCTTTGCTCATGCAGGAAGTAAATATTGAAGATCCAACGCAAGCAAGGATGCTGAGCTCCACGCTTGCTTTTAGTTGCTGGCCAAAGAGATCATCGATGATGTCGAAGGTCATTACTAAGTTGGAAGTCATTTTGTTGGAGTGGAATGTTGACTTGTACATGATTGTATTTTGCAGTGGTTAAATTACAGATTACAGATGTACATAGCTTTTTAACTGATAGGACCAAGTGTACTTGCATGATGTTTGCAGTGAGCTATGTGTAATGGTTTGTAAATTCAGTAGCTTGGATGCTTTGCACAATAGATCATATGCATACACGAGCAGCAGATGCTTTTTATAATGGGATGTTCTCTTTACTGATTTTAAGCTATGATCTGAATGTCTTGTTTTCAATGTTCTCCGCCACATCTCATGGTTCCCCCTGGCATTACTTGACACAGAACTTCCCTTTATTGTAAGCCTTTGCCCATTTCTTCCTCTTATCATAAGCTTTCACCATAAAGTGATGGTCCTTCAGACCACATTTTGCTAGCAAGGCACTCCAAGCCTTTTCAAACTCATCAACAGTATACATTTCACCGATAACCTTGTGAAACTCATCACGAAACGGTGCATTCTTCCTATATAATGTACCCAACTCTATTCTTGCATCCTTAAATACATGCCATTTGCACCAAAGATGTCTCGTTCCTCGCATCACGGCCTTTACAGCAATTTCCATAGCCTTGCATTGATCTAAAAGTGCAAAGATCAGCTAGAGAAATCAACTATTACAGATGTTGGTGTTATAGTTCAAAAACTTGTATGGTTAGAATGTAACCTGTTAGTATTGTTTCTGGTAGCACGCCACCCATTAATGTGAGGAACTCTTGGAACACCCACTTGAAGCTCTTAACTGTTTCATCACGCATCAAAACTCCTCCAAAAATGGTGCTTTGGAAGTGGTTGTTCACGCCAACAAATAGACCAAATGGCATTTTGTATAGATTTGTTGTATATGTGGTGTCAAATGTCACCACATCCCCAAAACAACTATAATTGCTTCGACTCCTCCCAGTTGCCCAAATTAATGTTTTAATCTGGTTCTTGTCATCAAGCTCAACACTAAACTGGAAGCCTGGGTCTTCAGCACGCATTTTTCTAAATAATGCAAGAGTCTTTCTAATATCATCATCCCTCTGTTCACGTGCAATTTGTGAACAAATAGTACGCAATGAGCTACGAGTGAAAGGTATGCTATCCATGCTACCAAACAAGCTACCCATTATACAATGCACCTTACTTAATGTAATATTGTTCTCACGTAGATACTTCACCATGTCCCTTGTGCCCTGGTCTATCTTCCCATGAGAGCCCCATTCTTTTTTCTGTGCATTTGTTGGTGACAGCTCATGGTTGTGTTCCTTCACAACAGTGGAAATGAACCAGCCATCGTCATCAGTGCGATGTAGGCGAATCATTGCCTTGCAATTACAGCCTTTTGTCTTGCTCTTTATTCTCTTGTCAAACCCCTGCACACAATGAAAACATGTCAGTTCAAAAAGTTCTAGCATATTTTAGTCCACCATATGTCATATTCTTCAACTACAAAGGGAGATACTTAAACACGAGATCAGTAATCACCTATCTCTGACATACAACCTCTCTCATTGTTTGGTAACCATCCCCATTCCGATCGATGCTCCCTTTCTTAGTACCAAACCCAACTTCCCATGAATAGAGATTGTAGAACTCAATAGCTTCTGCTTCAGAATCAAATGTGATGCCAACAGATGGTTCAAATATGTGCCCTTCTTTCAATTCGCAGTACTTTCTCATTGCCCTCTCGATTGCACCCATTCCTGTAGGTTTCCTATGATCCTCACGTGTAGCTCCGTCTTTGATCCTTCTCCTAAAATAAACATCAAACAGTACAGGTTAATTACAACTTGCAGCTTGTATATCCCTAGCTACCACTATTATCAGTTCCATTCAGTCACAGCATGAAAATGTATGATATATTCATTTGATTAAACTAAGTACCGACCTTCTCTTCCACCCATCTTGGTTTTGTTGCATTCCAGGGACGTTGTTATTCACAGGCTCTATTGTTCCTAGCAAGCTTGCATTTCCATTGTTAGCATCATTTCCCTGATCAATATTTCTGGGATCTGTTATTTTCACCAATTGACCAGTTCAATAAAATATATCCCAATCAATTTGCTGCAGGTCTTTTTCACTAGGTATAGTGAGTATGCTGTCTCCCACAGTGTAAACCTCCTATGTATCTTGCTCATCCTTTTCGTCTTTAGAGCCATCACTTTCACCACAATGTTCCTCGTCCTCTGTGTGATCTTCAACACTCTGCATGTATCCATCATCACTACTGTTAGCGAAACTTTCATTGTCTGAGGAACTGTCTGTGTCATGTGGCTCAATCTCAGCACATTCACTAGTTTCTTCTCTGCCACATGCTCTTTGCAACAACTCTAATTCCTGCACATTAGTGACACAAACACTCCCAGAACTAACACCATGAAGTAAGCCCTGAAAGGACAATGGAAACCCCATCCCTGCATAATACATAGATGAAACCTTTGTTAGAGAAAACAACTCACTAAATGGTTTCTGCAGTTTATTTATGGCATAAACGACTTAACTATATTAATGATCCTTTTTATAAATTCAACAAGGCTTTATAATGTGCTCTAGCTACAACCTCTAATTGCTAGTCTGCACTGCTAACAAGCACAATAATAGATGACAGTAGCAGTCCAAGCCTAATCAGGAAACAATTCCATTGTTTTTTCATTCCCCTATTTCAGCCAAGAACTATTACTAATTCACATTGACTATACAGCATAATATAAACATCATCAGACGTACCTCTTGATTCCTCTAGTCCTGCCAATCCTGCAAGGTTCAGACCAAAATTCATGGATCCCAATCCAAGACCAATGGGTTCAGTGCATTCCAAATCCGAGTGAATCGCCACCTGGTATTGGGTTATATCCTAATTTAAGACCTAAATCCTAGAATAAATATACGGATTGAATGAATAAGTTGCTCATTGTTACCTTCTCTTGAAGAAATGCTGCTGCTGTTGAGCCAAGTGAACCTATGTGCTGCTCAGGCATGAATACTTGAGATTGATGGAGGGTCCTCTCGTGAGCACACAACGAAACTGATGCCGGCAGCGCTCGTACCGGCGGCGCCGGCGGCGTCCCCGGCGGCATAGGGAGCACCACTCCCACGCCTTCTTCACGCCTTCCTCGCAGCTCCATTAGTATCCATTCTTTTCTCCTCTCAGACACGCTTTTGACCATATATAGTGCAGTATGTCGGTTTGAAATGAGGCTGGCTACATTCCTCTTCTACCCTTGCTTGTCTTAGAAGCCTCCGAGCCAAAACTCATTCCAAAATCCCATCCACGGAACTGGTGGCATCAATCTTGAAGCTACAATGTATTCCAACAGTCCAGATAGCCCCTGTGGCCGCAGGGCCTTGTGGAAAATCCGCCCTCAGGCTGGGGGGCGTGCGGAGGAAGACGACGGAGCCACGGAGGAGACGATGGTCCTGGGATTTTCTATGGCAGGCGCCGTGTGTCGTGCTGGTGTGTGTGTGGCGCCGTGCGCTTCGCCGTTTTGATTCGGGGGTGTTTAGATGCAGCGTTATGTATAGTGTTTTTGCGTTATGCATAGTGTTTATAGAGAGAAAAAGTGTATTGGGAAATGTGTGTTATGCAAAACGTTATGCATAGTGCATGAACTAAACAGGGCCTCAGTTGTGGCCTGCCGAGTAAATGGGGGGCGCAGTTGTGGCCTGCCGAGTAAATGGGGGGCGCGTGCCCGAACGCATCCGAGGCAATTTGTTACGCAAAATTGGTTCAAGGCCCTGTTTAGTTCGCTCGATTCGATCGAATTCGCGCTCTGTTTTACGCATTGAACAACGTGTCCTCTCTCTGCTTTTTCGATTTCCAATGCATTTTTCTACAGTGCATTCGATCGAATTCGCGCGAACTAAACAAGGCCCAAATTCCCGTAGGAAAAACTCTGTGCAAAAGAAATAAAGGAGCCCAGCCATAAGACCAGGTGTCCAGCCATAGCCATTGCGAGCGTCCAGCAGCATCAGCCAGAGCTTGCGAGAATGCGCCATAAGGCAAACCCCGGACCTTGGCCCCGTTTGCTGGTTTTCCGGCGCTAGATACTGTTCACAACTTTGACCACTAATTAAAGGTATTAAATAAAGATATTTTATAAAACTAACTCCAGAACCTCTGCACTAGGAACCCTGAAGAATCTAATGAGGCCTTTGACCGCATGATTAGAGAATGATTAAAGAATAGTTACTGTAGCAACACTGTAGCCAATCATCGATTAATTAGGCTCATTAGATTCGTCTCGAAAAGTTACGCTCATCCGTGAGGAAGTTTTACAAATAGACTTCATTTAGTACTCCATGCAAGAAAGATTCCCTCCACGATTCTAGCAATGCTAGAAAACCAAACGGTGCCATCAGGTCTCGCCGTTTGGAAACAGAGGCGCAACCACCAGGCGACAGAATGTCCGGACACAACTGGATCATCAAATCAGCGAACTGCAATTGGTACTACTACGGCACTGCCACAATAGTACTTCAGGGAGCACACCAAACTCTCGGCAACAGAAAGTCAGAAATGTAAGCCTCTGCGTGGGCAAAGCAAACAGAATCTTCACAAGGAGAAATGTAAGATTCTCTTTGATGAATAGATGAATAGTGAAGTTTGAATTTTGAGAAGAAACTAAGCAAGGCCTTACTATCCTCAGTAACAGAACTAGGTATATCACAGTTCTCATTTCTCAAGTACCCGAGAATTAACCAACTGTCGACTACTTCAGGCACCCACCTACTGCATACTCCAAACAAACTTGGCGACAGATATAAAGAGTACGAGTGGGAGCCATATGTATGGCATGTGAGTTGCACAAAGGTTCCAGAACAAAAACGAAAACCGGTAACTTGAAGTAGCATTCATTTCTTGTTACTCCAATGCTTGTACTGAACAAATTACAAGTCACTTGCCGTTGCCGATGGGTAAATTTTGCAGCTCTTCTCCTCTTCCAAAGCAGAATGGACTGTAGCAAAGAAAGAAATGTCAGTTCCATTTCCATGCAAGGAATTAAACATCCATTAATTAATCAAGCCTTCGTAGTTAGTAATAGTGCAGCTACATAGACAGCAATATGCAGTTTATCGCATCTGACGGCAATTGAAATAAATTGACTATGATAATCCACCAACTGTGAATCAATCATCTAGATGGAACCAAATCATGTCGTGGATTTCTCTGTCATCCATCTGTTGGACTACCATCCAATTTTAAAGTCCCATATTGATACAAGAAAATAATACCTTCCTTCGTTTTGTACTCCCAACCGTGTTAAGGAGGTAAAAAGATTCACTGGTTTAGTTCTTGCAGTGTGCTACTGCTACTGAATCAATCAGTCACTTGAAACATTGTATTATCATGACTAAATAGTATGCCATGAAATAGTTTATCATTATAGTTAGAAAGATAAATCAACTCTTAACAGGAGGGAACTAAGAAACCATATCTAGTGGTAAACTCACTAGAATTTTTACCCCAATGCTAAAGGTAGTATGATTGACAAGGAGCAGAAGTACATCAGATAAGGAGCAGAACAAAGTGTTCAGTTAACCAAAGTAGTCCAATAATCTGGCAGAACTCAGTTGAAATCTAACAAATAGGCAAATCGATGAGTTACTGTACTAGAGCATTAAGGGGCTATCCCTGTATATGAACACTAGGGATTATCCCATATGTATAACTGGCACTGAAGCCAACCAAAAATACACAAGACTAGGCACAAACTTGGGACACTTCCCTTCCACTTCAACTAGTACCACTAACTAAAAATGTCCATTTAACTCATGTTTGCAGGAATCAAAAATTTCACACAAACATATTGAACAGTCCATTATCTGGAAGAAGAATTAATTACCCTGTTACAATGAATGTACTAAACAATTAATGAAAACAGATTTTTAAGGTAGACATTCTATTAATAGACAAAAATTTTTTAAAGAAAACTTTCATTGATGTACATTATTAGAAGGTAGAACTACCAAGTTGTGGCACCTTTTTTCAAACAGAGAAGCACAGATAGCAAGCACGACAGAGAAGCACAGATAGCAAGCACGACACCAAAGGAGATGGGATATAATCCTACCAAAAGCTCAAACCAGGTATGCTCAGTCAAGTGATCATTCCAATGGCAGCAATGATAGTATGCACAATAAGAGTAGCGCAATAGCAGAAATAAAACATCCATGATACAGAATTAACAAGCAAGCAAGCTGGCTGGTGCACAGCAGCACTGAGGAGTATCCCCAAGTAGACACAAACAAGCAATGCATTCAAACAGAGAATGCAGAAGACCGGGCACATTACATTTGTGTGAATCCACTTCTATTTCAACTACACAACAACTCAAATCAGGCTCTCACTAACAATGTGAAACTGCAATGTTAAACTGCTCAGGGGTCAGGGCTAGGCCCAGGGCTAACCTCAGGGAATGAAAAAGAGGATACAACATGCAGCTCCGGTCACGATCATCAGTGAGCCTCCCGTCACCAGGATGCGTCTTCCCGGCGACAGACCTGGAATGCAACAAATTAAAAACCAGATCAAGGGACAGAAATGAATGGTGGTGAGACAGACACATGGGCAAGTAAAGGTGATCAGAACCTGGCACTGGAGATGCGAGCACTGCCTCGATGGTGGCGGGGCCCGTGCGTAGGAGAACCTGGCCATTGCCGTCAGCGCCTGCGATGACCAGACGAAGTCCGACGACAGGTGGGGGGCTCTGTGGAGGCTGGCCGAGAAGCAGCGCCAGGCGTCCGCTGACGATCATCGCAGCACCTGCGAAGAAGAGCCAGGGTGACCTGGTCCGCGCGCGGCCGTCGGAGGAGATGATGGCGGCGTCCTGGTCCTCGATCACCTCCGCTGGCGCTGGTGGCTGGACGGGGGATCCCGAACCCAACTCCTCCAGATACTCCACAACCGCCTCGACGGTGTCCTCATCAGGCAAATGGTCGATGATGTCATCCCAGTGGTCCTTAACGAAGTCTTCCACCTTCTTCTTCAAGTTCAACCTGCGCGCCGCCCTGTATATGAGAGAAGAACACTACGCCATTAGCAATCTCCCGCTGATCTTGCGACAACCCGAAGCACGACCCGAGTACCCGACAGCCGACACAGCATTGCTCGTTCGCCATTCCCCCCAAATCGATCGAGAGACGTTGAACAGCTCTACGCCATTCCCCCCAAATTGCGCTGCGCTGCGCCCCGTGCAGAGTCCCGCCCGTTAACCCTCTCGATGCCATTACCCCAAATTGTCCTAGCCTGCGGCCCTGCGCTAGCTGCGCCCCCTGCATACTCCCGAGGTCCCGCCCGCCGCCGGACGTCGGCCACCGCGAGCCCACCCGCTCATCGTCCTGGTGGCCTGGCCGCCTGGTCCTGGAGCGGAGGAGCCGCTCAGCCTTCATCTTCTTCGCTACATACCTCGTTCCCAGAGAGCGGCCGCTCTCCGCGCCGCAGCATGGTCCGCGTCCCGCGAGCGAGCCCCACCCGCTCGCCCCCAATCATCAGGTCCACACTCCGCACGCCGCACGTCGCTCGGAGTTTCACCCACTGCGCCACGAGCCGACGAGGTGTCGTTCGTTCCCCGAATGCAGACGCGGAGCGAGAGGAGCAGGAGGAGGAGGAGGGGAGGAGGAGGAGGAGGAGGAGGGGGAGGGGGCGGGGCGAGCGGAGAGGAGAGGAGCGGATGCTTACCGGCGGAAAGCCGCGGCCAGACGAGAGAGCGCTCCGGCCGCCATCTCCCGGCGAGCGCGGCACGGCGGAGACGGTGGAGTGGAGGGGCGCGGGCAGAGGGGTCCGTGGCGGTGAGGGGCGAGGAGGTTGGTGGGTTTGTTGCAGGGGAGGGGGAGGTCCAGCTGGCTGGGGGAGCCAGATGTTCGATGAGTTTATGTAGGCACGCACAACTCTCTGGCTCTCTGCTACAGTGGATGGGGTCGGCCTTGCGCGCGCCTCTCCGCACTCTCAAGTGTGAACAACCCATATTCGATCCGATCCGATCCGACACGAGAGCCGCCGACTGCAAGAGAGAGCGTGCCCCCGAAGGCCCGGAGCAACTGCGCCGATCGAGCACCTGCTGGCTGCTGCTCCTACCATGCTGGCAAAACCATCGTGTGCGTGGCACGCGCCTAAACCGAGCTGCGCACAAAGCGCAAACGGAGCCCCCCGGGCCTTTGGTGCCTTGGATGCGAGAGTGCACGGCAAATCCAGAATTCTACGAACTAACCTAAGCTACGTTCACCAGTTCATATATTTACGTTGTATCTGTATATAGAATGATACATGACAATTAGATGCATCTATTTACACGTTTTGCAAATTCATTGTCATACCAAAGTTTTGCAAATTCATTTGCTGAAAGACTGATATGTAGGGAACAGACCGCCTTCATGAAAGGCCGTAAATATTATGAACGGCATTATGGCTCTCCATGAGATTTTACATGACACTAAAAAAAGAAAGGAAGTGGGTATTGTCCTAAAGCTAGATTTCGAAAAAGCATACGACAAAGTCAACTGGGACTTTCTACTTGAGTGCCTCAAACAGCGAGGCTTCGGTGAAAAGTGGTGTCTGTGGATTAAGAAAGTACTCTCCGGTGGAACAGTATGTGTGAAACTCAATGACCAGACTGGTCCATAGTATTTTGTAAGCCATAAAGTTGTGAGACAAGGTGATCCCTCATCTCCCTTGTTGTTTAACTTTGCAGCTGACTGCCTTACAAGAATGATCAAGCATGCTCAACAAAATAAGCTCTTAGTAGGCTTGTCCGATTCCTTGATTCCAAAAGGCATAGCAATACTTCAATATGCGGATGATACTATCATCTGCTTAAAGGACAATGTGGAATATGCTAGAAATTTAAAACTGCTCCTATATTTTTATGAAATCATGTCTGGTCTTAAGATAAACTTTGAAAAAAGTGAAGTGATAATGGTTAATGGGGCCCATGACAAAGCAATCCAATATGCAGAGCTTTTCAATTGTCAAGTTGGACATTTTCCTATCAAGTATTTGGGGGGGTGTCAGTCAGCCCCAGTAAGCTTCATGTAGCTGACTGGGCGCCGCTAAAAGATAAGAACAAGAGGAAACTTGATATATGGATGGGTGGAACAATGTCCATCGCTGGTAGGACAATATTGATCAACTCCAGCCTGTCTAATTCTTTTATCTACCATATGTCTATGTACCTGCTTCCTAAAACAGTTATTGACTCTCTTGACAAGCAGAGGAGAACCTTCTTCTGGCAAGGGGGATGCCAGAAAAGGAAATATCATTTGATAAGATGGGAGGTGATCTGTAAAAGTAAGAAAAAAGGTGGATTGCGTATAAAAGACTTAAGGAAAATGAACATAAGCCTACTGTGCAAATGGTGGTGGAAGCTTGAAAATGAATCTGGCATCTGGCATCTTGTTAAAGCAAAAAACCTCAAACATTCTACAATAAGAGAAGTACAGTACAAATGTGGTGACACACCCATTTGGAAAGATCTTTTGAAAGTCAAGAATATCTATTTGCAGGGTAGAATAATCTCAATCAGAAATGGGAAGAACACTCTTTTTTGGTGTGATCCATGGTATGACAATGACCCACTCTATGTTTCACATCCTGTTCTTTTTGAATTGTGCAACTCAAAATTGATAACTGTAGCTGAGTTCATACAAGTTAATGGACATGTGAGTTTCAGAAGATGGCTCCCTAACTATTTAAATGAGCAGTGGATGGAATTAAAACACAATGCTTTGGCTTTTCCCCTTCATGAGTCACCAGATGTGATTTTCTGGAAATGGGGTGCAAGGAAAAAATTTACTGTTAAATCTGTGTATGAGCACTTGACAGAAGATGACAGAGGTGAATCATTTACTAAAATATGGAGATCCAGGATTCCATACAAAATAAAAATTTTCTTATGGCTGGTTGCCCAAGGTGCTATACTCACTAAGGACAATATGAGAAGAAGAAATTGAAGTGGAGATCCCACTTGTCATTTCTGTAACTGTGTCGAAACTGTAGATCACCTGCTTTTCCAATGTGTGGTAGCTAAAGCTGTGTGGGGGTTGGTGGCGATCTGTATAGGCGCTAACAATATTCCTAGATCCATCCATCAGTATTGGGATTGGATCCAAATGTGGATGCCTAATGGTGGTATTATACACACTTTTGGCCTTGCTGCCATCAGCTGGGCAATTTGGAAAACAAGGAATAAAGCCTGCTTTGAAGGAAAACAACCTAAGCATCCTGCAGAGATTCTTTGTTATGCTTGCTCTCTAATGATGTTCTGGGCAGGGCTGTATAAGGAAGACTTCCAGGCTATAATGAAGGAAGGAATCAACACCTTGCTGGCCATGGCGTGCAGGGTGTTGACGGCTCAGCAACGAACAAACACAAGGCTACTGCGTGCGCCGGTGGAAGAACAGGAGGAAGACGGTGATGCACGACCAGATACAATGAGTTGAAGAATCACCCCTGTGCCTTTTGTAAGATGCCTGGCTGCGTCGCTCGATCCATGAGAGTTCTCTAGCAGTAGTGAGTGAAGATGTGTGCACTTTCTATGGTCCTATAGTCTGAATTCTCAAACTTGTGCGAGGTTGTCAGTATGAATAATGGCTTGACTCAAGTTATTATTCATACTGTCGTTTCCCCCTCCTTTTGTTCTCTGTTGGCTACTTCTATGCCTGACTCTTCTGAGTCTCGTCATGTATCTGAACTTCTGTATTTCCATTGTGCTAATGGAAATGGGGGATGCCTCAATTCAAAAAAAAATAGACAATAAAAAGCGCCATATATACTTGGAGAGTTCAAACATGATGGGTCACTTCGACAGAAGTTGTGCTATCTCGTCTTTTCTACCTCCACCATTGCCGGCACCAAGCCGCTCCACACACCTCCCTTCCCGTTGCTGGACCTCCATCCCGCCCTTCTTGACCCCTCGTCCTCCTAACCAAGCCGCTAGCATAGCCAAGGCCGATGCACGCCACCACGTGGCCACCCTCCCAAACTCTCATTCTAGTCCCGGTGATCGCGCGGCCTCTGAAAACCAAGAACCCTACCCAATATACCTCCCCCCTTCTTCTTCAGAGGCAGTGGTGGCGCGCGGGCCTGGTTGTGTGTTGCACGAGCGCCCAATAAGTTAAAATCATGTATATAGTTATCTTATAAATTATGGAGTGTGTTCCCTCACAACTAATTACACCATGGGTGTTTGGATCCAGCAGGGCTAAAAATTAGCCCTGTCACATCGAATGTTTTCATGCTAATTAAAAGTATTAAACATACTCCCTCCGTCCTGGAATAAAGGGCATTCTAGAGTTCAAAATTTGCCCTCAAAACTCAAATACAAAGCACTATAGGATCTTTAAGACACAAATTAAAGCAGTTCATTTTTAATAACCCTTGTTTTCTCCGTCCACAGGACCACAAGTTTTGTATTTTTTGTGCTAATAGTATCCCCAAATTACCTCCATGGAGTAAATGCCTTCCTTTCTTGCTCACTCGTGCAGTAATTGAACAGCTGGCCTAATTTCAGTAGAGTTCTCCGTATTAACAACCCAAGCCTCTTAATTAGGGGTATATAGATCATTTGTTTTCCTTCTTAATTTGTCTTAGAATTGCTAGAATGCCCTATATTTGAGGACGGAGGGAGTAGACTAATTGCAAAACTATTTGCACAGATGAAGGCTAATTCATGAGACGAATCTATTAAGCCTAACTAGTCCATGATTTGACAACGTGATGCTACAATAATCATTTACTAATAATAGATTAATTAGGCTTAATAGATTCATCTCGCGAATTAGCCTATGACTTCTGCAATCAGTTTTATTATTAGCTTATATTTAATTCTCCTATAATTACCATACGAATATCCGATGTGACAACACCTAAACTGCATGGCCGGCCCTTGGACTCGTGCGATTGTGTTCCTTATATCTATATATTCTCAAATTGTAGAATTGACACTCTAAATTTGTCCAGTTGTGTCGCTTATCCATGCACTCCCAAATTGCAAAAGTGGCACGCTCTAAATTTGGCCCGTTGTCACCTAGATCCATGCACCCTCAATTCTACTGCCGTCTTGTTTGCTTCCCTTCTCTTTTCTTCGAGCGTCAAAGTTCAACATGCAGATAATAGAAATAGTCCATGTTTTTACAACGTACTATAAGCAGAGATTTATCCATATTTGTAACTAAGATAATCCGTATTAAAATCATTGTCCAAACACTCTGCGTGTCAAGCTCGGGCTCTAAATAAATAAAATGAAATTAAGTATGGGTCGGCAATATCTATTCTTATGTAATTCTACTCGGTTTCACAATCCTACAAAAGCTCGTGGACGGACAGGGTCCTTAAAACCAAGGGGTACACACGAGGCGTGCAAAAGCCGATCAATCCCCAGCATCGGACCCTAGCGCGATCGATCCCAATTCCCAGCGATGGGCACGGCGACGTCGCCGCTCTACGATGAGATCCCGGACCTTGGTCATCGCTTCGTCGACGACGTGGGCGAAGGCTTTTTGATTGGGACGGCGTGCTCAGCCCTGTACTCCGTCAGGGGCCTCCGCGGCTCGCCAGCGGGCGGACGGCTCGCCGGGGCCGCCCACGCCGTCCGCGCGAACGCGCCCCGCGCCGCCGGCTTCTTGGCGGCCTACTCCGCCTTGTTCTGCACATCCGAGCGCGCCATGGCCCTCGCGCGCCGGAGGGACGATCCCTGGAACGCCATCGTCGCCGGCGCCGCCTCCTTGGGCTTGCTCCACATGCGCTTGGGCGGCCGCACCGCCGCGGTGTCCGCGCTCTTCGGCGCTGCGGTGAGCGTAGTACTTGAGGGCGCCGACTGGGTAGCTGACGAGTGGGACAGCCGACTTGCCTCCCGTCCGCCGACACGGACGCATCCAGGCCCGCTAGCGCCCGCAACCGCAACCACCCCAATCCGTACGGAGGCCCGGGGACCCGGCGGCGTCCTGCATTGGTTGAGGAGCTCTACGTCGGTTCCATCTCCATCGATCACGAGCCAAAAGGTCACTACTGACTGACATTTTGTGTTAGAAATAATAATTTGTGTTAGACACGTGATTATCACGTGGGTTAGATGCAGGAGGGAACGTGCATAACCACGTCGTTTAGGGTCATACGAATCCTTCGTTCAATCAATGCAACAGAAAATCATTCATCCAATCCTAGTTTACTTTTCATCGATTCTAAACACGTTATTGACTTTTCGACGGCTTTAAACACTTTGGGTACTTGGATTACGAAGAACTCAACGAGGGGGAGGTCCCCTCGCCCCCATCAGCCAAAGATAAGATGGATCTGGAACGGATCAGGGAACACTCACCCATCAATTCACATGATGATGGAACCGTTGATCTTGTTCGTGCCTTCTGCGACGTGATTCGTCGTGGAGAAGTTCCTAGACTCTTCCCCGTCCTGCCCTATTCCCTCGACGTGGTTACTTGGCATGCCGTGGACGACGTTTCCAGGATCACCGTGGCGGACGTCGTCCTGTGGCACCACCGCTTCCACGCGGCAGGCGCACACGGAGGCTCGTTACGTCGACACCTGCCTCGTCGTCCGCTACACCGGAGAACATCGTCAATGTGGGTTTTGGACGCAAGGGCGGCATCAGCCTCAACCAATGGCGGTTCTGGTATGCACAACAATGAAGGAATCAACACAATTAGCTTGACTAGGAACGTTAGGTACAACTAGATCCCGTGTAGATATTCCAGTGTTCTACATGACGGAGCCCTGTTCAGTTTAGTGCCGTTTGCAATGAAGAAACCACGTTTACTTGCTAACTCAAATCTACCGTGCTAACACTGTTAGACAGCTCTCGGTACGCCCGTGCTCGTGCCACCACACCACCAGCCGAAATGAACTAGTGTCCAATTTGTTTTGGGGGCGTGTGTCAGACAACTCTTTGTTCGTACGGAGAGGGTAATTTCCCGTCATTCTTCGTTTGTACCAGAAGGCCTCTCTTAACTACCGAACTGTCAGTGTTTATTGCACCTAACCGATGTAACAAAAATTACCACGACTAATGGCCTTGTTTATTTCAAAAAAGTAGTTGCAAAAAGTTGTATTGAGAAATGTGTCGCAAGAGAGAAGCATATTTTTCGATACGAAATTTTTACGAAACTTCGTAGAAAAGTACAAACTAAACAGGGCAGTATGTAGAATGTAGTGCGCGGGAGACATGGCACGCTACGGGTACGGCGCTCGTGCGTCGGGACACAGGATCAGCGGTGCATCGCTTCGGAGCAGGGCCACACACGCCGCCGAGGCTGCCTCGCGGACCGGTCCGGCCCCGCTCTCTCCACCATTCCGTTGGGCCCTCGCCGCGCGCTCTTTTGCTCGGTGACCCCACCACAACTCCTCCCACCAGGTGGACACCCCAGCGGCACAGCTGGAGCCCGGTGACGTCGACTGGCCCCACCTCCCCCGTGCTTTGCAAGCCGATGGAGCCGCGCACTCCCAGACCCAGCGCCGTCGTCGCATACACACACGCGCGATACACACACATACACTAACGGAAAACCGAAAAATGCCGAGTGTCATAAAATTTGCCGAGTGCAAAACCTCGGGCACTCGGCAAAGCTTCGTATGCCGTGTGCCCGGAGCAAAACACTCG
>CM014275.1:16724590-16744500 GCA_004135705.1 Alloteropsis semialata
TAATTACACGGATGGACGGGAAATCACGAGACGAATCTATTAAGCCTGATTAATCTGTCATTAATCCACGTTTAATACCCTTAATTAGTGTCCTAACATT
Source organism: Alloteropsis semialata (assembly GCA_004135705.1). Taxonomy (NCBI): domain Eukaryota; kingdom Viridiplantae; phylum Streptophyta; class Magnoliopsida; order Poales; family Poaceae; genus Alloteropsis; species Alloteropsis semialata. Next base: position 16,724,691 of record CM014275.1, read on the forward strand.
TGATGAATAGTGATAAATAGGAAAAACTTATGGAACTAAACAGCCCCACAGTGTAGGATAGCCATGTAAAAAGTGTAAAGTCATGTGTCGTGCTGGTGTGTGTGGCGCTGTGCCCGTGCGCTTCGCCGCTTCGATTCAGTTGTGGCCTGTCGAGTAAATGGGGGCGCGTGTCCAAACGCATTCGAGGAAATTTGTTACGCAAAATTGGTTCAAATGCCCGTAGGAATAAGGTGAAATCTCCACGCTCCAAATGTGGGCATTTTGAATGAAGCTTTTAGTCTTTTATGAATGTACTGAAGCAAACAGTGTGTAGCAATTTCTGTCAGTAGTTTCCGGTACTAATACTCTCGTAGTAGAAGGCATAAGAATTTGGTTGGACTGTGAGCATTTTTCTTAGCATTATTGCTTTGGTTTAGATAATGGAATAGAAGCATCGCCAATTGCTTGTTGAGCCGCCAATTAGTCAGTAATCAAATGCTTGAAGTGCATGGCCGTGAATCTGAAATGGTGTGTGTAGCTGCATGCCATGAGTGCATTCAGTCGTGTGCAGTTATCTTAATCCTATCCTACTGTTCATCCATCAGGAATCCATCATTTTGGTCTGATTGCATATGCTTGTTCTGATCCTCAACTTCTAATGTCAATGTGTGTGTGCTGGATCACAAAGGAAGTAGCTTTGCTGGTTCTCTGCACATGAGGAGTCTGACGACGACGACACCTAACACTCGGATCACATCAAGGAGCTGTGTGAGCTCTTCCTAGTGGCTGCAGCAGAAGGGAGCCAAAGGCCCTGCGTTGGCTGTTACATGGAAAGTAAGTGTCGCCCTGGAGAGGTTTTGAACGTCCGCATGTTCATGGTGGGTTCTCTTGGAGACCACTATAAACGCCGCCATAGGAGATTAGTGGACTCGCGCAAGTCGATTCAGTGCAACAAGTGTGGAAACATATTTTAGAACAGGAAGGAGATAAGCATGTTGAATTTTAGAGGTGGGACTTTGGAGCATATTGACAATGTACATCCTTGGCAGAATTGGTCTGTTCCAATTTGGATCACACCCTCACTTTGCTAAGGATGCTTTTTTTTTTCTTTTTCCCCCTCATGAGCAATGTGTATTCTTATTTAATCGTCATGTTCCTGTTCAGATGATTCTAGCACTATATGATTAACATGAATTAAGAGGCTATATATGAAGCTTGAAAAATTGATTAGGATTTTTTTGCTCCATATATACGTCGTCAACCCCTGTTCATTCGCATGGCTGCAAATAGGTGATACAGAAAATAGTCCAGTTCTTCAGACAGCTGTGCTCCTCACCAGGTTAGCTGTGCTGCTCTAATTTCTTCACTAGAACACGTGAAATAAATGAATAGAGTGTAACAAGAGTTAACTTCTAAGTTCTAATCAAAGCATCATCAGATCGAATGATCCACAACTCGCTGGTATGGCATACTATAACCTTGCTCGCCACAACATTGTCAAATTATTGTACGTCAAATACATAACAAAGTTAAAAACAGGCAGGTAAGTAGTCAAAGCAACATCGACCTGAATTAAGAGTTGACGCATTTTTATTAAAAATTTAGTATAGTTTTACCTAGCATTGCATGATACTTAATTGCGAGCGTTGTAGTGAAATCAATTTAATTATCCATTAAAGCTTCGATTAGAATTTATTAGCACTTTGAATAGTAGGGGTAGTATTGTTGTGAAGCTGTGGTGTTCACTTTGATATGCTAGCATCCATGTTTAGTCAGTTGTTTCTCAGGTAATTTCTGACAATGACAGACTTGAAATCAACTCCATCTCAATCGATCAACAGGTGTCAGTGTTGATGTGCGTGTTTTTTTCTAGCTAGACAAGTAGTAGTAGTAGTACTAAAGCTAGCTTCTCTAGTGCCGGATCAAGCAGGTTGATTTCGGTCAGAGATGACGTAAGCAAAGGTGCCAAGCCAGCGATCGAGAGAAGGTGGATGACATGGATAGAACATCACACCCAGCTGAAAGGAACTAGCTAAGCTGTTCCAACTTCCAAGCAAGCACGGCACGTCCATGTCGGCCGGCGGCAATGGCGCTCAGGACGGAGGAGGAGCAGCAGCGTGCAGGGGCACACGGGCATCCACCTCGTCGCCTCTGCCTCGCCTCGGAGTCCTCGACTCGACACCGCCCTCGTGTCGTGTGTCTCCGCCGTCTCCGTTACCATCATCAGGCTACGGCGCTCCGCTCCTCCCGACTGCTCCCTGTCGCTCACCTTCTTCAATTCGACATCATCTAGCCGTCCCTCCCGCTCGTGGAGCGCCTCTTCCTCTACCGCATCGCCCCGGACGCCGACGTCCCCGCCATCCTCGCGCCAACATCAAGGGATCCTTGTCCTCGCCGGCCATCTTAGTCTCACCCCCGGCACGACCAACCGATACGAGCTCTACTACCGCCCCGGTGACGGCGTCGCCGGCTTCACCCTCGCGGAGTCCGAAGGTGGCGGCGGCGAAGCGGACGGCATCGACGGCCTCGCCACCGAGGACCCGCGGGAGGTCGCCAGGATCCCCCCGCTCGTGCCACTGCTGCCCGCGGGCGACGCCGTGCTCGCCCTGCAGGCCACGCTCCGGCCCGCGCGCCGCGGCCTCGCCGTGCACCACGCCGCCGTCGACGGCTCGAGCTCCACGAATTTCCTGGACACCTGGGCGGCGGCCACGTGCACACGCGCCGAAGCACCGCCGCCGCCTGTCATAGACCGGAGCCTCGTCCCCGACCCGAGGGGCCTTCATGACGCCTTCTTCCAGTCCACATAGACCAACAATGAGAAGCAGCTCATCGAGATGCCCGCCGAGTACCAGCTCCTAGTAGCCACCTTCACCCTGTCCAGGCCTCCAGGGACGACGTGCACCGTACCGCGTCAAGGAAGTCGTGGCCCACAAAGTTCCCGGTACGATGGGGATGAGGGACGGGTACACGGAACGTGGATCGATACTTTTCAAGTTCCCAGTACAAGGGGGTATACCTCTATGGAACGTTAATTCAACACTTAGGAACGTGAACCAACAAATTTTTGGAACGATGATCCGGTACGAACGGTTCGGAACGAGGTTCATGATCCATGCATATTTGGGTCGACGTCCATACTTGGAACGTAAGAGAGGAATTAGGATCGCGTAAGAGAGGAATGAGGATCACGTACCCATAAATCACTCTAAATATAATGACTGCTAGCCTAGTTGAGAAGACCACAAGTTATGTTTAGGTTGTCCAAGGCTCGAATCCTGTGTTTTGCAACCCAACCTTCTTTGTTTTTTTTTTCCAGCCTATACCAGCAGACAATAGTTTGGTCAGGGAAACATCGTTCCGGTCACTCGGGGACGCAGTGCATACCAACCCCGTTCCGTCAGGCGCAGGGACGTGTTCCAGCCATCGACCTGCGTCTCGTACCGGGATGAACCCGTTCCTCGATTCGATACGACGTACCCGGGACGTGGTAGTACCGCGAACCGTGTTACACTGGTCGTGGCCACCGAGGCCGCGCGCCGCCCCGCGCCGTTCACCTCGCTGGTTGCCATCTTGGGCTCGGTATGGTCGTGCTACCATACCAGCGAGCCAAAGAGCACGACACCGTCCACGCGCGCAGCACCGGCGGCGATGGCCGAACCTGCCTGCTCTTCCGATCCCCGTCGACCACCGCGCGCGGATGAACCCTCTCCTCCCGACAGGTGTTGAACTTAATCTACTGCTGCTCTTTGCTCCCCTGTACAGAGCAGGCGCAAGTCAACCGGTTGGTGACTGTCCTGTCTTGTATTAGTAGTGGGCTAATGCCCATGTGTAGTAGGTGGAAGTATCTAGTAGTAGATAGCACAGTGCCAAGCATGGCAGCAAATGTACTAGTGTATTTCAGAGTAGGTAGGAGTAGGTAGTTGGTAGCTAGAACTTGTGTATAAAAGCTCCATAGCAATGAAATCCAAGGCAGTTCAGCTGAAGTCACGTTCCAGAGAGTGTGTGTGCTGTGCTCATCCTTCTCCTACTTCTGGCCAAGAGCGATTGAGCTGAGTAGTGACCACAGTGGTGCCCGGGTTGTTTAGGGTGTGACCACAGAAGCTTATCCGGGTTGTTTTTAGGGCTGTCCGGGTTGTTTCTAGGGGTCGCCGGGTTGTTAGGTGGTGGCGTGAGGGCTAACAATTGGTATCAGAGCTTTTGGTTCGCGAGGTCTAGATGGTGGACACGGGCGCGCCGGATCCTGAGGCTGCCGCAAGGGCGGCGGCGGCGGCTGCTGCCGCTGCTGCTAGCGGAGCCAGCACGTCGACCACCTACGTGGTCAAGCAGACGGTGCGGGACGTCGGCGGCGCGCAGTTCCCCATGCTCACGCGTACCAACTACGCCGAGTGGTCGACTATCATGAAGATCATGCTCAAGGGCCGAGGCCTGTGGGCGGCGGTCACCACCGGGACGGCGGACGAGCAGGAGGATCTCATGGCCATGGAGGCCATCCTCAAGGCTGTCCCGCCGGAGCTGGTGACGCCGCTGGGCTCGGCGGACGACGCCACGGCGCAGAAGGCTTGGGAGAAGCTGAAGACAATGCGGCTCGGCGACGAGCGCATCCGCGAGGCTCGGGCGCAGCAGCTGCGCCGGGAGTACGAGGCCATCACGTTCCGTGACGGCGAGTCCGTGGAGGACTTCGCTCTTCGTCGTCAAGCCACCAAGTCCTGGCGCCGAGAGCATGGGCGCGTGGTCTCCAGCAGGGGAGAACACACCACCGCAAGTTTCACCGGCGCCAGCAGCGCAAGGGACACCGGCGGCGGCATCCGTCGAGTTCGCGTCTCCGCCAAGCAATTTCGCCGAGTACTTGGACGCCTTCCACGAGGGGGAAGAGGTGCGATTCCGCACCTTGGACAACATCGTTGGGGACATGGCGGCGCCAGGACTGGCAGGCCGAGAACCCGGCGGCGTGGAGCTGCACCTGACGAGTGCAGAGGAGCCGCCCACCTTGGCGGAGGCGGAGCGAGAGGCAAGCTGGAGGAATGCGATGATGGAGGAGATGAAGTCCATCGAGGAGAACGAGACTTGGGAGCTCGTGGATCCACCTCCGGGTTGTCGGCCTATCGGGTTGAAGTGGGTCTTCAAAGTGAAGCGGGACGAGCGTGGCAACGTCGTCAAGCACAAGGCCCGCCTTGTCGCCCGTGGCTTCGTCCAGCGCGAGGGGATCGACTTCGAGGAGGTGTTCGCGCCGGTGGCGCGAATGGAATCCGTTCGCCTGCTGCTGGCGCTGGCAGCGGCGAAGGATTGGAACGTCCACCACCTCGACGTCAAGTCCGCGTTCCTCAACGGCGAGCTGGCGGAGACGGTCTTCGTCAAGCAGGCTCCGGGCTTCGTCAACCCGGGAGCAGAGCACAAGGTGCTGCGGCTGCGGAAGGCCCTGTACGGGCTGCGGCAGGCACCGAGGGCGTGGAACGCCAAGCTCGACGCCACGCTCCAGGAGCTCGGGTTCGTGCGCTGTGAAACAGAGCACGCGCTCTACGTGCGGCGGCGGGGAAGATTCGAGCTGATCGTCGGCGTATACGTCGACGACTTGATCATGACGGGGACGCGCACGGCAACATCGAAGGGTTCAAGCGGGAGATGGCGAATCGCTTCTGCATGAGCGATCTGGGACAGCTCTCCTACTACCTCGGCATCGAGGTGAAGCAGGGGAGCGGCGTCATCAAGCTGGGCCAGCGGGCCTACGCGGAGAAGCTGGTGGAGCGCGCGGGCATGGCCGGCTGCAAGCCATGCGCCACGCCGATGGAGGAACGGCTGAAGCTCACGCGGAACAGCACGGCGGCGAAGGTCGACGCCACGCTGTACCGGAGCATCGTCGGCGGGTTGCGCTACCTGACTCACACCCGGCCGGACATCGCGTTCGCGGTCGGGTACGTGAGCCGGTTCATGGAGGATCCACGGGAGGACCACTGGACGACGGTGAAGAGGCTGCTGCGCTACATCAAGGGCACGGCGGAACAGGGGATCGTCTTCCCCAAGTCCGGTGGCAAGGAGGCGCTGCAGCTCACGGTTTTCAGTGATGCAGATATGGCGGGCGACATAGATGGGAGGCGGAGCACCTCGGGCGTGCTTGTCTTCCTCGGATCGGCCCCGGTTTCATGGCAATCGCTGAAGTAGAAGGTGGTGGCGCTGTCAACGTGCGAGGCCGAGTACATCACAGCGGCCACAGGGGCGTGCCAGGCAGTATGGCTGCGCCGGCTGTTGGAGGAGATCACCGGGGAAGAAGCTCCTCCTCCAGCGATGATGGTGGATAATCAACCTGCCATCGCACTTGCGAAGAATCCAGTCCTTCACGACCGGAGCAAGCACATCGACATCAAGTTTCACTTCCTCCGGAGTTGTGTCGATGAAGGGCAGATTGTCATTGAGTTCGTCGAGACCGGCCGACAGCTCGCTGACATCCTCACCAAGTCTCTCGGGCGATTTCGGTTCACAGAACTGAAGAAGAAGATAGGCATGGTGGACTCTTGAGGACTTAGATCAACAGCAGATTAGGGGAAGAATTGTTGAACTTAATGTACTGCTGCTCTCTGCTCTCCTGTACAGAGCAGGCGCAAGTCAACCGGTTGATGACTGCCTTGTCTTGTATCAGTAGTGGGCTAGTGCCTATGTGTAGTAGGTGGAAGTACCTAGTAGTAGATAGCACAGTGCCAAGCATGGCAGCAAGTGTACTAGTGTACTTCGGAGTAGGTAGAAGTAGGTAGTTGGTAGCTAGCACTTGTGTATAAAAACTTCATAGCAATGAAATCTAAGGCAGTTCAGCCGAAGTCACATTCCAGCGAGTGTGTGTGCTGTGCTCATCCTTCTCCTACTTCTGGCCAAGAGCGATTGAGCTGAGTAGTGACCACAGTGGTGCCCGGGTTGTTTAGGGTGTGACCACAGAAGCTTATCCGGGTTGTTTTTAGGGCTGTCCGGGTTGTTTCTAGGGGTCGCCGGGTTGTTAGGTGGTGGCGTGAGGGGCTAACAACAGGTACCTCGGCAACTGCGTCAGCCCAGCGCTCGCCCTGGCTCCCAAGGGCGTGCTCGCGAGCGGCGGCACGGGCGGCCTGTTCAGCGCTTGAGCCGCGCCGCGGTTGCAGCGGCCATCGACGAGGCGGCGAGAGGCGTCGGCACACGGCCAGCATGGGCGCGTGGATGGACCGCCCGCATCAAGGAGGCCGCCTCGCCGAGGTTCCGCGTCCACTGGACCTGGGGTTCGGCCGGCCGGCGTAGGTGGACATCGTGTCTGTACAGATGACCGGCGCTGCAGCAGTGGCGGAGAGCCGGCATGGCGCCGGCGGGATGCGAGGTGGTTGTCTCCCTGCCACCGGATGGCATGGACCGGTTCCGCGTAAGTGCTTCGTCGATGCCACCGCGGGGCTGCACGCGCAGAGCTGAGCTAAGGAGCTGCTCGACTTCACTCTCTAGGCGGCCTCAAGCTTGTCCCAGCGTAGCCGAAGAAGACGCCGCCCAAGCTGAGTGCTCCGATTCCGATCGTCAGCAAGCAGTCAGCACCAGCAAAGCGAAGCCGTCAGGGAACACGAAGGCTCCAGCACTTGACAAATTAATTGTCCTATTTCTGTTCACACGTTTCTTTCTGTTGTTTACAAACATTGTTCTGTGTTGGAACGGACTCACAGAGGCACCAACTCAGAAAAAAATGTGGATTGCAGTAAGACGTAAAATTACAGAATCTAATTGTTTGATTCTTTTGAGTATATCCATTCCAAATGGAGCTCCTAATGACAGCATTATAGCTCGGAAAAGCTCATGGTTTGCAGGACAGATAGAGTTTCAGAATGATGCACAATCCATGGAGAACACTATGCTAGTGCTCTGCCTCTGTTCCGGCAGCAGAGTTGTATATATCACACAACTGAACTGCAGTTCATGGCAATGCAGCATATGAAATTAACGAGATGCAAGATTTCAGAAGAGCGCAGGACGGCAAGATTTCAGATTGCAGAAGAAGCCCTGACTAGTGATGGAGCTTTCGTGTTCGCTGACGGCTTCGCTTTGCTGGTGCTGACCATCGGAGCACTGATATTGGATGGCGTCTTCTTCGGAGGCGCCGGGACAAGTGCTGGAGCCTCCATGGCCGCTGACGGCACGCACGGCACAGGAAGGCCAGCGCAGCCATTCCTCGCGCCGGGCCTCAGCCGCGCGCGATGGTCCTCCGAACCATCCGGATCAACGGCGGCAAGGCGAGCATCGGCACACCCACGGCGACGGCGGCCACGAAGGAGGTCCTCCTCGCAGCGGCCGCCGCGCCGGAGTCCTCGCCGCAGGCCCAGCACGCGACTACGACGGCGATGTTGGTGCTGTTGCTCGCCCACGCACATAGCGCGCCGTCGGCGAGCAGCGGGAGAAGCCCGCGAAGAGCCCCGCGGCGTCCGGGTCGGAGCAGGCGGATCCGGAACGCCCGGTGGACTGCGAATCGGGGGCTCGTGGTCTCGGTGGATTGGAAGTGGAAGAAGCTGAAGGCCGGATCCGGAACGCCCGGTGCCGATCGCCTCGCTCGCGAACCCAAGCCCCAAAGGCACGGCAGCCAGTGGGCGACAGCCGACACATACAATTCGGTGCGCGGCGACGGCGCCGGCGACGCCCGCGCCCAGGTTTGTGTTCGCGCGCGCCGGCCACGGCCAGGCCGTCCTGGGCGTTCGGCATGGCAACCTGTGGGCCCGGCCCGGCGGCCTTCCTCACGCCGCAAGGCTCTCGATCGCCGCCGTTCGCGACCGGCGCGCGCAAGGCGTATCCAGGCGTGTCGTGCGCTGGTCAGAAATGAGTAAACGGCAGACTCAAAAAAAAAAAAAGAGTAAACGGCTGTGGTGGCGAGCAAAACCGCGTTCTTGGTACAGCACCTGGACTGGAGAAATACGTGACAGCCAAAGTCTATTTTATAACCTTCAACTATGTCAAATATCTAATTTTCAACCTTCCACTATAAAACCGGACATTATAGGCCATCCAACTATCGAAACCGTGCAAATTTTGCCCTTTAAGTGGTTTCAAAGGTGGTTTTCTATTTTTTGAAATATGAAAAAATATTGGTTTAATTTAAAATTTTCATAACAAATTTATTTTAAATTATAAAAATACAAAGTTAGTACCAAAAAAATTCTAAAAATGTAACATTTTTAGAAATTTTTTTGGTGTTGGTTCCATATTTTTCTCATTTAAAATGAATTAGTTATGAATTATTTAAATTAAACTAATTTTGTTAAAATTGTCTGAAAATGAAAAACTGCCCTCAAAATCACTCGAATGACCAAATTTGCACGGTTTCGATAGTTGGATGACCTAGGATGTTTGGTTTTATAGCAAAGAGTTGAAAATCAGACTCTTATGATTGTTAGAGGGTGTAAAGTGGACTTTCCTCACAAAAAATGAAGATGAGCTAACTCTAGTATCAGTTGGGTCTGGTGAAAGAATTTCATCATAGTTATAAAAGCATGGACCATTGTTAGTGGTCGGCAAATTAGTCAGCTTTGGTAATGTCGACGGAGAGCTTATGGTGCTGATAACGTGTTCTAAAACATGTTAGCGATTAGATCATCCCCCTCGCTCTTGGCTAACAGATAATTAAGCACAGACATAAAGTAGATAGATATAAAGATATAAGTGGATAATGATCTCTCTAGCATCTATATATAGCCCTGATCTACACTCTTTCGGTAAGACGTCAGAAGCAACCGAACAAGGTTTATAACTTCACCTAGTCCTCCTTTCCTTCTAGACTCTGGGTTCTAGAAACAACATGGCGTGCACAATTTTAGTGTGACGCAGTTGATTTCCTAGAATCGTACTACTTAGCAAACCGAGTATTCAATAAAATTGTCTTTTTCTCGCAGAGGAAAAAGTGTCTATTTTATTCTATTTCTAAATAACGTAAGGTTTTCGTCGTCTAATTTTGGGTTTGGTGCAACTTTAGTTGGGCTCTTGAGGATAGGCTATCTCACACCTACTCCTTCACATGCTTGCGGATAGGGGTCGACAAGCTTGACGAGATTGTGAAGCAGCAGTGCAAAACCTGTGTTATCGAGACATGAAACATGGAGACTGCCATTGATTGAGAGATATAATCAGATATAAGCAGCGGTCGGCCAATCGTGCCGATGGATCTCCACTAATTTGTTCCCTTTGGGTTTATCAATCTATGATATATTGATATTTTTTATAATGTTTTTACTTTTGACTTAATCAACAATGTTTACTTTCATTGCAATTATGATTAATTCTATGACTAGATTAAAAAAAGGAAACGATGAGAATTTTTACACGTACAGAAATTACATGCATTCAATTTTCATCCAAGCACCGCATCAACCCATTTTGGCCACACTAGGGCTCGTCTAATGGTCATTGGTCACCGCTCAAATTAGGTCATTCTCATCGCAAGTTTCATGTGAGTTTTAGTCTCATTAAATGGCATGCTACATATGCAAAAACTGTGAGGTGATATGAAATTTATGATGAGAGAGGAGCTAGGTTTCATGGGACGATATACACAATTACTGAGGCCAATAAATTGGAATGAAATCTCCGTTGAGAGCAATTCATTTTCATCTTCACACATTCCATCGTCAATTGGATGCAACATTTAAATGATATTTTCAGTCTAGGAGACTGTGAAGTGTAACTTTGTTTTCATTTTTTTTGTTTTCATTCACCATCTATATACTTCTAGAGCATCTCCACCAGTTACCCAATAAGGTCTTGTTCGATTAATTAGAATTCCCATGGATTTGAAAGAGATTGAGGGGGATTTTGACTTGTTGGAGCAACTCCAGCAGACCCTCTAAACAATCCCCTATTCCAAATTTAAAGGCCGAGAGTCAAACACCGAAGTCCAGCAGACCCTCTACTTTGGCCCCTAAAATGGGGAGCCCTCCAAATCCCCTCCCACACCCCTCAGGTCTAGGGGGTCGATAGAGGGCCCTCTATCCTAAAATAAACACTAACATGTGGGCCAACAAAAAATAGAGAACTATTTAGAGAGTATTGCTGGAGTTGGAGAAAAAAATAAGCCCCTAGAAAATAGAGGCAGCCCATACTCGGACTAAATAGAGGGCCAATTTAAAGAGTGTTGCTGGAGTTATTCTTAGGGATTTAATCCCTTCCAATCTCCTAAAATCCCCTCCAACCGAACAAGGCCTGGGGATTTCCCAACAATGAGTTAACGAGAATGTCCCAATATCTCATGATCACTGAGAGAGTTGTTTTTGCACTTTCCCAATAATTTTGTTCCAAACTAACTATCGTATTGGGAGAGTCATAACTCTCTCTATTTAGGATGAGTTGGGATGAATTATTGGTTCATCCCAATATAGTGATTGAATTGGGGATTGGGCAATTATTGAATATGCTCTAGATGACACAGACTTGGAAATGCTGGCCGCGTCAGCATCCAACATGGCACTTCAGTTTGAACGCCAAACCGGGGGCGGGAGCGCGGGCGCGGCAGCGAAATCGAGCGACTAGCGGGAAATAACCATTTTTTTTTTGCCCCTTCCTTCCTCACCAATCACCAATCAACACGCCACCACCCCGGGGGACGCGCTTTTGAATCCGCTCCCGTCCGGCCCTCCCCAAAACGCCTTCCTCCGCTACTGCGCTCGTGCTGGGCCACCTCCGGCTCGCGCAGGCAGCCCCAGATCGCGCGGCGCGCCTCCGCTCCACGCTCCCTCCTCCGCTGCTAGGCTGGGAGGGACCTAGGGCTCGCCGCCGCCGCGATGGCGTCGTCCAGGCGCCGGAGGGGCGGAGGCCCCGAGCGGGCGGCGGACAACTGGGAGCAACTCGTTCGGGCCGCGATCAAGCGGGACCGGGACAAAGGCGGGGGCGCCGCGGCGGGAGGCCTGGGGCTGGCCGCCGCCGTGCCGGCCTCTCTCGCCCGGACCACCAACATCGAGCAGATCCTGCAGGCCGCCGACGGCGTCGAGGACGAGGACCCAAACGTCGCGCGGATCCGTAAGCCGGAGCCCCCTCCCCTTCCCCGCCCTCTCTCTCCTAGTTCGCCTAGTGCATGGATGGGGAGCTCGCAGCTGGTTTGGTTCGAGGAACTCTGGATGGGGTTTTTTGAGCCGCTGATTTGGGGTTTTTGAGTTGCTGATTGGGGTTTTCATAGTTGCTGATTTGTGGGGATACCAAGTGCTGCAATGCCACGTTTTCCTGTTCTTCCAGCTCAGTGATGATTAGTTTCTTAGTGCTGGCAATTTGTGGCCAGGTGCAGAGCTGAGTTCTAGCTAATTGCCTGCTTTACTGAGGCGTTGTCACTGGACAACTGATTTCAAGCAAAGGGGGTGCTTGCTGTTGTGACAGTTTATGGGTGAGGGTGACCAGAGGACTCAGGCACCCTCAGTCTGACTGGAATTTGTAGGTGCCAACGCTGCCATCATAGAAAATCACAATGCTTAAAGTTCTGGGTGTTGCTGGCTCGTGGTTTGTGTTCTGGTTGGCCTGTGCACTGGCAAAAAAACATATCATTGCTATAAATCTGGAAGTCAAACTAGACTACTTACCCTTCCAGGGGTTTGATAAAAGATAATCAGCTTACTTTGTTAAGGCTAGGCAGGTGCCTTGATGTTTCTCTAAGTTATACCTTTTCTGCTTGCTCCACAGTTTGTGAACAAGCCTATACACTGCCTCAAAATCTTGATCCTAGCAGCAAGGGGAGAGGGATGCTTCAGTTCAAGACAGGTTTACAATCTGTTATTAAGGTATGCTTGCTCTCATCGTTCAGGCAGTGGGCTTGTTTGGTTCAGGTCCTTAGCCAGGCAGCAATCGTGACCCCAGCCCAACGAAAATGGCGGCCTGAGCCGCTGAGCGTGCTGCCTGGCCCAGGCAGCAGATCAGAGGCCAGAACCAACCAGGCCCAAGTACTTTTGGTTGAGTTCAGACTATTTTCCACTGAATTGTCCTAACTTCCCTTGTCTAATCATGGGATTCTGCAGCAAAAACTTGCTAAAAAAGATGGGGCTTCGATAGACCGGCAAAATGACATTCAAGTTCTATGGAATTTTTATCTGGATTACAAGAGTCAGCGCCGGGTTGATGATATGCAACGTGAACAGGAGAGACTGAGGGAGTCAGGAACATTCATTGCAGAGTATGGCCACTCTATGTTAAGATAACTTGATTTTTTTTTCAGGTTGACCTAGCGGTAGAATCTCTGAAAATGTGCCATTATGGATTTTTGTCTACTAGGCTAGCATGCTTTTTACTTAAGCGAGGCATTGACCTAGTTCTATTTGACTAGCCACCAACCATGAATTTGATCTTTTCTAAAGAGTATGTAGTCTTAAAGTTTACTGTACCACAGCAGGTTTTGCCTGCATATATGCCTTTTGGTTGCTGGATGTGCACATGAACTGCATTATATCAGCTGTCTTTTGTGTAGTGCATGTAATTGTAGTGAACCTGTGATAACCATAGAATTGATAGGGATGTATACATGGCACTGTACAAGGTTTTCTTCTTGCTTATTCTCTATGAATTCATTTTTGATACACCCAGGTATCTCAATTGCCTTAGTTGAACTGTTAAGCTATTTAGTGCCATTATATCACAACATATCATAAGAATTTTGCCATCTGCTGTGCAATTTATTTTTAGTTTTCTTCATGCAATGGACATGGCTCACTACCATTATGTCATTCATGGAAACAATGTATGTTCTATCGCTCATGTCTACTCTATTTTGCTTGTTATGGTCAGGATGGGAGCTCGGGATATGGAAATGAAGAAAGTTTATGTTACTTTGAGGGCTTTGCTTGATGTTCTGGAAATTCTTGTTGGGCAATCACCAACTGATAGGCTTCATAGACAAATTCTAGAGGAGGTAAGTAGGTAACTCATGTCAGATCTCATGAGCATGCTATGCTTTCCCCTTATTTTGTAATGATTCTCAGGAACATTGTTGTAGTTTCATTTGTGATCGTGTACTGGTGTACTTAAAGCCTGCAACAGTAATCTGGTTTGCTTCCCATACTTTAGAATCATTAGAAATTGAGTTATACTAAGCCAACTGTTACTCTTTCCATTTTCCTTTTCAGATAAAGAAAATAAAAAGATCCGATGCAGCCGTGAGAGTTGAACTTATGCCATACAATATTGTACCCCTGGATGCACCGTCGTCAGTAGCAAACATTATTGGTATTTTTCCCGAGGTATGAATATGCTTTGACAGTGACATAGTTTCCAAAACATGCTTTGACAGTGACATGGTTTCCAAAACATAACGTCAACTACCAATTTGTGCTGTACTATGCCAGCAAATATAATATATTAAACATACTTCAGGAGGTTTTGTGAGTCCAACACTCAAATCCATAAAATGTCATTTTCCTATGACCTGTCTATTTGTCAAAATACCACTTGTCCTATTGTAGTATTTTCACTGTATGTTCTCTTGGATGGCAAGTGCCACTCTTATAGTTCTATTTCCATTTTGTCACAATTCACATGACATAGGTATACGGTTGGAATTTGCCTTCCTCATTATCGGATCACTAAAATGTTTTGTGGGATTTACATGTTGCTAACTGTAGGAAGAATAATGCCTCAATCGATTCCCCAAACCCTAGAAGGGTGGGTAATATAGTAGCTGTACATGGGCCTCTAGATGGGCCTAACTACATGGGCCATAAGGGCCACATATATACACCAACACTCCCCCGCAGTCTGAACTACCGGCGCAGCGGAGTTCAAGACTGGACAGGAACCTGCAATCTGAACTTACCGGCGCAGCGGAGTTCAAGATTGGACAGGAAAAAAGTACACACACACCCCCCCCGCAGTCACAACTAGCCACCGGCTATGTTGAGACTGGAGCGAAACTCCGAGAAAGTCGAGGAGGGGAGACCCTTGGTGAAGATGTCAGCGAACTGGGAGGTGGTCGGGACGTGGAGAACCCGAACGTCGCCAATAGCAACCCGGTCGCGAACGAAGTGCAGGTCGATCTCCATGTGCTTCGTCCGCTGATGCTGAACTGGGTTGGTGGAGAGGTACACGGCGCTGACGTTGTCGCAGTAGACGAGAGTGCTCTTGACGAGCGGGCTGTCAAGCTCCGCCAAGAGCTGTCGTAGCCAGGACGCCTCAGCCACGCCGTTAGCAACAGCCCGGTACTCCGCCTCGGCACTGGAGCGGGAGACAACCGGCTGTCGCTTGGACGACCAGGAGACAAGGTTGCCGCCGAGGAAGACGGCATAGCCTGAAGTGGAGCGACGAGTGTCAGGACAGCCAGGCCAGTCAGCATCGGTGTAGACGACGAGCTCAGTGGCAGGAGACCGGTGAAGGAGCAGGCCGTAGTCAACAGTGCCACGGATGTAGCGAAGGAGACGCTTCAGAGCCGTGAGATGTGACTCTCGGGGATCATGCATATGGAGACAGACCTGCTGAACAGCATATGCGATGTCCGGCCTGGTGAAGGTGAGGTACTGCAAGGCACCGGCAAGACTCCGGTAGGCAGTTGGGTCAGCAACAGGATCACCCATATCCGCAGAGAGCTTGGCCTGAGTGTCAACCGGGATGGAACACGGCTTGCAGTCAGTCATCCCGGCCCGCTCCAGAATATCAAGTGCATACTGCCGCTGGTGAAGAAAGAGGCCAGAAGGATGAGGCTCAACAGTGACACCCAAGAAGTGGTGGAGCACACCCAGATCCTTCATGGCAAACTCCTGCTGCAGTGACTCAACGATGCGCTGAAGCAAGGCCTGACTGGAGGCGGTGAGAATGTATCCACATATAGCAGAAGATATGCAGTCTCAGAGCCCCGATGGTAGACGAACAGAGAGGTGTCAGACTTGCACTCAGAGAACCCTAACGTGACCAAGAAGGTGGCAAACCGAGAGTACCGAGCCCGAGGAGCCTGCTTCAGACCATAGAGAGACTTGTTGAGGCGGCAGACCAGGTCCGGACGACTGGAATCCACAAATCCCGCTGGCTGGCTGCAGTAGACTGTCTCTGACAGAGTGCCATGGAGAAAGACATTCTTCACATCCAGCTGATGCACAGGCCAGGAGCGAGAGAGAGCAATGGAGAGAACCGTGCGCACTGTAGCAGGCTTCACCACTGGACTGAAGGTCTCATCATAGTCCACACCAGGCCGCTGCGTGAAACCCCAGAGAACCCAGCGAGCCTTGTAGCGATCCAGTGAGCCGTCAGCACAACGCTTATGCGTCCAGATCCACTTGCCCATGACCACATTGCCACCAGACGGACGCGGCACGAGGTCCCACGTCTGGTTGGCAAGAAGGGCCGTGTACTCCTCTTCCATCGCCCGACGCCAGTGAGGATCAGCCAGAGCCTCACGGACGGAGGAGGGTAGCGGAGAGACCCCCGGCTCAGCCTCGGTGGCGGAGAGAGCCGCCGGTCGGAGAACGCCCGCCGCCCGCCGTGTCACCATGGGATGAGTGTGGCCAGGATCCCGATGGATGACAGGCGGGTGGTAGACTGCCGGGTCCAGACGAGAGAGGGCCCGGGGGTGGACCGACGGCGCTGGTGACGGCTCCGGTGGAGTCGGGGACAGAGGACGGGGCGCCGGCTCCGGTGCCGGCACCGAACGGCGCCGGTAGACCTGCAGGGGCGCGCCCGTGGCCGCGCTTGGCGCAGGCAGGGGCACCGGTGCCGCGCGTGGCGCAGCAGTGGGCTCCGGGGCCGCGCGTGGCGCGACGGTAGTCTCCGGGGCCGCGCGTGGCGCGACAGAAGGTGTCGGGGCCGCGCGTGGCGCAGCGGTAGGCTCTGGGGCCGCGCGTGGCGCAGCGGTAGGCTCTGGGGCCGCGCGTGGCGCAGCGGAGATCACCGGGAGCGGTGTCAGCGCACCGGGAAAACCTGCTGGAAAAGGAGAAACAGGTACAGGTGGCTGAACCACCGGGTCAGTCGAAACCAGAGAATCCAACTCAGCGTCGGAAGAAGGTGTAGGAGAGGTGGAGAAGGGGAAATCCGACTCGTCAAACACAACGTGTCGGGAGATGAGGACGCGGCGAGAAGTGAGATCGAAGCAGCGGTACCCTTTGTGATCAGGGGAGTAGCCAAGAAACACACAACGAGTCGAACGAGGCGCTAGCTTGTGAGAAGAAGTGGCGGTGGTGTTGGGATAGCAAGCGCACCCGAAGACACGGAGGTGATCGTAGCGAAGTGGAGTACCGAAAAGAGCGTGGTGTGGGGTGGGAGCTGGGGAAGCAGTGGAAGGCAGGCGGTTGAGTAAGTAGGTGGCGGTGTGGAGTCCCTCAGCCGGAACCGGGGAGGGAGGGAGGCCTGGAGAAGAAGAGTGCGCATGACATCATTCGTGGTACGAATCATCCACTCAGCCTTGCCGTTCTGAGGAGAGGTATACGGACAAGACATGCGCAGATGAACACCCCGAGAGAGAAAGAAGGTACGGGAGGTGTTGTTATCGAACTCACGACCGTTGTCACACTGGACGGCCTTGATGGTGAGGCCGAACTGGGTGGAGACCCAGGCAAAGAAGTGGAGGAGGGTGGAGAGCGTCTCGGACTTAGCACGCAAAGGAAAAGTCCAGGAGTAGTGAGAGAAATCATCAACAACCACCAGATAGTACTTATAACTAGAGATGCTGAGTACAGGAGACGTCCACAGATCACAGTGAACAAGATCAAAAGCATGGCTCGCATGCGAAGAAGAAGAAGAAAAAGGAAGTCTAACATGACGACCTAACTGGCACGCATGACAGAGGTGCTAATCAGAAGTCCTAGTACAAGGAAGATCTGCATTACGACTGAGCTGAGCCAAAACGTCACGGCCGGGATGACCAAGCCAGCGGTGCCAAGTAGTGGAAGAAGAGGTGGTGGCGAATGCGGCTGACGAAGTGGAAGTAGAAGGTGGAGCAGCGGAAGGAGGAAGGCGAAGAGTGTAAAAGGGCCCGTGCTGTCACATCGGAGGAGTGGACGCCGGGAAGCCGAATCCTTCATAGTAAGACCAGAAGAGTCAAATTCAACAGAACAAGAATTGTCAGCTGTAAATTGGCGAATGGAAAGAAGGTTATGAACCATCTGTGGGGCAACTAGAACATTGGGAAGACGAAAGGAACCAGAAGCAGTGCCCACAGAGGTGACTGGAAGACAAGAACCATTGCCAACCATGATAGAGGAAGGACAGGAGGGAGATGATGGGTGGATAGAAGAAAGAATACCAGAATCGGGAGTGGTGTGGAAGGAGGCGCCCGAGTCGACGATCCACTCGGTGCTGAGCGGCGGTGTCAGCCCCATGGTGCTGAAGGACTGAGCCAGTGCAGCCTGGTCCCATCCCCCAGGCCAGGTCGGAGGCTGGCTGGGCTGAGCGGGTGGAGTCCATCCCCCAGGCCAGGTCGAGGGCTGGCTGGGCGGAGCAGGTGGAGTCCAGGACGCCAGGCCCGAGGAGGCAGGGCTAGCGAACATGGCCGCGGGCTGGTGCTGAGGGCGAGGCCCCCCTCCCTGAGCCTGGAACGGCCACATCGAGATGCGCCCTGACCATGGGTTGCTGAAGGATGGCCAGGGTGCACCTCCAGGGGCGGTAGAGGGAGCGGGAGCCGGTGTACCCCGGCGGCCCCCACCGGAGCCACCACCATGACCCCCCCTCGGCGACGACGCCCACCTCGGCCCCCTCCACCCCCGCTCGGCCCGGGGGAAGGAGGCGGGGCAGGGGAGGCCGGTGGTGCAGCCACGAGCGCGGTGGAGGACGACGACGAGGACGAGCCGGGCTTGAGGCCACGGGTGATCTCATCCAGGACGAGGTCGTCCCAGACCCGCAGGAAGGAGGGGAAGGGCAGGTGGCGAGGGATCCATGTCCGCAGGAGGTCGTAGTTGCCGTTGAGACCCCGCAGGACATTGAGAACCAGGATCCGGTCGCTCACCGGGCAGCCCAGGTCGTGAAGAGCATCAGCCATGCCCTTCATCTTCCGGCAGTACTCCCCGATGGAGAGGTTGCCCTGCTGGAAGGTGCGGAAGGCCGCGTCGAGCTGAAGAGCGCGGGCCTCGGCGTTGCCCAGGAACTGGCCCTCGAGTGCCAGCCAGGCCTGGCGCGCGGTGCCGCCGTGAGTCCTGACGATGTCCTGGAGATCTAGGGAGATGGTCCCAAAGATCCAGGACATGGCGACGCTGTCGAGGCGCAGCCAGAGCACGTCCTGCGCCGCGACCGGCGTGTTGACGAGGACGTGGTCGTCGAGGGCGTAGCGGCGGAGAGCGAGGAGGACCTGGTCCCGCCAGCGTCCGTAGGAGGAGGACGTGCGGTCGAGGACGACGGAGACCAGGGCCCGGATGTTATGGACCCCCACGGCCTGGAGGTCGAGGTGGGCGACCATCGGATCGGCCGCGGCGAGGTAGGGGCCAGAACCAGCGGGCGGGGCCTGGTAGGACGAGGAGGCGCCCGTGTCGGTGGAGAGGACGACGGGCGGCTGCTGGCCGGAGACGGTGAGGAGGTAGTGCTCCGTCTCGGCGACCCGGCGAGCGAGGGCATCCGCCGCAGTGCGCTCACGCTCCCAGGCTTGAGCAGCCAGGCGAACGCGCTCCTGGGCCGCGACGGCCTCGGTCTGCGCCACGCGGAGGGCGGCAACCAGAGCGGCCTCAGGATCCGCGGTGGGAGGGGCCTGCAAGAGCGGGATCGGTGGAATCCTCGGCAGAGGGTCCTGCAGGGACGGCGGCGGCGGTGGGAACCTCGGGAGGACCAGGTCGACGAGAGGATCCCCGGCGGCGGAGGCGGCGGCCGTCCCCACCAGGGCCGGCAGGGCGGTGGCGCGTGGAGCCCCTGAGGCCGCGAACCCAGGGGGAGCGCCAGGGAGAACAGGGGCCGGCGGCGGAACAGGGGCCGGCTGCATTTGGAG
>CM014275.1:16768367-16792007 GCA_004135705.1 Alloteropsis semialata
CAGATCGTGGACCGAGCATATGCAGCACATTCGGGCCGTCCTGTCGGCCCTGCGCGACCATGGCCTATTCCTGAAGCAGTCCAAGTGCACCTTCGGTGAGCAGCGCGTCCACTACCTGGGGCACATCATCGCCGACGACGTCGTCGCCATGGACCCCGCGAAGATCTCCGCCGTTCAGGCATGGCCGCAACCGCGATCACCCAAGGCGCTCCGTGGATTTCTGGGTCTCACCGGCTATTACCGGAAATTCATCTGCAACTATGGTGTCATCGCGGCTCCACTCACGGCGTTGCTGAAGAAGGAGGCCTTCCACTGGACGCCAGCAGCCACCGACGCGTTTGAGGCGCTCCAGCTTGCACTGACCACTGGCCCGGTGCTCCAGCTCCCCAACTTCGACGCGCCCTTCCTTGTGGACTGCGACGCGTCCGGTACCGGATTCGGCGCAGTGCTTCACCAGGGCGGTGGTCCGATCGCCTTCTTCAGCAAGACGGTCGCCCCTCAGCACGCGAAACTGGCGGCCTATGAACGCGAGCTCATCGGCTTGGTACACGCGGTGCGCCATTGGTGGCCATACTTGTGGACGCGGCCGTTCATCGTGCGCACGGACCACTACAGTTTGAAGCATCTGCTGGACCAGCGGCTTTCTACCATACCACAGCATACTTGGGTCAGTAAGCTTTTTGGGTACAGTTTTCAGGTGGAATATCGGCTGGGGAAACAGAACGCAGCTGCCGATGCCTTGTCGCGCCGTGATGAGCGCGAGTCCTCTGCCCAGGCGCACGTTCTGTCTCGCCCGGAGTTCGCCCTGTTTGAGGAATTCCGCAGGGAGTCTGCATCCTTGCCGGAAGTGGTGGCCAAGCGGAAGGAGATCGAGGAAGGCACAGCCGGCTCGGCCTGGACCGTGGTCGATGGATTCGTGCTGCACAGCGGCCGCATCTTCGTGCCGGCGACGTCGACACTTTGGCCAGAGCTGATGGCAACGGCGCACGGGGCAGGCCACGAGGGCGCGCAGAAGACACTTCATCGGCTTCGCGCCTCGTTCTACAACCCGCACGCGACGAAGCTGGTCCGGGACTATGTCAAGAGCTGTTCCGTGTGCCAACGCAACAAGACGGAGCATCTCCACCCGGCGGGTCTCCTCCAGCCGCTCGATGTGCCGTCTTCCATTTGGAGCGACATCTCGATGGACTTCGTTGAGGGATTTCCACGTGTGGCAGGGAAATCTGTCGTCTTGACGGTCGTGGATCATTTCTCCAAGATGGCGCACTTCATTCCCTTGGGCCACCCGTACACGGCGCTGACAGTGGCCCAGGCTTTCTTCGACAACGTCGTCAAGCTCCATGGTTTCCCTTGCTCCATCGTGATCCGGTCTTCACCAGCAAGTTGTGGACCGAGCTCTTCACCTTGGCGGGAGTTAAGCTGCGCCTCAGCTCGGCGTTCCGGCCGCAGACGGATGGGCAGTCTGAGGTGGCCAACAGGGTGCTGGGCGTCTACTTGCGCTGTCTCGCCGGGGATCGTCCGCGTAGCTGGCTCTGCTGGCTACCATGGGCCGAGTTCTGCTTCAACACATCGTTCCAGTCCGCGTTGCAGACCATGCCGTCGCTCGGGTGGTGGCGCTGGACAGGCAGTTGCAGCAGCGCGACGAGTTCTTGGCGGAAATCAGGGACCGACTTCTTCAGGCGCAAGATTATATGAAGACATCATATGATAAGGAGCACCGTTCGGTGGAGCTGGAGGTGGGTGACTGGGCGTGGCTCCGTTTACATCAGCGTGCTGCATCTGCCATCACCACCAGCCCCAACGCCAAGCTTGCGCCCAAGTTCTACGGTCCATTCCAGGTGGTGGAACGGGTGGGTTCTGTCGCTTACAGGCTGCGGCTCCCGCCCAAGGCTCGGATTCATGATGTGTTTCATGTGGTCTTTCTCAAGAAGCATCAGGGCGATGCACCAACGAACATTGTCACGCTTCCACCAGTGGTCCATGGCCGGGTTGTTCCTGTTCCCGGGAAAATCCTTCGTGCTCGTCCTGCTCAAGATTCCTGGGAATTACTCGTGCAATGGGCCGATCGCAGTGCTGCTGATGCAACCTGGGAAGCACTGCCCGCGTTCAAGGAGAAGTACCCAGATTTCAAGCTCGAGGATGAGCTTTTCTGTCAGGAGGGCGGAAGTGTTATGGACATCTTCTTTGGGAAGCAGTTTCAGCGCAAGAAGAAGACTCCTGCGCCTGCTAGTGGTTAGATTGTTTTGGGCTTCAGTTTAGATAAGGTTTGTTTCAGTTTGTTAGCTAGCATCCAGGGATTAGTTTGAGCCTGAGGCTTTATGTACCCGGCCTGATGGCCTTAGTCGGCAAGCAGAAAAGACCATTGCCAAATCTCAGAGCCTCCCAAGGGGAGGGCGAGTTGGTTGTGATCCTCTGCTGCCTGATCTCATATCAATAAAGTAGCCCATATCAGTTCGAGTCTTAAAATGTTTCTTATATTGATTTTTGCTTGACACCTAAAAGATCATGGTGAATGAATATTGATCAGGGTTTGTTATAATTTGTAGAAACGAGGCTCTTCGGGTCGCTTTCATACACGAAGAGGATAGTATATCTAGTGATGGACATGCCACTAAAGAGTATTATTCCAAGCTTGTAAAGGCCAATGTTCATGGCAAAGATCAAGTCAGTCTATTTTCTTAAATTTATTATGATTATTCTTTCGCCAATGCTGTGGTGCATTCATCTTTTCTATTAAATTCACCCATGCACTGTATCATATCAGTAAAATTTAGATTGCCACCTTACCACAGCTGGGTCTAAAAAATGTCCATAGGTGACAGATTTATTTAGCTTTGGTTTTCTTGGCTGAGTGGTCGGTCATGTCTCAAGCGATAATTGCATTCTCTACCATTCTTTTTCTCGTTTATCATGAATTACTCAATGCCATTTGAAAAACCCCTTGTTCTTTGGTCTGGCAGTTATTTCTTCCTCCTGAATAAACTGATAGCGGTATTTTCTCATGGTTTGAATAAATAGTTAAAAGAAACTCATAGTTTTCTAAAGTACTGTTCATTTATTATAATGGAATCGAGTTCTATGTAACCTTGCTAAGATTATGTAACCTTGCTAAGATTTTTGTAAAACCTAGCCTTTCAGAAAAATAGATGTTCTTTGAATTTTTATCTTAAACTTAGATATTAGATCAATTTATATATTTACTTTGTGTGCTAGTGATGTTGTCATATTAATGCATTTAAATGACAACTGGAAGCATAATTTTTTTGCTGCAATCTTGTCCGACGTAATACATTTGTTTCTTTTACTTAACATCTTATGCTCTATCCTGCCATCCTGTTACGCAAATAGGAAATATACTCCATTAAACTGCCTGGGAACCCCATGCTCGGTGAGGGGAAACCTGAGAATCAAAACCATGCTATAATCTTCACTCGAGGAGATGCACTACAGACGATCGATATGAACCAGGTTTACCCTTTTCCATTTCAGTGCTAAAAGTAGCCTTATCTTTTCATTCATAGACATTCAGAGCTTGTTTGGTTCCTGCCTCCCAGGCAGCACGACAGCCACATCGGAAGCCTGGGATGGCTGCTTGTGCCAGGCAGGTTTGCCAGGCCTTGAAGCAAACAGGCCCTCATTGCAGAATCTGTTCTCTAGCATTTGCATAGATTATTCTGTATAAATTCTTATTGGGGATAGAATCTTTATTTGACAATTCTATTTATTTTGAATTGGTCATTTGGTTGTGCTGTTTTAAAGAATTTCTTTCATGGTATAGATCCTGAGCTAACCATGCAGCTGGACTGTGTTAACTTCTATTCATACTTGGTAACTTTTCTGTAATTTCCCATGAAGAAGGATAGTGCATTAAGTTGTTTGTGTTTTTTATGTGGGCCTCTAGAGCAAATACATATTTATGTTCTAATATGCTGTTTCGTCACCTCAGCCTCTATATGAGACATAAACAGATTAGGTTCAAGGGGTTGTGAGGATCACTAGACCCACAGGAGGAAAAATGATACGTCATTCCATTTGATGTGATGTGCTTACATTATCTCATCCAATGTGGTCCACACTCAGGTTATGTGTGAGCACTTGGATGAGCTTGAAGTCTTGAACTGGATTTTCTTGTTCTCTTTGTACGTATCAGAGAGTATATATTATTTTTTAGATTGACATTAGAGAGTTTGAGATGCCCCTTCGTAATGCTAACTGAAAAGTTTCCATATAGGATAACTACTTGGAGGAGGCGATGAAAATGAGAAATTTACTTGAAGAATTTTATAAAGTTCATGGAAACCATGGCATACGGAAACCCACAATTTTAGGAGTGAGGGAACATGTTTTCACGGGGAGGTTATTATTTAATTTATCTCATTTATATACCATCTATCTGTATGTACTTGATTAGATGTTTCTTTATTGACACATTCTTTTTCATTTTGCTAGTGTCTCTTCACTGGCATCATTTATGTCAAATCAGGAAACAAGTTTTGTTACTTTGGCGCAACGGGTTCTTGCTTTACTAAAGTGAGTAATTTCTGTCAACAATATGATAACTTGCTGTATGGAATATTATTTGACTGCTCTTTCTTACTGCATTGTCTTTTTAGTATGGAATCTGTGACAATGATTTTGAACCACGCAAACTTACTGGTGACATTATCCTTCTCCAGGGTTCGAATGCACTATGGACATCCTGATGTTTTTGATCGTTTATTTCACATAACCCGAGGCGGCATTAGTAAGGCATCTAGAATGATTAATATAAGCGAAGATATATATGCTGGTGAGTATTTTGTATTCTTTACATTCAAGTTTCATCATGAGTTTTACATGGTGGCAGTTGGGCTTGCATGAATTTAATGCTTGGAACATAATTTAAGTACTTCAGGAAAAGGATTGCAACTAAAAAAAGAACAATTTGGATGTTTTCTTTCCGATATACCAATTCTTTTCTGTTCCTTTTCAGATTTTCATTTAGAAATTCTATTTCAGCTGTGTAAGAGTTTTCTGTTACTTGTTTATGTATACACGGATTATTATAATTTAGGGAGAATATACCTGGGTACCTATGTAAGGGATGTGGACTCTGTAATATCATCTCTAATTTGCTATTTCTATCACATTATAGATAACTAAACACTAGCTCATATCACTTTTTTTCGTACTGAATACCTGACCTCTTCAAAGTTCTTAAGTGAGGACCGTCCTGCAGGATTCAATTCGACTCTACGCCAAGGGAACATCACGCACCATGAATATATCCAGGTTAATATTTTAAACTCACTTGTACCCCTTCAATATTCGTGGTTCTTTGACTCAATCAGACATGCGCACATGCATAATTTTGCACTTGAAGATATCAGCAGGTGCAATGCTATACATGTGAAACTTAGATTACATACACCAGAATCGACTATTAATTGTATATAGTGCACATGTTATGACCTTTTGCACACAAATTTCCAAGTGCACATGTGTTAAAATTTGTATTCATGACATTCTAGATTCATTGAAGCACGCACATGCTTGCATTTACTTAATGGGTGCATATGCCAATATTTCCACATTTACTATTCCCAGAAGAGAATGAAAAATCTTCTTATTTTCAGGTTGGAAAAGGTCGGGATGTTGGCTTGAACCAAATAGCACTTTTTGAGGGGAAAGTTGCTGGAGGCAACGGCGAGCAAGTCCTGAGCCGAGATGTGTATCGGCTGGGGCAGTTATTTGACTTCTTTAGGATGTTAACCTTCTTTTTCACAACTGTTGGTTATTATGTCTGCACGATGGTACTTCCCACCTCCTTCCCTCCCTGCTCCTCTGCAGATGGGTAAACTTTTTTGTTGCTGTTTTTTTTTCTTTTCTTCCGTGCCATTTTTAGTTGCAATTACAGCATCCAGATACTTGAGTGTACATATAGCTAGAAACTGCAACAGTATTGATGCGCCATGCCTGCATACTGCACTGCAGCTTCTCCATAGCATTGGAGCCTTATGGAAATAGAACTAAGCTTCTATGGGAGTCCCAAAAGGCTGTTTGGTAAACTGTTGAGTTGAATTTGTTCTTGGTTCATATTAGGAGTCTAGCTTGATTGCTTGAATATTACCTTTAGTCACTGAGCTCAAACCATAAAGCTTGTTCAGCCTGAACCTTCGAATAGTATTAATTTTTAACATTGTGTTTCAATTTGAATAGGAAATCTGGTCTTTTTTTCCTTCTCCAGTCCTAGCCAGGAAACTGGTTCTTGGTGCCCACCTGTGAACAATTCTGCAATTCAACTTATTAACTACTACCGGTTGGTTGTACTGTTTGTTCATTTATGTGTGCAGATGACTGTTCTAACTGTGTATATCTTCTTGTATGGAAGGGTTTATCTGGTGAGTACTTTGAATTTTCACTGTGTCGTGCTCCTTCCTGATGTGGATTTCTCCAGTTGTTAGTTTTACTGAGATTTGGTATCATAATTTTCAGGCACTCTCTGGACTTGACTACTCGATATCTCGTCAGGCTAGGGTTTTGGGGAACACTGCACTAGATGCTGCTTTGAATGCGCAGTTTTTGGTCCAAATTGGTATTTTTACAGCGGTACCAATGATAATGGGTTTCATTTTGGAACTGGGGCTGATGAAGGTAGGTACTCTTTTTTTTTGAAAAATATATCTGTTCTATACTGAGGTATTTGTAATCCCATCGTAATGTTCAATCTTGTGCAGGCTGTTTTTAGCTTTATTACAATGCAGCTCCAGTTTTGCTCAGTCTTCTTCACATTTTCGCTTGGAACAAGAACACATTACTTTGGTAGAACAATCCTTCATGGTGGTGCAAAGGTACAGGAGCTGTATTACTTACTATTGTTACTTGGTAGATCTTTTGCTGACAATTTCCTTCATGCAGTATCGTGCTACTGGAAGAGGATTTGTTGTTCGCCACATAAAATTTGCTGAAAACTACAGGCTTTATTCTCGAAGCCACTTTGTCAAAGCGTAAGTTGTCTACTTTCCAAAGTATAAATTCTTCTAGGAAGTTGACCTTTACTATTAAATATTGATGTCCATGCAACTTCAATAGTTTGGGGTGCTAAATTTTTATGTCAAAGGTGTTGCCTGTAGTATCTTATATTACTGTGCCTACTGAAGGAATGAGGCGGAATTTACTGTTTAAAAGTGGGTGTATTGATGCAGCCAAAACCTGAAATCTGAACCATTACTGTAACTTATGTGTTAGATTGGTGAGGACAAACCTGGGTTTCTGTGCTTAAGGTTCAGAATCACATCTGGAAACATGTTTTGTTAAGCAAGTGATCTTACACTGTTGTTCTAGTTAAGTCTGCTTGCTTGCACTAGTTGACGATCGATCTGAAAGATATTCTTATTGCAGGCTCGAGGTTGCTCTCCTCCTGATCATTTACATTGCGTATGGCTACACGAAGGGCGGTTCATCTTCATTTGTTCTGACAACTATCAGTAGCTGGTTCCTTGTCATGTCCTGGCTTTTCGCGCCTTACATTTTCAACCCCTCTGGTTTTGAGTGGCAGAAGTATGTTTATTCCAAACCTATTTTTAAATATTTCCCTTTAAGTTTGTTGGCAGTTGGAATTGAATTAAGATGACCCTTGATTGGGAGAATTGGACAGTTTAGTTAGTTTTTCACATTGTGGAGAAACAGCACTATATTTGATTAATATTTTCTCTTGAAGTATAGGGAGATAATATGCATGATCATTTACATTGGTTCTAAGAGCGTGTTTATTTTTGCATGCATAAGATACATTGATGCTTAATAATTTATCTACTTAAATGACTGCATTATTCGAAATATCAGGACTGTGGAGGACTTTGATGACTGGACAAACTGGCTACTTTATAAAGGTGGAGTTGGTGTTAAGGGTGACAATAGTTGGGAAAGTTGGTGGGATGAGGAGCAGGTCAGTAATGATGCACCTGTGTTGGAACTATATATCTTTTTTAATCTTGGTAGTTCGCTGTGTTTACTGAAAAAATAACACTGTTTAACTAAATTATCTTAACATTTTGATACAGGGTCATATTGGGACTTTCAGAGGACGTTTTCTAGAGACAATTCTGAGTCTCAGATTTCTCATTTTTCAGTATGGCATTGTGTACAAGCTTAAGATTTCGGCACATAATACATCCCTTGCAGTAAGTTGAGCTCTCTCAACTAGTAGTTCTTCAATTTGGCTCAAAAAAATAGTAGTTCTTCAATGTAAATTCTGTGTTGCCTCTTCTTATTGACGCGATTATTCATTTGTACTAAAATATTTTTTTAATATTTGCATGTATCATTTGTATGTCTTGTTTTGACTTCCTAAATGCGAGTAGGAATCAGCTTAGCCCTTGTATGATTAGTGTAGGGATCCTATAGACCTTCCAGGTACACATGTCAAAAGTCTGGACCTAAAATACTTTCTTGTGATTTGATAATTGGACTCTAATGTATAGTTTGATCTTAGCAAATAAGTTTAATGAATCTCTTCATTTTTTTCCATGTAATCTTGTCATGGATTTTGGTGTCGGAGTGGCTGTTGTAGATATTTATAGCTTGAATGTTTAAAATAAGAAACATAAATAATTGTATAGAAGGATGGATATTGTGCTTTTCTGAAGTTCCTAACACCAAATAATAGTTTTAGCAGGGTGCCAGGGTGCATATAGTGCTTTACAGTTCCAACCACCAACCATGTTTCTTTCTTTATAGCTTCCTTCTATACTGATGCCTTGTGTTACTGTCCAGGTCTATGGTTTCTCATGGATTGTTCTCTTTGTTATGGTTCTTCTTTTCAAGGTTTGTGTTGTTAATTATTTGTGCTTTCAACGTGATCTCCTCAATAATATAGCCATATCACATATTGCATGTTTTCAAAATGTATAGATGAATTCAAAGTTAAGTTTTTGTCCTGTTGTGTTTCAGCTTCTTACTGCAACTCCAAAGAAGCCAACTGCCTTGCCAGCTTTTGTTCGGTTTCTCCGGGGCCTGCTTGCTCTTGGGATTATTGCAGGAATTGTCCTACTTATTGTATTCACCCGGTTCACTATCGCTGATTTGTTTGCGAGTGCACTTGCCTTTATAGCAACTGGTTGGTGTATTTTATGTGTAAGTACACCAACATCCTTATATCATTTGGTTTTAATGTTTGTATAATATCAATCTGCTACTTAATTGAAGCAATAGTGGAATACTACAAGCACCAAATCAATGGCTGGTAACTTCTCTGGTGCCATGGGTAGCCCTTTAATACTGGCATAGTGAATTGATCACTGTTAGACTGACTATCTTTTTTTCCAACTTGTCTTTGTTTCAGTTGTTTTGCCACTTTTTCCAGCTTCCAACTTTTTTATATTTGAATATATACAATTGATGGTGTCTAACAGTACCAAATATGTCTATAATACTTCTACTACACATGCCAGTAGTACTTCTATAGATAACTTGATTTGTTAGTTAATCAGAATCCTTGTGGAACATCAAGTTTTATCACTAGAACAGATAGAAGGAACATGAGTATATGGATAGTACAATCCGGGCAAACTCAAAGTTCGTGTGCTTGGGTCATCACGTTACTTTGCAGCCACATGCCTTACTGACATTTTTACTTTTTTTTCGAGAACGCGCCTGAACGCGTATTTCATTAAGAGGGAAGCATTGTTACAAACGACCTCCGATACCGAACAGCGTCGGCCGGCAAGGAAGACATAAACATAAATTACATCAATCTACATAGGAGCAACATTTGCCACCGAGAACCATAAAGCTAAATTTTTGAACCCGGCCATGATCCAACAATTTCCTTCCTCTTTGATTTTGCCAACCAGTTCCCCAGGTTGCATACTGTCTCCATTGAAAACTCTAGCATTTCTTTCTTTCCAAAGCATCCACGAGGTGAGGACTACTAGGGAGTCGAAAGCCGAGCGAAAATGTCTTGCCAAACGACTACGGGTATGATGCCAGCCGTCAGCAATGCATAAGTTAGCATCAGCAGGTCCAAGTCCGACAAACCCCCAAGGAATCAGCAGCCGGGTCCATACCTCCATAGCAAAACCACAGCCAATCAACAGATGATCAATGGTTTCTTCCCCATTGGCACAAAGGGCACAGGTAGCGTCTTGCTGAAGATTGTGGCGTCGACGTCTTGAAGCTGTCCAACATCGGTCATGTAAAGCAAGCCACATGAAGAATTTTGCCTTGCCAGGAGCCCTAGTTTTGTGTAAAATGGCAGCACCAGCTATAGATGTCTGACCAATGAAGAAAGCACGGTAAGCCGAAGCCACTGAGAACTGACCGTCACTTGTCCAACGCCACCGAAATGTATCTGGTGCATCATCAGTCAGCTGAAAATTCTCAATCTTTTCAGCAAGTACCATGGCCTCCATGAGGACCTGCACAGTCAAAGCACCTTGTATGTCAAGCACCCAACGGTCATTGATCAGGGCCTCCTTGACGGTCCTCCGTTTCCTGATTCGAGGGCCAACAGTTTGAAAGAGGCATGGAGCCAGGTCCTTCATTGCTTTCCCGTGCATCCAGCGGTCCTCCCAGAAAAGGGCATTCTCGCCATTCCCCACAACAACAGAGATCGACGTGTTGAACATTTCAGTAACAACCGGCTCACATTTGTAAGGCAGAAAAGTCCAAGATTTTGATACATCCGTCCTTCGGATCCATTCCCAACGCATGCGCAATGCATAACCAAAGAGGGTCAGGTTTGGGATGCCTAGCCCGCCCAACTCAGGGGGTCTGCATATTTTCGGCCATGCAACGAGGCATTGACCCCCGGTAACAGTTTCAGTTCCCTTCCAAAGGAACCCTCTTCGCCGCTTGTCAATGCAGGAAATCGCCCAAGGCGAGATGTTAACTGCGATGGCTACATGAGTTGACATGGCTGAGAGAGTAACCTTCACTAAGATTCTTCGACCTTCCCTACTTAGCATGTTCGCTTTCCAAGTAGGCAGGCGATCAGAAACTGCATCTACCAATGGTTGAACCTCAGTTTTTTTGAGCTTGAATATTGACAGAGGGATGCCAAGATATTTGCAAGGGAAAGGAGCCAGGCGACCAGGGAAAAGATGAAGCAAAGCGACCGTTTGATCCAGATTGCATTGTATTGGCGATATTTGGCATTTATGAAGATTTGTATGCAGTCCCGAGGCAGCAGCGAAGACATCCAGAACTGCTCGTAGAGTGAGCAAATCTTGTTGCACAGGGGCCAGAAAGATTGCGACGTCATCGGCATAAAGGGCAGTCCGGTGTTTGATTTTTGGGTGGAGTGAGGAGAACAGACCATTGTGCTCGGCCAGTAAAATTAGATCATTTAGTACCTCCATGACGATCACGAATAGAAGCGGTGAAAGCGGATCGCCCTGTCTGAGTCCCCTCGCATGACAAATTCGATGGCCAGGGCGACCATTGAGAAGAAATCTTGTGCTAGCCGAGGATAGCAAAGTGCTAATCCAGTTGATCCATCTCCTAGAGAAACCCATGTGTTTAAGGACCTCCAGTAAAAAAATCCAATTAACCGTGTCGAAAGCCTTTGCAATGTCAATTTTCAGGAGAGCACTCGGCGTTTTGGTGTTATGCAAGAGCTTAGAAGTGAGCTGCACTGATCTGAAGTTATCATGTAAGAAGCGACCCTTAATGAAGGCACTCTGGTTTGCTTGCACCAAAAGAGGCATTTGCGGCCCCAATCTCTTAGCCAGGACTTTAGTGATCAATTTTGAGAAGCTATGGACGAGGCTAATTGGGCGGAAGTCAGAGATCTCCTTAGCATCCCCCTTTTTTTTCAAAAGGACAGCGTAGGCCTGATTTATCAAGTAGAAGCTACGGCTGTCTAGGGACCAGAAAGCATGAAAGGCCCGCAAGACATCCATCTTTATAATCGGCCAGGCGATTTTGTAGAACAAACCAGTGAAGCCATCCGGCCCTGGGGCCTTGTCAGCTGGGAGTTCTTTGATGGCATGCCAAATTTCTTCCTCAGAGAAACAGATATCCAAAGACGACAGATCAAAGGTTGGCAGGTGCAACTGGTGTAGGTCTAGGCGTGCAGTCCTTCTCCACTGTGTCCCAAGGATGCCCTCAAAGTGTTCATGGATCAGGTTTGCCTTTTCATCCTCATGCACTACCTCAACCTGAGAGTTTGGTAGACACAGGGAGTCGATGTGGTTCTTGCGTTTGCGATGACAAGCTTGAAGGTGAAAAAAACTTGTGTTTGCATCACCCTCGGCAAGGAAGGAAATGCGCGACCTCTGCCTCAAAATGGTGCGTTGAAGTGAAGCGAGTCCCAAGCATTTCAGCTTCATGTCTTTCCTGATCCATTGCTCCTCACTGGTGAGCTGGCGATTCTCTTGGGCAATATCGAACCGGAACACCAGTTCTTTTGCTATAGCAAGTTGCAGACGCACGCTACCAATATTAGAAGCACTCCACCGCTGTAGAGCCTTGGCCACATTCCTCAGCTTGATGTCAAGGGTCCGGAAAGGATCAACATCAGGGCAGGGGCTCCCCCAGGCTTTCTTAATAGTGTCTAGGAAACCATCAAAGCGCGTCCAAATATTTTCAAAGTGAAACCTCTTGGCGGGTAAGGAGACGTCGCTGGTTCGTAGAATTAACGGCGCATGATCTGAGTAGTTGGAGGATAGCCCCCGGAGCTTGTGATCAGGGAAGGCTGATTCCCATCCAACATCGACAAAAACCCGATCAATTCGCTCCAAAGTCGGATCATCACGTTCGTTGCTCCACGTGTATAGGCGCCCATGCAAATGTAGCTCATTCAGTTCCAGATCATTAAGAAAACGTCGAAATCTCCCCATGGAGCGTCTGTTCAAAAGGTTTTTGTTCTTATCGCCCGCCTTGTAAACCAGATTGAAGTCGCCCCATAACATCCAATCACCAATGCAGGACGCATGCAAGTCACACAGTTCTTGAAGGAACAGAACTTTGTCAGGGTCTGAGTGAGGCCCATAGACTGAAGTAAGCCACCACGATCGATCCCCTGCGACCATTGTGACCTTCGCATTTAGCGTGTAGTTACCACAAGAAAAGTTCGAGGCAACCCATATATCAGTACGCCATGCAAGGATTATGCCACCAGCGGCACCTGAAGAAGGCAAACAGAAATAGTCGAAACCTCCTCCTAGCATTTCAAGGATTAAAGAGTCATTACATGCATTTAGCTTTGTCTCCTGGAGTGAAACAAGAGAGACTCTCTCTTGTGCGACCAAATCACGGACAGCGTTACGGTGAGCTCTACTGTTAAGCCCACGCACATTCCACACTAACATATTTTCAGCATTCATTGACAACACAGGAGCGACACAGCGACATAGAGATTCAACTAGTTTAGAAGTCAGTCTCCTCCGGCAGCGGCGCGATGGTTGGCGCGGTTGAGGGGAAAAGCAGCTGCAACGCGCGAAGCTGGGCCTCCGTCAGTGGCCTGGAGAAGACGTCCAGGAACTGCTGAAAGGCAGCAGCATCCGGAGGTGCATTTTCAGATGTGATTCCCAAGCTACGCATGAGCACGTTCTGGGCCTGTACTTCAGGTTTCGTGGCGCGCGCTCTGCTTTTTGCTGCCAGTCGAGAACTACGCCTGACCAGCGCTTGCTTTGCCAAAGTCGAACCCTTTGCCTTTCTTTTTGGTGGAGTTAGTTCCAGGGCCCTCGGAGAGACAGGTTTGGTTACAGTTTTAGTGAAGGCAGCGACTTTGTCCACAACTGGTGTGCCAGCATCACAGGATTGCAGCGCGGTGACTGGAAGCGAGCCTCTCGTGGTGGTGACATGTGTAGTATCAGCTGCACCTGGCAATTCATTACATGGTGGAGCATCAGCATGCACACATGATGTTTCCATATCGACGACAGAAAAATGGACGCATTCCATAGTTGGGCTCCCCATGCTCTCATTTCCAGCAGCGATATTGGAGCTCGGCCCATTTCTCAGCTCCTCAGAGTCCTCCACCAACTGGCTTGGGGTCGATCTCTTATGGCACAAATTCTCTGAATTCCCCATGTATTCTTCAGTCATTGGGTCCACAGGTTGCATTCCACCAGTAACACGTTGCACATCCATTGTTGGTTCCAGAAATAACCCTGTTTGTGAGGTGGTTTGATCAGCAGTCTCCAAAGGAATACCAGCCATTGCAGTAGGCGATGTCTTTTTCTTTACACGGCCAAAAGTGCAGGGTTTTGGCATGGACCATGCCCAAGCGGAGGGGAGCGAGGTTGTTGCGCGAAAAGGAGCCCCCCATCCTGGTCCTAAGGCCGGTCCTCCCCCTGAGCCAGATCCCCCCTCATCATCAAAGCGCGTCCTCTTTGGCCATGGATGAGAGCGACACCGCTGAGAGAAACCCGGATAATCCTCGTCATCAGTGCTGCCATGGTTGTCCGGAGGGGTGTCCCCATCGGACGAATCATCATGCCAATCTTGTACTTCCTGAATTCGGACCCGGACCAAGTACCAGAGTCCATCTAACTTTGTGTGCATGATCTCTTCAGGCCGCAGGAACAACCCCTGCTCGACATAGGGCGACTCCGGCTCAGGGATGAACATCATCTTTTCTATGGGAATGAAGTCCGGGTGCACACACCAGCCAGCGACATACAGTGCTTGTCGGTCATCTCCGACCACTGCTGGGGGTGCCTGGATCAACTGGGCGCAAGATGTGCCAAGAATGATCTGTGCAGTGTCAACGTTCCTTGCGTGCTCGGGAATGCCTTTCAGCTCGACAAGAATGCGAAATCGCAGAGTGGCCAGGCTGCCTCTAGCTTGCCTACGCCACCTTTTCCAGGATAACTGAAACGGCGCAGCTGCAGGGTGTGGAGTGTGGAGTACCCTGCTAGCCACAGCCTCATCGCTGAATAGCACCAGGAAATCTTCCGGGGCGAAACGATGCACAGTAAATGTTCCGCCTTCAACCTCGAGCAGCTCTGTCAGAAAGTTGCCAAGCTGTTCAGGGGACACAGCCGGGCGTGTGCCACCAATGAGGGCCACAAGCGCCCTCGCAGACAGAACAGCTTCCGCATCATCGATTGCTCTGGTTCTTGGCACGATGCATATCTCCTTGCTTGGCCGGCGAGAGGGATCACCAGGTGCCCTCGGAGAAGGTGGTGGCGACGGTTCCGGGGCACGCGCAGGGGGCGACGGTGCACAGGCTGGCGGAGGTGAGAAGGATTTCCCCGTGGAGTCAGAGCGACCGGAGCGAGTATCGCCAGAGGAGCGTGGCGAGTCCTCCCGAGCGACTGGACAAACAGCAGCAACACGAGTGGCCGCGGCCGCCCAGGCCGATTGGCGCCCGCGTGTCCTCAGAACTGGAGCGCGGCGTTGGGGCGACCTTGCTCTCTTGCAGTGACGAGCTTGATGGCCCTCTTGCAGGCATCTCAGGCATCTTGACGCGTTCCGGCAGGCGGCGGCCACATGGTCGGTGGAGAGGCAATTGAAGCAGCGTCCAACCAGATCCGCCGGAACCGGCCTGGAGGGTGGCCTGGGCGGCGGAGCCCGCCGCTGCCACCGCCTCCGCCGGACCTCGGTCCAACCGTCATCCCCCGGCGTTGTGCGCCTAGCCTCAGGCACAGCAATCTCCGATGCGACCCGCGGCCCGTGTGCCCTCCTGGCATCGGCCATGAAGCCACCCCGTGGGGCAGGAACGACGGCGACCGGCGAGTCTTCAGTGGCGACCTGCTTTCCCCGACGACGTGCCATCGATTCAGCAAGGGGGGACAGCGGGGGTGACATGGTGGGGGGAGGGCAAGCCAGGGGTGCCCTTCTGGCATCGGCCATGAAGCCACCCCGTGGTGCAGGAGTGACGGCGACCGGCGAGTCTTCAGTGGCGACCTGCTTTCCCCGACGACGTGCCATCGATTCAGCACGGGGGGACAGCGGTGGAGACAGCGACCGCAACGACGAGCCCGGGGAGGATCCGGAGGAGATGCTGAATTGAAGCCAGTCCGGCGTGCCGGTCTCCTGGTCAGCGGGCAGACGCCGTTGGCCGAGGGGGGAAACGGCTGATGACGGACCCGGCCCGCGAGACGAAGACGCCTGCCCCGCAGTAGCAGCGACCGCGGCGGCGACCGCTGCCGCCGCCAGGGGGGGCAAGGTCTCCCGCGGCACATCCGCGTCGTCCCCTTCCATTCTCAGATCCGGATCTGAGAGGTGAGGGGGGGGAGGTGGTCAACGGGAGGCAGTGAGAGCGATGCGGGTTGGGAGTGTAGTGCGTAAGCGGCCCAGGAGGGGCGGAGTGGGCGCCGGGGCCGGGTGGCCGCCGGCGGCGGGCAGGTGGACGCCGGGGCCGGAGTGGCCCCCGGCGGACGGGACGAGTCGCCTCTCTCACTTAGAGAGAGAAACTAGAGAGAGAGCCCGCTTGCGGACATTCTTATCTGAAAATAGGGCCCACGTTAATACACATCAACACTAGCATTGTGGGTAAGGGCATAACTACTGCTTGTTTTTTCTTGAACCCACCTTAATGCTATTTGGGTCACACACTGGGCATGCCCTAATGCAATATATTGAGTGACGTAGGGAGACGTTGACTCACCTTTTGTCACGATGTTCTGGTCTCGTGGCTTGGAAGGGCTATTTTCTTTGGTCATTGGGATAGGATGCAGTGCTCATTTCTCAAATAATTTTATATACAATACCATGTGAATTGTTTGTCCAGAGCACACAGCTTATGGGAGGAGGGACTGACGAAATGTTGAACAACTTCGAGACTTTGTGTATTTTTATTTTTGTCTCGTAGCCTCCGGTTTCGGGAGAAATTTTACGTGTTAAAGCACAGTAAGATAAACTACTTGCTCCCTGATTTTTCTTATTTATTCATGCGGGGCATATCGTGCTGTAGTGGACAGTCCTTACAGAACTATAGGTTATTCCCGTGTGAAAAAGTTGAGTTAGGTCACAAATGATCTCAATGATGGAGCGCGACATAATGGCAGCCACCAATCATGCATGTACGTTGGTTGTATGTGTGATTATTTAGAACTAAATTATAATTTGCAGAACTGTTTAGGATTATACAAGGACATAGGCTTGGACAAAAGGGCAGGACGTATATTTGGCATGCCAATACCAAAACATATATATTGAATGGTTTCAAGATGATAAGGAGTTATGTTTTTCTAGTAACAACCTTCAGCGGTAATATTGTATAGGCATGGCACCACAGCTGCTAATACAGTACACTTCATATGAGTGCTGGGTCACACCTAATCACTACTCCAGCTCACCTCATCCGTGCTATCTCACAAACCACACCCATGTTGTTTATTGGGCCGGCACAACGACGTGACCTGTATTCATGCCCACGCTCTTGGTGAGTCCTGATTTTAGACACCACTAATAGTTCACGACGGGAGATAAGGCCTTCAGTAGCGAGCGGGAACCCCTTTTAGTACAAAATACCCGTCCAGTACTTTGTATTTTGGTATTAGAAAGGGGTACCTTAGTATCAGGCGCAACGTTCGGTACTAAAGCTGCCCTTTAGTACCGGCTTTGTTTTTTTTATTTTTTCTTTTCTGTTTTCTCTTTTCTTTTTCTTTTGTTTTAGTTTGTTTGTTATTCTACTTGTAGTCCTACATATGTCTATATGTCACTATACATACATAATTAAATTTTAAAAACTAATAAATAGACTAATTTACATATTTAGAATATTACATTAATTACATACTATACACATCCAATATTACATCACGCAGAGTTTGGAAAGCTGCACACGCTTAGATTGGAGCCGTTATAGTAGAATTCTGCCTTAGGATCCATGTAAAAACACCACAAAATTGATCTTGAACTATCCTAATTTAGTTCGCCGGCAGTAATCTATCTGTTAACTCCATCATATATAAGTGTGGAAGACATTGTTATAAGAAATATAACTTAATCGATACGATGCCAAATAGAAAATAAAAAAATTACAAATAATGAACAATAGAAACATACTTTAAACTCATTTTCGTAATGGAGAGCTAGCAATGAGGCCATGGAGATTGTCCATTATGTAGGATCCGCAAAGATTTTTTTTAAATTCTTTACGCAAACACTTGTAGGGCAGAAAAGTTAATTACAAAATATAAATGGTATCGAGTACATACAACTTGTTCGCCTTGGCAACATCGACAAAACCATGCAGGCCATCAATGAATTCTTTTGTGCGTTTATCGCCGTACATCCATTGCCGGTCTATCTGCAAAATATTGAGTACAAACCACATGATAAATCATTAAAATCTAGGAAAAATCATAACCTTCTTTCAATCAATAAATAATTTTATAAATAAAAGGAAAATACATACAAAATAACGTGTACTTCCATACAAATAGATAATATATAATTTCATCAAAAATATTCAATTCGACAATTACGGGGAATACATATTCCTACATAACAAAATTTACTCAACTATATTCCTCTTAAAAAATTAGAATGATAATTAGGGTCAATATATATATATAAAACAAATTTTAAAATCCATTAAATTATGCAAATATATATATATATTCCTTCATAAAAAATTATCTAACTATACAAAGTGCCACTAACTTAATCCAACATAAAATTGAAGCTAAAATTAGAGATAAACTAGCTAGATTCAAATTGAACACCCTAATAGTTCTCCATCACATCCCCCGTTTAATTTCTTCTTCCATAGAGCCTTAAATGCGAAATCGGAAAAGTAAAACGTGAGAGATCAAGTTGCTAACCTTTTGGAGCACTTCAATGATGCAAATTTCCTTAAAAAGAGTTGAAAATGAGGAAAATCTCCACCCCCACCCCCCCGGCTACCCTGCCACCATGAGCAGCAAGCTAGAGCTGTTCATGGCTCGGGCTGGGGAAAGATGAAGGAATCATTACCAGAGAACCCTCCATCCGCCACCCCTCATAGGTTACGGATGGATCGGACCAGGTACCAATGCTTGCATTGGTACCGGGTCCAACGGTCAATAATTTTGTGCGCTCATTGGTACCGGGTGGTGGCACCACCCGGTACCTATGATCCAACATTGGTACCGGTTGGTGTCACCAACCGGTACCAATGAGCCTCGGGGCCTTTGGTACCGGTTGGTGACACCAACTGGTACCAATGTGACCCCTTTGGTACCGGGTGGTGCCACCAACCGGTACCAAAGGGCCTCTGCGTATAAAGGGGCCTTCTTCCTCCCCCAGCCCGAGCCATGGCTCATTTCTTCATCCTCCATTGAGCTCGGGTTGGGGGAGCTCATGCCCAAAATTTTCATAACTTTTGGAGATTTTACAAACCAAGTCCGCTAGAAGGTTAGCAACTTCATCCTCTCTCTTTTGACGGTTAGTATGGTCTATTTCATGCTCTATGTTTTGAGTAATTTGTGTTTTATGGAATGGATTGAAATAAGAGATTTTAGATTTAATCTTTATTTTTTATGAATTTGTAATAGAGAATCACTATATAGTTAGTTGTCGCATGTGTAGAGATGATGCACAAATTTTTAGACATTGTTTAGATTTTTCGATTACTTGTAGAAACTTTAAATGATCTTCATATTTATGCTTATTATGATTTTTAGATATTATAAATGATATTCATATTTAGGGTTATTAGGATTTTTACAGATTACAAATGATATTCATATTTAGGCTTATTACAAACTCTAGAATTACATATTTTTAGAGGCTTCAAATGATGCTGATATTTAGGGTTATTAGGATTTTTTGAGATTATAAATGATATTCTTATTTAGTAAGATTTTAAATTCAATTTTACTTCTCATGGTTGTCAATATCTTGAACTAAAACAATTCAACTCTAGGCATGCCTATGATGATATCAA
Source organism: Alloteropsis semialata (assembly GCA_004135705.1). Taxonomy (NCBI): domain Eukaryota; kingdom Viridiplantae; phylum Streptophyta; class Magnoliopsida; order Poales; family Poaceae; genus Alloteropsis; species Alloteropsis semialata. The sequence goes on from CM014275.1 coordinate 16,788,175, forward strand.
ATTTTACCTAGTTTTCTAGCTGGGTAACATATGATGACCTTGAGATTGAGCTTGTATTGTATAGTTATGCTTCTCATGGTTGTCATCAAACCATGAGACACATACATGCCCAAGCAATGGATCGGTTGTGATGGTTGGGCTGGGTGTTGTCTCATGGTTCCATGCCTATCATGAACCAATTTTTTTACCACCTGTAATGTTTCTTATGCTCCAAGTTCAAGGTCAAACGAAAGACAACATATCTGAGGCAAATCACTCCTTCAATTTTTTTGAGACGAACAAAAGTAACACATTGATGATTTTGGAATGTGGTTGTCAGCCATCGTGCCCTTGGTTTGTTGCAGGTTTTGGAAACCTCCCGATGCAGGGGAGGTGCTGTCGAAATTTTTAGAGATCATAAAAGATATTGTTGTTAAGGCTTATTACGAACTTTAGAAATACATCTTTTTGGTGGCATCAAATTATGTTGATATTTACGGTTATTAGGATTTTTAGAGATTATAAATGATATTCTTATTTAGGTTTATTACGAACTTTAGAAATTCATATTGGGGGCTAAATTTTTCATTGTATTTTGTGAATAGATGAATCGGCAATGGATGTACAACGCGGATAGACGCTCATCTGACTTCATTAATGGCGTTCGTCAATTCCTCGATGCGGCAGAGGCTAACTCGACCTCGGGTTTTATATGCTGTCCATGCAAGGTCTGTGAGAATGAGAAGGATTATCACATCTCGAAGAAGGTGGTTCACACACACTTGCTTAGGAGTGGTTTCATGCCTAACTATATCTGTTGGACCAAACACGGCGAAGCGGGGATATTCTGTGAAGAAGGTGATGAAGAAGGTGACGACAATATCCCGGACTTTGCACAATACGGTGCCTTTAAAGATGATACAGCAATGGGCGAGGGTGAAGCAGTTGCAGAAGATGAGGATGATGATGCCTTAGGTGGCATGATTCGTGATGAAGAGAAAGACTGTGAAAGTGCGAAAGAGCGGGAGAAGATGAAGCGTTTGTTGGAGGACCACAAAACATTGTTGTACCCAGATTGCAAAGAGGATCAGAAAAAATTGGGTACCACACTGGAACTGTTGCAATGGAAGGCAACTAATGGCTTGTCTGACAAAGGTTTTGGAGAGATATTGAAAATGATAAAGAAGATGCTTCCAGAGGGCAACACATTGCCCGAAACAACATACAAAGCAAGAAAAATCGTTTGCCCTCTAGGACTGGAAGTACAAAAGATACACGCATGTCCTAATGATTGTATCCTTTATCGGGGCAAGGCATATGAATCTTTGGATGCCTGTCTGGTTTGTAATTGTTCGCAGTATAAAATCGGACGAGACGACCCTAGTTATGTTGAGGGAGAGCCCCCCAAGAAGAGAGTCCCTGCCATGGTGATGTGGTATTTCCCTATAATACAACGTCTGAAGCGTTTGTTCAGAAACAAAGAGCATGCTAAATTGATGCGGTGGCACAAAGAGGATCGGAGGGAAGACAATATGTTGAGACACTCCGCTGATGGGTCCCGATGGAGAAAAATTGACAGAGCGTTCCCAGACTTCGTAGAAGATGCAAGGAACATAAAATTTGGTTTGAGTACGGATGGCATGAATCCTTTCAGTGATATGAGCAGTAGCCATAGCACTTGGCCCATGACTCTTTGTATGTACAACCTTCCTTCGTGGATGTGCATGAAGCGGAAGTTCATTATGATGCCAGTGCTAATCCAAGGGCCAAAGCAGCCTGGCAAAGATGGTGTAAAGGCGTGGGATGAGCACAAGCAAGATGAATTTAACCTACGAGCATTACTGTTTATGACCATCAATGATTGGCTTGCACTTGGTAACCTGTCGGGACAGTCAAACAAGGGATACAAAGCATGCACACATTGCCTAGAACACACCGACTGCATTTATCTGAAACATTGTAGAAAGTGTGTGTATATGGGCCATCGTCGATTCCTTTCTGAGAAACATCCGCTAAGAAAGAAAGGAAAGCATTTTGAGGTGGAAAGTCGTAGCAAACCAAGGCATCGGGATGGAAAATATGTATTTGCTATGGTAAAAGATGTGAAGGTGGTCTTTGGGAAGGGACCTGGCAGCCAGCCAGCGGCAACTGAAAATGGAAAGGCACCCATGTGGAAGAAAAAGTCAATATTCTGGGACCTACCATATTGGGAGGTCTTAGATGTCCGCCACGCAATTGATGTGATGCACCTGACCATAAATCTTTGCGTAAACGTGCTAGGGTTCCTTGGTACTTACGGAAAGTCAAAAGATACGCTTGAAGCACGACAGGACCTGAAATGTATGAAACAACGAGATCCCCTGCATCCTGAGAAAAGAGAGAAAGGGCGATGGAACTTACGTCCTGCTAGCTACACTCTAAGCAAGGAGGAGAAGACCAGCATGTTTGATTGCTTGAACAGTATTAAGGTCCCGTCCAGCTACTCGTCGAATGTAAAGAGTCTGATATATATGAAAGAGAAGAAATTCGTACACCTCAAGTCCCATGACTGCCATGTGCTGCTCACACAATTGCTTCCGGTGGCGCTGAGGGGAATTCTACCCGTTAATGTCCGAACAACTATTGTGAAGCTATGCGCCTTCCTCAATGCAATCGACCTGAAGGCAATCGATCCCAGTAATCTAGCAAAGCTGCAGGATGATGTGGCCCAAAGCCTTGTTAGCCTTGAGATGATATTTTCTCCGTCTTTCTTTAATATTATGACGCATCTCCTGGTCCATGTTGTGAAAGAGATTGGTATTCTTGGTCCTGTATTCCTACACAATATGTATCCTTTTGAGAGGCTCATGGCTATTCTAAAGAAATATGTTCGTAACCGTTCTCTTCTAGAAGAATGCATCGCCAAGGGATATAGAACAGAGGAGGTCATTGAATTATGTGTTGACTATATCCCCGAACTGAAACCGATTGGGCTACCTGTGTCACACCATGATGGGAGACTACTTGGAAAGGGCATGTTAGGAAGGAAACAAACAAGGTGTAGCGACTACGATTTATTCATGAAAGCCCACTACACTGTATTGCAGTCATCAACCATGGTGGCTCCTTACATCGAGGAGCACAAACTATAATATGCTACCAAAATCCAAGAAAGTCTGACAAGTGGATTACACGCCATCACATAGAAACTTTCGCAGGTTGGTTGCGACAAAAGCTCATGGGTAATGAGACAATACATACACAGCTGGCGTATTTGGCAAGGGGACCATCATCCTCATTCTTGACGTTCCAAGGCTATGACATAAATGGGTATACATTTTACACGAGAGCCCAAGACGACAAAAGCACTAACCAAAATAGTGGTGTCTGTATAGATGCCTATGACAACAAAGGGAACAGGGACTCATATTATGGCCAGGTAGAGGAGATTTGGGAACTAGATTATGGACCTTTGAAAATACCTCTTTTTCGGTGCAAATGGGTGAAACTTACAAGTGGAGGTGTTAATATAGACCGCTACGGCATGACAACTGTGGATCTCAACAAAATTGGGTATGTAGACGAACCATTCGTGCTCGCCAAGGATATGCATCAAGTGTTTTATGTGAAGGACATGTCTACCAAACCCAAGACGGGGACTCTGCAAACAAACAACTCCGAACTTAATCCAAAACGACACATTGTTCTCACGGGGAAAAGAAAAATCGTGGGTGTCGAGGACATCACCGATGAAAATGATTATAATAGGTGTGACAAGGTGCCTCCGTTCAGTGTAGAGGTTGACACAAGCATCCTATTGGCCAATGAAGATGCTCCTTATGCTCGCAACGATCATAACGAAGGCACTCTTGTAA
>CM014275.1:16793261-16804127 GCA_004135705.1 Alloteropsis semialata
CTGCCGCCCCCGAGCTCCTCCACGTACGCCGGCCGCCGCCACCGAACTCCTCCACGCCGGTCCCTGCCCCCGAGCTCCTCCATGCCGTCCTCCATGCCGCGCCGACCTCCACGCCGTCCTCAACACCGTGCGCGTCCCCGCCCCCGAGCTCCTCCACACCGCCGCCGTCCCCAAGCTCCTCCACACCGGACGCCGCCCCGATTGACCTCCTCCTGCGCTGCCCTGTGTATGTGTGCATGTGAATTGCAGGAAAGAATTAAGAATTATGCATTGTGTGTGAATTGTGCAGGGGAGAAATGCCGCATTGTGAATTGTGTGTGAATTGTGCATTGTGAATTGCCGCACATTGTGCATTGATAGAATTTTTGTTTTAGTGATTTTTTGATAGAATTATTGGAAATTATATGATTTTTTAAAGTAATTATAGGATTTTTCATGTAATTCATAGAAATATGAATCTAGAATTTACATTATTTCATGTGTGTGTGTGTGAATGTGCAGGGGAGAAATGCATGTGTGATTTCATAATTTTAATAAAAATATTCTTCTATGATAATTTAATGAAATTTGTTGACTTTACTTAATAGTATCAAATTTCAGAATGCATGTGTAATTATAGGATTTTTCATGTAATTCATAGAAATATGAATCTAGAATTTACATTATTTCTTGAAAATATGAAACGGCCAATTAGATTATTAGCATATATGGAAATTAGATTATTAGCGTATATGGAAATTAGATTATTAGCGTATATGGAAATTAGATTATTAGCGTATATGGAAATTAGATTATTAGCGTATATGGAAATTAGATTATTAGTGTATATTTATTATGAATAAATTTATTATGAATATATTTATTATGAATATATTTATTATACTTTGTTATTTCATGTATACTTTGTTATTTCATGTTCTTTGTTATACAAATTATGATTATATGAAAAATTTATTTATTATATGAATGAATGTGTAAGAAAAATTTATGAATCAATGGGCTACAACTTTTATAAAACAACCATTAACATTTGAATTTTGAATTTGATAGAATTTGATAGAAATTGATAGAATTTGATAGAATTTTATAGAATTTGATAGAATTTTATAGAATTTGATTGAATTTGATCGAATTTGATCGAATTTGATCGAATTTGATAGAAATTGATAGAATTTGGCAGAATTTGATAGAATTTGATAGAATTTGATTGAAAATCCTCGAAATTGTCTTATCATTAGTGTAATTTCATTGAATAAGATAGAATCTGATAGAAATTGATAGAAATTGATAGAATTTGATCGAATTTTATAGAATTTGATAGAATTTGATAGAAAATCCTCAAAATTGTCTTATCATTAGTGTAATTTCATCGAATAAGATAGAATTTGGTACAATTTTAGGTGCCAAGATGAATTCCATGACGGAAGAGGAAATGAACGAAATGTTTATGATGGACGCAATCGCAAAAGGCAGTGCACGTGCCACTAACCTCCTCGACGTGGCCGAGGAGGAGGCAGGTGGTGACGATGGCAGCCAATTCCTCAATATGTCAGGTGATGGCATGGAAGAACCTACTGCTGGAAGTGTTCGGGCCGAGGAGGTATATATGTATACATATTGTCAATATCGAATATATATATGTTCAAGCATGAAATCTTGATACATTTCTTTCTCGTACGTGTAGCCCTCAGGCTCACAGCCTTCTGGGTCCTCATCATCGAAGAGGACGAAACGTGGCCCAACCAAAAAGATAGATGGTAGACTTGTAATCACAGATGTGGCAGAAGATGGTCGGTCAGTTGCGCCAGATAAAGCTGCTATAAAGATGGCCAATCAGTGTGGTGTTCTAGTGAGAGACCACGTGCCCATCAGCCTGCAGAGGTGGAAACCCAGCGATGATCATTCATATGTGCCGCAATCAGAGAAAGAAATGCTATGGGCTAGTCTGAAAGAACATTTTACAGTGCCTCAAGGTTTAGAGGAAAGAGTAAAAAATTGGGCTCTAAAGACAATGTGTACTGCATTTCAAACATGGAAGAAGAACATGTACAAGAAATATGCTGAGAAGAACCTGACACCCAACTATGATGGCTACCCAAAGCTGAGGGCTCATTGTGATTCGTTCGTGCAGTACAGGCGGTCGGAGTTAGGTGAAAAGAACTCGCGACAGAATAGGATCAATGCCGCGAAGAAACAGTACTTCCACTCTCTTGGACCAACTGGATATAAGAAGAAAATTTCTATCTGGGACAAGATGGAAGAAGATTTGATTGCCAGGGGAATCACGCCGGCGACAATAAATTGGCCAGAGCGATCAAGGCATTGGTACTACGCTCATGGTGGCACTCTGGATCTTAATGATGGGTCGCTTATATACAACGATGAATTAAAAGAGGCGGCCGGTGCTATCCTTAAGGTGCTTAAAGAGAAAGCTGATGGGACATTCATTCCTGACAGAGAAAACGACGAGCTAACAAGGGCTCTGGGGAATCCAGAACATCCCGGATGAGCTAGAGGTGTCGGCGTCGTCCCGTGGAAGGTTGCATTCCCTGCGGACATTGACACGTACAAGAGTCGAAGCCGCTCTAAGGCCGCACAGAAGAGAAGAGTAGAGAACTTGGAAAGAGAGCTTCGAGAGACAATGGCCGGCATCCCAGACATGGTGTCTAGACAGCTACAGACATTGCTAAGCCAAGGGCAGACGGTGCCGGGAACAATACTTGTACCAGCTGGTGGATCAGCTGATGGTGTTAGCCCGCCCTCCCAACGTCGCAGCAGTGTTGCTTCCACGGAGCTCCCACCTGCCGATGCCGGGGACGAGAGTGCTCGCTATCCAGTGGACGAAATCACTCTGCGTATTGTGAGCTTCATATACCAAGCCGGAACTTATCCACTAAGGTGGCGTACGGTATGGCTTATCCGGTGGAGCAAGGGTAGACCATTCATGGGGCACAGATTCCAAGTGGCTACTGCAAGGTGGGGGTCGAGCAAATTTGTGAAGGATATGATGACTTGGAGCTCGACATCCAAGGTGGCGATGGAGAAAAGACGTTAGCGGATGCTGCCCACGGCAGTATCATTCTATGGAACAAGCGTTACGTCAAATTTGGCAGTCAAGGGCCGTCATCTACTCCACCCAGGGATCCCCCGCAGCCACCGTCACCTTCAAGAAGGGACGAGGATGAGCCAAAGTTGCCACCTCCAGGTCGGGATGATGCCGGCTCACACATGTCTCCTCCTCCACCAGCACGGCATCCCCCAAAGCGCCAAGCTGCGCCCCCACAGTTGACTACTCGCCAGAAGCGCCAAACAGTGGAGAAAGAGCCTACCGAAGAAGAAAACTTGGCCGCCATAAGGAAGAAGTTACCTTACGACCAAACTGACGAGGAAACTGCTTTGGTGGTCGAAGCCCAGGTCAAAGAGCATTTCAAACCAGATGAGCCAGAGAAGCCGGTACACATAGATCCGACAGCGAAGACCTTTTTCAGAAAAATGAGCGCGGCGAATCAGAAGAGATTCTTTACCATCTGACTACGACCGCCAGCTTACAAAGTCTTATGATCAGAAGAAAAAAGCCAGCAGTGGATCCTCGGGGAAGAAGGCGGCCACTCCTAAGAAGAAACAAGTCGGTCAGAGCTCTGCTAGGAGGACACAAGGGCAACAGGATTTTGACGACGAAGAACTTGCGAAGTTGTGCGCGCAAACGGGCCTCTCACCGACACAAATTTTAGAGGGCGAAATTCCTAAGGCAACACCAGTGAAAATTTGGGAATTTCGATATGGCGAACCAATGGTGCCCCCATTTTCTATGAAGTACCTAACCACTCAAGCGTTCCGATTTCATGAGTGGTACATGAAGGTGTCCAAACAGGGTAGACTGATGCTCAATGTTTTGATACAAGACCGTGATTACTTCCGTGGGCATAGTCTCTTGATTTAAGACTTTTTTCTCAATACTTGTGCATGTATTTATATATATATATATATATATATATATATATATATATATATATATATATATATATATCTACAGCTTCCACTGGATACTCCTTGTGATAATCATAAACACCGGTCAAATTTTTGTCTTGGACTCAATGCGGAAACCACAAGGGGATTACCAAGCAGTTTTAGACCTGATTGACATGGCATGGACACGTTTCCATGCAAATGTTCGAGGAAATTTCAAACAAAAATTGGATGTGAAGACGGACTTTCCGGTATGTGGCTGGTGTACCCGCATATCTTGTAAAATCACACTAATATATAGTTGTTACGTCTAACTTTATTCTTCTCCACTTTTAGTGTGCCAGACAGGAACAAGGGACGAATCTATGCGGATACTATATCTGCCAGTGGATCCATAGCTTTATTTCTCCCAAAAAAGCGACTAACGAAGAACTCATGGTACGTCTGCCAGTGGAGAATGAGATTATTAGTGTATATGGAAATTAGATTATTAGTATGGAAATATTAGTGTATATGGAAATTAGATTATTAGTGTACATGAAAATTAGATTATTAGTGTATATGGAAATAAGATTATTAGTGTATATGGAAATTAGATTATTAGTGTATATGAAAATTAGATTATTAGTGTATATGGAAATAAGATTATTAGTGTATATGGAAATTAGATTATTAGTGTATATGGAAATTAGATTATTAGTGTATATGGAAATAAGATTATTAGTACGAAAATTAGATTATTAGTGTATATGAAAATATGATTATTAGTATGGAAATTAGATTATTACTGTATATGGAAATATGATTATTAGTGCATATTTATTATGAATATATTTATTATACTTTGTTATTTCCTGTATACTTTGTTATTTCATGAATATACTTTATTTAGAAATGATTATTAGTTATTGATTATTGTTTAGAAATGATTATTAGTTATTGTTTAGAAATGAATGTGTTAGGAAATTTTATGATTATATGCAAAATTTATTTATTATATGAATGAATAATTATTAGTTACTTGTTTAGAAATGATTATATGCAAAATTTATTTATTATATGAATGAATGTTGTCATTTGTGATTAATGTAGAGGATGTTTTACCATGAAGAGCTCCCAATGACAGACAAAGCAAAAGCTATCGTGGACCAACTGTTTGGATTCATTATGGACCAAGTTATAAATCCAAACGGAGAGTACCACCATGACGGACGCGCTATCGCTCAATTAGGCTCCCTTTCCGCTCCTTCTTCTAGTTCTGGCCGTAAATTGTAAACAACTTTTAAATGCTCTAACTTTTGTATTGGCTGATCTCAAATATTTATATGTGAATGTTCGAGAAAAATGCAATCAAAGTCGGGTCAAAATCAATTGACAATTGCGACGACTTCAATCTTATTGCGTGAAAGATCGTGTACGACATATGACATATGACGCGTAGACACGTAGACGCGTAGACGAATTGCATATAACAAACCCAAATATCAAACATTTAAAAAAATAACCAAATCACCCTTTGGTACCGGTTGGTAACACCAACCGGTACCAAAGGCCCTCCCCCGTAGCCTACGTGGGAGGGGCCTTTGGTACCGGTTGGTGTTACCAACCGGTACCAAAGGCACCCTTTGGTACCGGTTCTGGACCCGGTACCAAAGACCGAGCCCTTTAGTCTCGGTTGCGCGGTACCGGTTCCAGAACCGGTACTGATGGCACTTATGACCCGGTACTGATAGACCTCTCTCCGGTAGTGAATGTTACTGTAAGGGCTTTAATACTGAGCGGTGGCTACGCTTAGTACTAAATGGGGGTTAGGCATTAGTATCGGGACAGGCCACCGTCTGGTACTAAAGAACCCCATCATTAGTTGTTGCCGCTACTAATGGTGAGCATTACTATGGGCCCGTAAAAAATCCTGTACTAATGTATATTCGGGTCTTGGACCAAGGCTCCTTTCCATTAGCGGTTGGAACACCATTAGGGTCTCAATTCACGTGTCAAATTGTTCGTGCAAAGTACGTATTGTTGTGCTATCGAGCCTTCTAGCACATGACATTCGCCCTCGTGTGCTCCTTGTTTACTACCCCACTCATACATTGTTCCTCCACTGTTCAACAGGGAGTCCTAATCCTTTTGACCCTTGGTATGTCCAAAAGATGGATTCATTGTCTGGGCATCTATATAACTTCAAATAAATATCAACAGCTACAAAGTTGTCTCCATCTGAGTCTAAATGCAAAGTTACGAGTTTAAGAAATTTAGCTGAGATACCAATTAGATTTGTTGGAAACTTATCTTTTAAATGTATAATCGATGTCGGGTCGTTTATCCCCGGCACAGATGAGCCAAAAGGGATGAGTCTTTCTCTAGCATTATAAAATTTATATGTTCATGATTGGTGAATACCAGACATATGCGTAGTTTCTATTGCTAAAACCACTACTCAAACTACTTGTGGAGTTCCCGGAAGACTATTGAGATTTGTAAGCTCACCAGTCCACTACTAGTTAAATAAAGACATTCATTCAGTATTGAGTAAAGTTCATCACCGGTCCTTAAACTTGTCACGCTGTGTCATTCCAGTCCCCAAACTTTCAAATTGCAGTTTTGGCCTCCTAAACTTAGGTTCGGGTGTTATTCCGGTACCTAAACTTACAAAATGCACATTTTGCCATATAATCTTACCTTCATGTGTCATCCAAGCCTTCAAACTTACAAAAATGTATTTTAGATTATATGATACATATTTAACATGCATATATATTCAATAAAAAAGTATTTTGTAATTGTGTCCATACTATTTACTAGAATGAGGCCAAACATGTGATTAGTTGTGAAGTTCTAGTAAGGAATGCAAACCTATATTTTAATTAGTAACGGATTTATTATTTATTGGTGAGTAAAAATGGAATGCAAACATCACTTCAAATATTTGGAGTACCTAACATAAAAGAGGTAAGAAAAAAAAATCTAATTTTACCCCTCTGGTCATGATGGTATTAATTCCTCAAGAAAATGGATATAAAAAATCATCCTAAGGGTATGCATCTCTTGCTCACCATGTGTAATTTGTGGTGCGATTATATTTTTGAGTTTGGGGACAGGGGTGACACCCTAAGCTAAGTTTGAGGGGCCAAATCTGCGATTTGCATGAGCCTTTATTGGAATTCAAATATTTTTGGTATTTTTATGTTATGCAAATTTTTTATGGACTTTTTTTCATGGCAAACAAATCTTTCAAGGTAACTAAGCAGGAAATCAAAGGAAAATAAGTGCACAGAGTATTTTGGATACTTCCCTGATGAATTCCCCCAAACTCTAGTCTTGCAAGCGAATGCAAGATTTGAGCTTAAGAGCGCCAAAAGATTTGTCCATTGTTCATCTTGCTTCATTGTGCAAATTTCTTCCATGTGACTAAAGATGTTGAATGTTGAAGTTATGCTCGACATTCTTTAGTCATTACTTCATCCCTGCAAAAAGTTAGTGGACAACGAATACCCAAAGGACTATAAAGAATAAATCATTGTTGCCATCGGGTTAGTTTTTCACATCCACGCTTAAAATAGATTGTTTTTTTTTAACATTGTTAAGCATAGATCCTGTTGGCCATTTTTTTTAAATATTTATTTTTCAAATGTTCTCTCCTTTGTTTCAAATTTTATTTTCACCACTTTCCTTTAAGCATACAAACAAGGCTGGATTTCAAATTGCATCAACATGATCTCAAGGGGTTTTGCAATATACTCACAGTGAACCTTTGAAAGGTGATGTACCTCCTTGTACGTTGTGCAAAATGTGTTGCAGCACATCCAATTCCTTGGTTTGTCTCCAATTCGAATCAAGCTCGATGACTTACCCACTTAAATTTGATATTTTTCCTGCAGGGGTTAGTCTATGTATACATCCAGTATCTATAAAGGTATTACTCCAAGGTTCATTAATCAAACTTGACACCATGTCTAATTTGATTAAAGAAGACTATTTAACCTAAGCACCACACCTTTAAAGAGCCTATGAATGCACTTTGCAAAGTACATTCAAACTAGCACACGAGCATAGATAAAAGAGGCATGAGAACATGATCAAGCTATTCTCAAATGGAGACGAGCATGAGAATACAAATGGTGAACTTCGGGTTACCTCCCGGAAGGGCTTTGTTTAAAGTCAAAAGCATGACATGACACTTACCTTTACATACTTACCGTTGGCGGTGAATGATTAGTTTAGAATTTCCATCATGGTATTTCCTTGGCTCTTGATGGTGACGCAGTCGCAAGTGGATTGCAAGTGCATACTAAATGTTGGGATTTCCCCAACAAGTAGTTGGCAAAGCGGCAAAACACGAGCGGACGTCTTTTCTCATGAAAGCAAACACAAGAACCAAGATGCAAGGCAAGGCGGAGCTAGGAGCCATATGGGGACTACCGAGGTGCAACGCCACAATGGCATGTACACCCAGTTGTCTTAATCCCATTGAGCCTCGCCGGCTTTATCTTTTTTTTTTAGATAAGCAAGAAATGCAAGAACTAGCATCACCTGAAAACCAAGTTAAATTTTGTACCAATGGAACTTGTCGTGTAACACTTACCAACCTCCCGCACACTTGGATTTTTGTGTATGGGGACAACAAAAATCAAGTGTGTTGGTTTTGTTCGAAATTTGTTCCATGTCCAAAACTTACTAATGGTTGCTGCTGATGCAGCTCCATGTTCTTAGGCATCATACACCATTAGGTCTTTTCAGTTGCAACCTGAAATAGTTAGCTACCAAAAATACCCAGGGGGAACATATCTAGAACATGTTCTTGCTTTTATTTGTATATTTTTTTATAAACTTTTTTTTGAACGCAAACTGTGGGGGAGATTCCCACAGCAATCAAAACTTTTCATAGAAAATTAAACAGGAGTTTAGTGATACTTACAAGGGAAAATCAACTGAAAGCATCTAACCAAATGCTAAAGGCTGACCGCAGGTCTACCTTGAATCTAACTAATTGAAGATTACATTGAGATTTAAAGTTACTAAACCATCTCGCAAAAGAGAGCTCGTGCCTTTCAAAAATCTTGTCGTTGCGAAGCTTCCATAGTTCCCAAGCAGCTATCATTGAGGCCTCCGTGAAGAATTGTTGTCCATTGGTGTTTCTTGCTTGTATGAATCTTTCGTCTAAGGGCAACGTGAGATCCCAATCGAAGTGTAAAGCTGTCCAGCACTGTCTCGCAAACGGGCAGTCAAAGAAAAGATGTTCAATAGTCTCATCCTCCTCTGTGTCGCACATGACACAGTGATCATCATCCCGGTTACCAATATGCCGTCGTGTGAGCATCGTTTTGGTGTTTAACCGATCCACCAGGATCAGCCAAATGAAGAACTTGATTCTTGGTGTGCATCTGGATTTCCAGATTAGTTTGAAGACTGGGTGAGCCTGGACATAGCTGAAGATGTGGTCATAGAACACTTTAGAACTGTAGCTGTTGCCCCATATAGGTTTCCAAATGTCCTCAGTATTTTCATCGAAAGTGATTGTTTCTAGTCTGTCCTGCAGAACTTGCATTTCATCCAGTGCTTGGGCCGAGAGGGGGAGGAAGAAAAGGGAGTCCAGATCTGGTGCATGCATGATATCTTGGACTGAGATGAATCTTGACTTTGCAAAGGATGCTAGCCGCGGGAAGTCGATGGCTAGGATGCCTGAGCTCCAGTGATCTTCCCAAAAACAGACAGTTGAACCATTTTGCACTTGACAGTTGGTGACGGATCGATAGATGTTATTTAACCTCATTATATCCTTCCACCAGAAGGATCCAACTTCTCTTGTTGCGTGAGGAACTCTCTGTTGGTAGTACTTGAACCAGACTAGCTGCACCCATGGAACATCCTCCTTGTTGTAGAATTTGTGTAGGTGTTTCATTAGTAAAGCATCATTTTGTAATTTGAGATTGATTACTCCTAAGCCACCTTTTTCTTTTGGTTGCTGTGTTGTCTCCCATGCTACCAAGTTTACCCCTCTTTTCTTTTCTGTGTTTCCCCTCCATGGGCATTGCTTCCTTGCTCTGTCTATATTCTCTAACCCCGGCTGGTAGCTTTATTGTGCACATGGAATAGGTAACAATTGTTGTGATTGCTGAGTTTACCATTTGCAGTCTGCCTGAGTAAGATAACCATGTTGCACATCCCGAGAGACTTCTCTCCACTCTATCCATGATTGGTGTTAGATCACACAAGCGGGGTTTGGTTGTTCCCATTGGCAGTCCCAGATATGTGAAGGGTAGTGTGCCAATTGTGCAGCCAAAGGTTTGAGCTAGACACTCCATCTTCTCAGCTGAAACATTGATTGGGAGTATTTGAGATTTTCTGTAGTTTACCTTCAGGCCTGTTGATTCATCAAAGGATTTCAGCAGGCATTTTAGAAAGAATAGCTGTCGAGCATCGGCTTGCATGATAATCAGGGTGTCATCAGCATATTGAATAATTGGGAAGTCTTCACTTGGCTGTGGGATTGGTGGCACTAGCAAACCCAGATTGGATGCTTTGTTGATTAAGACTTGTAGGAGTTCTGCAGCAATGACAAAGAGTAAGGGTGAGAGGGGGTCCCCTTCCTGGACATGCCAATCCCCCAACACTGTTACACTGTTTTGCAAATTTGCATAGTACAGGCATTTTGTGTTGACCTTTATGTAGGACACGTGAAGGGTTAATAGCCGCCTACCTCAATTACTGCATTGCATTCTAGAAAAATAGTGCAAGCATGCGCCAGTAATTAAATGATTTCTGATGATGAAAATTGAGTTGATGTGAAGGACGACGCACATTTATGAATCCCTGTTTTTGCTTCTTAATTTCCATATTGTCCTCAAGGGATTGATACATGTGCGGCCTTTAATTGGGAATGTGTAAGGCAGTCCGTAC
>CM014275.1:16805127-16833950 GCA_004135705.1 Alloteropsis semialata
GTAAAGGCATACAAATTGCAAGTATGAAATACGGAAGCTTAAGGGTTAGAGAGATGCAAACTTGACACGAAGATTTATCCCGTGGTTCGGCTTACGTCTACTCCACGTTGGAGCTCCACAAAGGATATGTTCCCGGTCGCCAAGTCTTGCTTCCCGATCAAGGCCTTGAGCTCGCCACAAAGGCTCCTCAAGAGGGATGATGAGCAAGTCACCAAAACCTTGCTCTCATCAACCTACTCTCCCGGAGACCCTGGCGCCGCCTCCACTACGGAGCTTCTCCACCAAGGAAGGGGTCTCCTCTTCCCCCGCACAAAGCCGTCGTCGCCTCTCCACACCAAGCCGGAGGGTCGAAGACTTGCCGACGAGTCACCGAGACTCCAAGGGGCCGACACACCGAGATTACAAGTGTTGGTTCACTCTAGAACCAAGGCACAAGGCACAACACCATGCAATTCACTCACTAGGCCTATCCTAGCTCTCTCACTCACTTTGGTTGATCTATGTAGCACAAATGGTGGTTTGGATGTCTTGTAGGTGTAGATGAACTTCTCTGGACTCCAGCAACTCCAAATGACCGAATGGGGTGGGTATATATAGCCCAAGGGGCTCAACTAGCCATTACCCAAAAGCTGCACAAAAACCGTGAGCGGCGTATAATACGCCGTGTGCAATTTCCCCACCGGCGTATAATACGCCGCCTGCTTTTCCAACGGTCAAATGCCTTTTCCAACGGCTACCTGTGCACGCCGTATGCTTCCGAACTTGTACGCCGTGACCGGCGTATCATGCGCCGTGCCTTTTCTTCTTCCTCCATGTGACATCGCCACTGAGTAACTTGCACGCCGTTACTCCGCCGAGGTCGGCGTATAATACGCCGTGTAGAATCTTGCCAACCCTGACTTGATCTTGATCAACCCATATACGCCGTATGATCCGCCCCGGATACACACAGTACCGGCGTATCATACGCCGTGGCCTTCCTTCGGGTTCCTTGGCACGCCGTAGGCTTCTGTGGTTGTACGCCGCTGTCGCCGGATTATACGGCGCGGGGAATATTCCTTTCCAGGTTGATCTGCTGCCACACGCCGTAGCCTTCTTGTTTGTACGCCGTGCTCGGCGTTTCATACGCCGTTTGCTTAACTCTGCAGGCTTTGAAATCATTCTTTGGGATGTAATTTTCTAAGTATGACGCTTAACAAACACATTAGTCCCAAAGACTATGTTATCATTCAATCACCAAAATCACAATATAAATGGCACAAGGGCCATTTTCGTTACAATCTCCCCCTTTTTGGTGATTGATGACAACACAATCAAAGCAAGTATGAAATATGCGAAAATTGATCAAGTTTGAGCACTTACACTTGCTTGAATGCTTACCACTCTTTTCTTTGGATTAGGTAGCCATCTCCCCCATATAATTTGAAGTTTCACCATGGGTATGGCCTTCCTCTAAGTCCAATATCTCCTTCATGTCTTCTCCCCCTACATGTATCCTCCCCCTTTCTCATGGCTTCTCCCCCTATCTCATGAGGTCACTTACACTTAAACTTGTTTTGATCCACACTTCTCCCCCTTTGGAATCAAATCACCTAAAAGGACCTATCAAAAGCAATCATAGCTCATAGAGGGAATTAGTGGCCTAGGGAGTTAGTCAAGTATCACTTGAAAGTAAATAACAAGAAAGAACAAGTGTGATACTTAACCAAATGGGAATGTATGAGCACATAGCCTATGAATTTAGATATGAAAATCATAAACTCAATGGGCCAAGGCTCAATTAGGTATGAAAGCACCAAAATTTCTATAATCATACATTAGAGTTGAAAGATCACATTGTGAGTGAAACACATTCTCTATGTATGATATGCACGGCATAAGGAGACAATAAAGAAAAGCTTGATGAACAAGTTAGTCTCTAAAATCACAATCCATAAGCTAAGCTCCCCCTAAGTGTGTACATTTAGTGTTTGAATCACTATCAAGTATATGCACATTGTTTTGAACAACAAATGGGAAGATAAGCTTATAGCTTGTGGTCATGGTACCAAAATCATACCTTGTAAAGCTCATGTACCATGAAAGTGACCAAGTGTAGAAAACCTACACAACCTTTGTAAACCATGTAAGTTGCTCATGGGTTAGAGTGCATGGCACAAGCAACTTACCATATGATAGTAACACTAGAATTTGCAAAAGATACCACATGAATGCATTAGATATGAAGGGTAGCACATGCAAATCTAGCAAGGTAAATAGGCAAAGAATTTGAATTGTATTACTATTACCTCTTTTACCTTAGTGTGGGGGATTTGGGTACATGATATCCAATCTTGCAAGCTTGGCTTTCTTGATGTGATCTTTCTCCTCTTCTTGTGAGCCAAGCCTCCAAATCCCCCGAAGCCAATCTTGGGCTTCAACTATCCTTTGGAACCCAAACCTTTTGGGGCCCCTTCATGTTGGTGATGACTTCCTTGGGCACCCAAATGGGTCAGTTCCATCCCCATTCCTTCATCTTGGGCTTCCCAACCGTACTAGCAACAACCTTGCCATTGGCATTCTTTTTAAGGACATAGGTGTTGGCTTTTACTTGTTCTTGCGGTTGGGCTTGGTGTAGATGAGGAGCTCTTGATGGTGGTTTTGGCCTTCTTCTTCTCATTCTTGGGCGTCCCCTTGACAAGTGGGCATTGATAGAACTTGTGGCCTTCCTTGAAGCACTTGAAGCAAGTCACGGTTTCACCCTTCTCAAGCTTGTTCACCATGTTATCATGGTTATCTTGAGAAGGTTGGACGTTGCTCCCAATGCGCTTGCCCTTCAAGTTTGCAAAGCTTTGCCTAAGACTCTCCAATTCTTGTTTGAGCTCTTCATTCTCCTTGGCAATGAGATCATCTAGAGTTTCTACAACAATTTTCTCAAAGCATTTCTCATTGCAAGGGGGTGAGCAAGATTCATCAATTAAATCAATGCAAGAAGTAGAGGCATCAACCTTGGAGATAGGAATATCACAAGAAATAGATTTCTCCAATTTTAACAAAGAGTCCTTAGATTGATTGTTAAGGCTCTCAATTTTAAGTTCCTCAAGCTCCTTGCTAAGCAATTGGTATTTGCCTAATAAATTATCAAAATTTGAAGCAAGGAGTGCATTGAGATCATTGAGAGCCTTATTATCTTTGGTCAATTTCTTAAGGCCTTTTTGTTGTTGATGGATCAAGGTGAGAAGCTTAGCGGGAGAATCATCATCGGAATCGGAATCGGAATCGGAGTCATCACTTACATCGCTTTCCATACCTTTTGCCATTAGGCATAAGTGTGATGAGTGAGAGGAGCTCTTGTTGTTGAGTGTATCATCACTCACCCATTCTCCGAATGTGGTGAAGGCTTTATGCTTGGGCTCCTTCTCCTTCTTCTCCTTCCTCTTCTTCTCATACTTGATCTTCTTGATCATCATGTGTTGATGATGCTTCCCATCCTTGACGTGGACCATGTACCCCATTGAGTTGATCTTCTCCATGCTCTTGATCAACTTCTTGACTTGTCTTCGGAGCTCGGGGGACATCTCATCACCATCACTTTCACTTGAGGAGGCTTCTTCTTCTTCTTCTTCTTCTTCTTCTTCTTCTTCTTCTTCTTCACTTGAGCTCTCCTCCTTCTTTTTGCTCTTCTTCTTCTCTTGGTTGCTCGCAAGAGCAATGCTTGGAGTAGGTGAAGAAGATCTTGGCTTTGGCTTGATTCCATTGCGAAGCTCAAAAGCCATCACCTTGTTGAGGACTTGATTTGGTGTGCTCTTGGAGAGGTCTTTCTCGTAGAGAATGGCAATCATCAAATCATAGTCCGGCTTGCGAAGGCTATGGAGCAACAACCGAATAATGCCCATGTCGTCGATGTTGTTGACACCTAAAGAATTTATCTCATTCACAAGCATGGTTAGGCGTGAGTACATTTGTTCGGCATCCTCATGCTCAAGTTGCTTGAAGTTGTTTAGCTTATCCTTGAGAACATGATATCTTTCATTTGCCACATCCTTTGTGCCCTCATGGTTCTCAAGGATAGCCGTCCACAACTCATAAACATCTTTGCAAGTGAATACACGATTAAAGATATCATTACTAAGAGAAGATAGTAAGATGCTCCTAGCGGTAGAATCATATTGCATTTCGCCTTTGGAGTCACTTTTTCTACCTTCACTAGTCACACGCCAAACATCAAGCCCCTTTGCTTGAAGGAAAGCTTCCAAGAGCACTTTCCATCTTTGAAACCCCGTGCCATCAAAACGTGGAGCTGATCCTAAGAAATCCATCCTCTCCCCAACAAGCTAACTCACTAGGCGGTGAAGCCTAACCGATCAAATGAGCCGGTTTCACAAATTGCCAATTGAATGGGTGTTTTCTTGTGAAAGATGTGAGTCCCGGCTCTGATACCACTTGAAAGAGATCGATGCTCGTGATAGCCTAAGAGGGGGAGGGGGTGAATTAGGCTTTCTAAAACTTTGGCCTACCACATGAAAGCTAATTGCACAAAAGTAAACTACGACATGCTACCTAGACATGCTACCTAGATATGCAACTAAGGTTTTCTTCTAGTGTTTGCATCCACCCAAAGAGTTTTGCAACCTAGAGCCAATCCTATCAAGATACTACTCTAGAAAGGTAAAGGCATACAAATTGCAAGTATGAAATACGGAAGCTTAAGGGTTAGAGAGATGCAAACTTGACACGAAGATTTATCCCGTGGTTCGGCTTACGCCTACTCCACGTTGGAGCTCCACAAAGGATATGCTCCCGGTCGCCAAGTCTTGCTTCCCGGTCAAGGCCTTGAGCTCGCCACAAAGGCTCCTCAAGAGGATGATGAGCAAGTCACCAAGACCTTGCTCTCATCAACCTACTCTCCCAGAGACCCTGGCGCCGCCTCCACTACGGAGCTTCTCCACCAAGGAAGGGGTCTCCTCTTCCCCCGCACAAAGCCGTCGTCGCCTCTCCACACCAAGCCGGAGGGTCGAAGACTTGCCGGCGAGTCACCGAGACTCCAAGGGGCCGACACACCGAGATTACAAGTGTTGGTTCACTCTAGAATCAAGGCACAAAGCACAACACCTTGCAATTCACTCACTAGGCCTATCCTGGCTCTCTCACTCACTTTGGTTGATCTATGTAGCACAAATGGTGGCTTGGTTGTCTTGTAGGTGTAGATGAACTTCTCTGGACTCCAGCAACTCCAAATGACCGAATGGGGTGGGTATATATAGCCCAAGGGGCTCAACTAGCCGTTACCCAAAAGCTGCACAAAAACCGTGAGCGGCGTATAATACGCCGTGTGCAATTTCCCCACCGGCGTATAATACGCCGCCTGCTTTTCCAACGGTCAAATGCCTTTTCCAACGGCTACCTGTGCACGCCGTATGCTTCCGAACTTGTACGCCGTGACCGGCGTATCATGCGCCGTGCCTTTTCTTCTTCCTCCATCTGACATCGCCACTGAGTAACTTGCACGCCGTTACTCCGCCGAGGTCGGCGTATAATACGCCGTGTAGAATCTTGCTGACCCTGACTTGATCTTGATCAACCCATATACGCCGTATGATCCGCCCCGGATACACACAGTACCGGCGTATCATACGCCGTGGCCTTCCTTCGGGTTCCTTGGCACGCCGTAGGCTTCTGTGGTTGTACGCCGCTGTCGCCGGATTATACGGCGCGGGGAATATTCCTTTCCTGGTTGATCTGCTGCCACACGCCGTAGCCTTCTTGTTTGTACGCCGTGCTCGACGTTTCATACGCCGTTTGCTTAATTCTGCAGGCTTTGGAATCATTCTTTGGTATGTAATTTTCTAAGTATGACGCTTAACAAACACATTAGTCCCAAAGACTATGTTGTCATTCAATCACCAAAATCACAATATAAATGGCACAAGGGCCATTTTCGTTACAGGATGGCGTGCAGGATGTGCAGCCACTGGTGCATGAACCACAGCAGGTTCCCGAGCACGGGCACGACGGCCGGTCCCGGAGGCAGGCGGCGCCGGCGCCGGGCCCGTCTGCCATTGGTAGCATGGACGATGGCGCGATGGCGAGGAGAGCGGCGAGGAATGGCCATGCGAGGAGCTCCATTTGTGCTGGTCTCGATGGGAGCTGGGAGCTGTGATACTCGAGATCTAAATCTAACCATTTGGTTAAGAAGGGCAGTTTAGTAATAGCGTTGATTATGTTTTTTTTTCGCCGCCCCCCTGTCTAATCATTTGTCCTCCGATCCTTCATCAGCTCTCAAATCATCTCTTGGTCGATCCTCATGTCCTCATCAAGTCATCATGTATTATGGTAAGATCCCGGATCGCCGCTGTCGCTTCATCGATTTCGTGGGCGAGGGCTTCATGCTTGGCCTAGCGTGCAGCTCCGCCTTCCACTTCGTCAGTGGCCTCCGCCGCTAGCCCAGCGGGGGCCGCCTCGCCGGCGGCGCCCAGGCCGTCCTCGCGAACACGCCTCGCTTCGCCGGGTGGTTGGGCGGCTACTCGGCCATGTTCTTCTGCGTCGAGACCGCCGTGTCCCTTGCGCGCCGGAGGGAGGACGACTGGAACTTCATCGCCGCCGGCTCCGCCTCCATGGGCTTATCCGAGATGCGCCGGGGCGCCCGCGCCGCCGCGCTGTCCGCGCTCAGCGGCGCCGCAGTTTCCATGGTGCCCTTCGGCCTCTTTTGGTTCGTTTCGGGGATGTATCTCGATTCTCGATCTGAAAGGCGCCGGGCTCGACGGCTCCATCGAAATAGTAGTTAGATAAAAGGTGCGGCTTCCATTCGATTTCGCGCTCCTGATCCCCTTTGATTCTGTTTCCTTGAATGTGGATGTGGATTGCACTATGGCTGTGATACAACCTTTGTTATGTTTGAGTTATTTCCTGCTGCCTTTAAGTATGTTTGAGTTATTTCCTCTGTTCAGTGTTGTGGGATCAATGTTAAAGTAGCAACCCACAAATCTCTTAAGATTCATCGATTTTTACAGAAAGAGTTTGCGCGTGCCTTTTGGAGTTGGTTCTATTGATCCATTCCCACGAGTAGTAAAAGCTAGTGCCGGATCAAACGGGCTGTTCTTGGTCAGAGATGGCGTAAGCAAAAGTGCCTAGCCAGCGATCGTGAAGATGGATGACATGGATGTATTGATGGATATATAGAACATCACACCCAGCTGAAAGGAACTAGCTAAGCTGTTCCAACTTGTTCCAAGCAAAGCAAGCACGCTCGTCCGTATCGGCGGCGGCAATGGCGACGGCCGTGGCGCAGTAGCAGCAGCGTGCAGGGACGTCCACGGTCCACCTCGTCCCCTCCTCCTGGCCTCCGGATCCTCGACACCACCCTAGTGTCGTGCACGTGCCTCCGTCTCCGTTACCATCATCATGCTCTGCTTCACCGGAGTGCTCCCTGCCGCTCACCATCTTCGACGTCATCTGGCTCTCCCTGCCGCCCGTCGAGCGCCTCTTCCTCTACCGCCTCGCCCCGGACGCCGACGTCCACGCGCCATCCAGGCCGTCCGCCTCCGCCTCACCCCCGGCACGTTCCACCGCGCTACGAGCTCTACTAGCGCCCCGTTGACGGCGTGGCGTTCACCGTCGCCCGAGTACGACGGCCTCGCCACAGACGACCCTCGAAGCGTCGCCCCACTCGTGCCCGTGCCGTCGCTGCCAGCGGATGGCGCCGTGCTCGCCCTGTAGGCCACGCTCCTGCCCGCGCGCCGCGGTCTCGCCGTTGACATCGCCGTACACCGCGCCGCCGTCGACGGATCGAGCTCCACGCACTTCCTGCACACCTGAGCGGCGGCCGTGTGCAAGCGCGCCGAAGCGCCGGCGCGAGCCTGGTCCCCGATCCGAGGGCGACTCCTTCTTCCAGCCCACATGGACCAACAACGAGAGGCAGCTCGTCGAGATGCCCCACCGATGAGCTCCTCGCCACCTTCACCCTGTCCAGCGACGACGTGCAGCGCGTCAAGTACTTTGTGGCGGCCGAGGCCGCGCGGCGCGCCGTCGCGCCGCCGCCCCGGTGCACCTCGCAGCTCGCTGGTTGCCACCTCGGGCTTGTTCTGGTCGTGCTACCTGGGCGCCAAAGAGGCGACGTTGTACACGGACCACGCTCGCAGCGACCACCAGCGACGACCTAACCTGCTTGCTCTTCCCCGTCGACCACCGTTCGCGGGCGGCTTGTTCAGCGCGTGCGCCGCGGTCGCAGAAGGCGTCGACGATCGAGGCGGTGAGCGGCGTCGGCACGTGCAGGATGCCAGGATGGGCGCGTGGATGCACAGCTTCAAGGAGGCCGCCGGCGTGATGGGCATGCTGTCCGCGGCGGGCTCGCCGAGGTTCCGCGTCTACGAGCTGGACCTGGGGTTCGGTCGGCCGGCGAAGGTGGACAACTGGACAACGTGTCCGTGGCCAAGACCGGCGCTGTGGCGGTGGCGGAGAACCGGCACGGCGCCGGCGGGATGGAGATGGGCGTTGCCATGGCGCCGGATGACATGAACCGGTTCAGTAGTGCTTTGCCGATGCCGTCACGGTGCTGCGCGCGCAGAGCTGAGCTGATCGAGCAGGACGCGACTCGATGGAAGAAGCGGCTGAAATAGCTGACCAGAAATGGTGTCGCTTCACTGCTTCCGTTTTCCAACTCTACCTTTCCTCAATTCCCCGTTGAATAAATAAAAACTTTTTATATTATTGTAAAAAGCGTTTATATTCTTTGACGGCCTCTAATATTGCGACACGACAGGTGCAAATCACATGAGTGATTTGATATTGTTGCATTTGACTACATATTATTTTTTGGAAAAGTCTAGTTTACGCCCTTCAAATATTACAAGCGTTTGATTTTCAGCATTCCACTATAAAATCGGACACTATAGACCATCCAACTATCGAAACTGTGCAAATTTAGCCCTTTGGATGGTTTCAAAGATGGTTTCCTATTTTTTTAATATTTAAATAATTAATTTAATTAAAAAACTTTATAACTAATTTATTTTAAATTATAAAAATACAAAAATCAGTACCAAACAAATTCTAAAAATGTAACCTATAAGTTGGTGCTCTATTGGAGTCAGTTAAATTTTATTTTCTCTTGTTCCTACTATTTTGTTGCTTTTATTCATGCTTGTTATTTATAAGATCCAAATAACTATTCATAGAGCATAAACATATATGTTTCATTTTTAGATTTTTTTAGTATAGGTTCCATATTTTTCTCATTTAAAATGACCTAGTTATGAATTCATTAAATTAAACCATATTTTCTAAAATTTTCAAAAAATAGAAAACCACCCTCAAAACCATCTGAAGGCGAAATTTGCACAATATCGATAGTTAGATGACCTATGATGTCAGGTTTTGCACAGTATCAATAGTTGGATGACCTATGTAGCAAAGGGTTGAAAATTAGACTCTTATGATGGTTGGAGGGTGTAAACTTTTTTCATTATTTTTTGGGAGTGACTAGTTAACATACAATTATTTACTGAATGTTTTTTAATCATTAATTTGTCGAGTCACAAAGTGCCACATAACCAAAGCACAGTTTACTAGAAAAGAAATCAATAGGAAAACTAAAAATAAATTCTAATGTCGATCCAAAAATGAGTAACAAAAAATCATTTGAAAAAATTAAGTAATGCATATTGCAAATGCATTTTTTTAAAAAATAAACATCTACAATGACAATATCTCTGTCACCGTCGTTTTTTCAAGAAATTCATTGTTGGCCATCTTTAAACCTCATTTCGGAGCCACACTCCACGGAATAAAAGGATAAAAGTCATGTTCTATGTATCTTTATTTCATATATAGTAACAAAACCCCCTGAGTTTATTGAGCCAACATGATATGTTTTGTAGGGAATATAAATAAGTCGGTGCGCAAGTACTAGAAATCATGCACGCATGAGCAAGGACAACCCACGAAAATGGAGCACCGNNNTGTGGGGAGGGAGGGTGGGCTCCATTGGGATATTATGAGGCAATTTGAAGGGAGAACAAATACTAAGAACATGAACCAACACTGCAAGAGAAAGTCAGATCACATATTTGAGTTTGGGCGTGTGGAAGCTCCCGTGAGATGATCAAAATGGGCATATGGTTTTCCCTGAAGTATGAATAAAAAAATATATGGCATCCAAAAAAAATCTTTTGTAGTACATATTATAAATGGGTTTTTCGGGAAAAAAATCATCTGACATGATTAATTACACATTCATCTTTCAAAAAGAATGTAAAGTGACTAACTACAAATGAACTTTCCAAAAATTCATTCAAGATAACTAGATCCACATCACTGGTGATTGTTTTTGAAAAAAAAACTATTTGATGAATTTCAGGCAGGTTTTTAAAGGACGTTGCCGACAAAGTTTGCCAACAAACAATGCAGATGATCAGTTTTTGCTACAGGTTTATAAAATAAAACTCAGTTTTTGAGCCTCTTAGTCGGTGCAACATTGCAATGCTGTGCAATGTTGTTCAGGTGGAGCATCGGTGCAGACACTTGCACAAGCAGCTGATGGACAAGCATTTCCCCTTTCTTCAGTTCTAAGTTTCAGAATGAACAAGTCTGAATAGTTCAGTTCGATCTGCTGGCTGATTGATAATTCTGCTGGCTGTATGTACCAAGATACTGTAAAAGCCACTTCAAGTGACAACCTGGTGATGAATTTGAATTTCTAATTGTTTGGCCACATACTATACAAGACACATCTGAACTTCTCTTGAAAGTTCTGAGTCTCTATTTTTGTAAGCCTCCTTTCTCTCTCTCTTCTGTACAAGAGCAGCAGACACTTTCTCTTGCAACTATGGTTATGCTCACTTTTTTTATCAAATTTTATCTATGAGAAAAGACGTTTTAGTTTTTTATAAATGAAGAAACAACAAATTATCATTTCTGTGAAATTACTTCCTTCCAAACTAGTATTACTATGAGACCAGTCAGTGTAACTGCAACCATAGCAGCAGCTAGTAAATTGTATCTCTTCCTATCTTCAAGCATATGAGGAAGAGTATAACATGGAAGCATGAAAACAGGACAAGATACCAGCAGCTCAAGGATTCACCAAAAACAGAACCACACAAGATTAAAAGTTCTCTTCAGACAACCGCATGCAGAACAGTAAAGCAGTACTGGTTTACTACACAGGCCTTCAAGTAGTACTACTCAACTCGATCATATGAGATGTTTTTCCTAAAGGAAAGCTGCAGGCACTCTACACATCTGACGAGATCTGATAACCCTCTGCATGCTGAGACGAAGAAGTTGCCTCTCACCTATGGAAGCTATGCATCTATGCTTCATCAGCTTGTTCACCTGCCTCAGCCTCAACAGATGGTTCAGATTGTTCAGAAGGTGGTGGCTGGTCCTCCGCGATCGTCATCAGCAGCTCACTGGCCGATTGCTCCCTGTCCGGCTGGCTCTTGATCTCCATCTTGCTTAGCAAAGATGCTAATTCCTCATCGGATACCATCGTTGCATCCGATTCTTCCTCGCCATCAGGGCCTTTGGTTCCACTCACACCTGCACGCAGAGAATCAGCAAAGAAACAGTGTCAACTAGCTAATTGGTGGCTTGACAAGCAATTGGCAATGTTTCTATTCCAATATCTAAACAAAAAAGCAATAATGCTCAGAAAAATGGTCACAGTCCAACCAAATGTTAAAATCAGAGGTATCAAACTAACTCTATTCTGTAGTCTGTACACGATGTGCAGTTACGGTCATTGTAGCTACAGATTGATACTGCCCTGGAATGAGGATTTGGTAGGATTTATATTTGAAATCTCCTAAAAGCTTCCAGAACTGACAGTATATATCTCTCAGAAATGGTAAACTGAACCAGCACACACACATTGACATTAGAAGCTGAGGATTCCCTTTGTGATCAGAACAGTGAGCAATCAAGCTAATTACCAGAGAAGAAAGCAGAGCAAGCATATGCCAATTAGCTTGATTGTGATCAGAATGATGGATTACTGATGAACATTATGATTTGATTAAGACAACTGCAGCAGACTGAACTGAACGCATTCATGGAATGTAGCTACACAGACACCGTTTCAAAGCTCAGAGCCATGCACTGCAAGCATTCGATCATTGGGATCGGACGGGAAGGCAAATTGGGTACCGTACCGTGTCCCTGTGCTGAAGCCGGATCGTCCTCGCCGCGAACCGTGGGTAGCTGCTCCCAGGCATCTACGAAGCGGGAGTACTGGAAGTCGGGATCCTCGAAAACGCGGTCGACGAAACACAGGTCGCACGCAACGACCGCCTGTGCGCGAACGTCCACGGCGAACAGCGACATGTCGTGGAAGAAGTAGAGGACGCATGGGTTGTCGGGGTCGAGCAGGGCGAGCTTGGGCACCTTGTTCCGCGGCAGCCCGGCGGCGATGTAGGTGCCGTAGGCCCAGATGTCGGCGAAGGGCAGCTCGTAGCCGAAGTTCCAGGGATCCTGGCGCGCGGGATCGGCGAGCGTCCACATGGAGACGGCGGGGTTGTCCGGGCGGTCGTTGGCGGCGGCGCGGTCGTAGGAGAGGCCCTGGACCTCGACGTAGCGCAGCATGCCCTTGCTGAGCCTGATGAAGCGGCGCTGGTCCATGAGCCTGGAGGGGCGGACGCCGCCGCCGAGGCCCCGCATCTCGCGGCCGAACGGGAGCGGGACGAAGCGCAGGTGCGGGTGGTCGACGAAGGGGTCGCAGACGAGCATGCCGTAGGCGATGTCGATCCACCAGAGGCGGCCGTCGTGGGGGATGACGCCGTGCGCGCCCCAGGGCTCGTGCTTGGGGGCGGAGGCGAGCGTCTTGACGGCCCACTGGCCGGTGGCGGTGGAGTAGCAGAGGAGAGCGTCGTGGCGCCTCTGGGTGGTGTCGCTGGGGTGGAGCTGGGCGACCAAGTGGTGGCCGGGGCGGCCCGGGTCGGCGATGAGGCCGATGGCGCGGCGCGGGAAGAGGTTGAACGGGAAGTCGGCGGGCACGGCGGGGAGGCGGGTGGCAGTGCCGGCGCGGACGTCGCAGAGGAAGTAGCCGGCGTGGAGGATGCCGAGGCGCTGGGTGGCCATGACGAGGACGCGGTCGGGGACTGCGGCGATGATGTAGGGGAAGTTGTTGGGGTCGCAGCTCCTGGGGTCGGGGACGACCCGCTCGGGCAGCGCGAGGTAGGAGGCGCGCGGCGGGGCCTGGAGCTCGAGGAGGAGGTCGGCGACGCCCGGGGCGAGGCGCGCGTCGTTGTCGCCGTAGACGACGGGGACGGAGGAGAGCGCGACCCACGGCCACGGGCGGGGCAGCTGGAGCTGCTGGCGCGCCGCCGCTTCCCTGCGGGCGCCACACGTCGACGACTCCGCCGCTTCGGACGCCATGGCTGGCGCGACGCGAGGGGAGGCGCTGCTCTGGTTTGGGTTGGGTGGGTGGATTGGGATGGCGGCGAGTTGGTTGGTTCGATCTGTTCCGTGTGGCTGCTGCCAGGGGAGACGGGGATTTATAGGCCGGCCGGCTGGCAGCGGCGCGGAGCAAGGCGTGAGCAGCAAGTCGGCGGCGAGGCGGGGCGGGGCGGGGCGGGCGGCGCGTGTCCCGTATGCAACGACGGCACTGGGTTGGTTGGGTTCTCTCATGCGCGGCTGGATCGGCTTGCCCAGCACGGGGAGGTGGGGCCAGTCGACGATCCAGCGTGTCGCTGGGGTCCACCTGGGGGGAGTAGTGGGGTCACCGAGGGCCCAACGGAATGGTGGAGAGAGCGGGGCCGGAGCGGCCGAGCCGGGCCGCGGCGAGACGGCGGCGCAGCCTGCGTGCGCGTGCCCTGCTCCAAACCGATGCACCGCCGATCCTGTGTCCCAACTCCCAATGCAAGAAGTGCCGTAGCGTGCCATGTCCATGTGACCATGTCTCCCTTGCACTGCAACAATTGGGAGCCAACAAGCCGGGCAGCTGGCCACGCCCGATCCAGCTCACAACTCAAGTGCAAATTAAGGTTTACCTTGCAAAAAAAACCCAAAGCTACACCGAAAGGGCTCTCTTTTAGGTTTAGCTTTGCAAAAAAAGAGAAACCGATCGAGTGTTGAAACTTGAAAGACAAAAAATTTTAAAAAGTCAAGAAAAAAAGTAACTCCAATGATGGATGGCGCTACAGTAAGATTTAGAGGGGGGGAGTCGTCTCGTCATGGGAGCCACTGTAACAGGAGAGCAGCGCACGCGGCAGAGGCACTAGCTCCTCGAGCCGGACTAGAGGTGTCGGCGGTGTGGATTTTGACTCGTCTTGCGGCCCGTTGGGGTGGTGATAGGTGCGCTGATGAAAACGATGTGCTACCGAGGAAGAAGAGGTAACATAGAGTAAGGTCATCTCTAATGGGGGTTTTATACAAGTTAAATAGAGTGACACATCAACACATACGATGTTATGTATGGTAGTTATGAACAAAGAGGTGGAAAGAGTTTCATGAGGCCAGTCTTACTAACATGGACGTTTGTCTAGGCGTCTAGCTTTTGCTCTATAGGGAGAATATAGTCCCCGTGTAGTTGGATTCAGCAAAAAAAAAAAGTTACAAAGGTTTGGTTTATATTTTCAAATTCGTTGTCGACTATTTAAAAAAATTTAAACTTAGCATTTCTACAAACGCACACGGTGTCATTTCTAAACGGGTGCAATTCTTATGCCTTTTGCTAGTTGCTACCGATCGAGTATCGATACTTGAAACTAATTCAAAGAAACTGCTATACATAATACATTGTTTGCTATATTTGTGAAAACCAAATGTAAAGACTATAAAATGCCAGCGTGGGGGATTTTAGCAGATTTCTATGCGAAATCGAACTTTTTTTCGAAAATACGAATTGAACTGATTTTTGGAAAAGACGATAGCCATGGACAAATTTCCCTCGATCGGTNNNNCCTCGATCGGGTTCGGGCACGCGCCCCATTTCCTCGGCCGGCCACTGCCCACAGCTGAAACGAAGCAACGGCGCCAGCGCCACACGCATCACACACACCGACGCACACGGCGGAAGCCACAGAAAATCCAAGGTCCGTCTCCTCGTCTTCCTCCGCACGCCCCCACGCCGCCAAACTGGCAACCTCACCAACCCACCAGCCCCGCTCCTCCAACTCCGCCGCGCGCCGCCTCGCCCCGCCCTCGCAATCCACTCGAACGGAACCTTCCGGATCCTAGGGTCCGCGCTTCCATGGCGGGCGTCGAGTCGGCCACCGCTCCGCCCCAGGTACCGCCGCCGATGGCCGCGCCGACGTCTGCTCTGCGGGTCGCCCACTTCGTGGTTACGCTCTCCTTGGTCGGCTTCTTCGGCTTCGCGTGGCTGAGCAGCGCCGCCAACGCCGCCCTCTTCGCGGTTGAGTGGGGCTACGGCGAGGGCTCCATCGAAGCGGCCGCCACCAAGGAGTTCGCGCTGGCCGCCTCCGCGCTATTGGGGCTCTTCCTCCACGCGCTGGTGCTCCTCATTCTCGGCATGTGCTGGCGCAAGGCTCGACAGGTAAGGAAGCCTCGATTCCAACCCTTTCCCCATCGATTGACGCCATTCGTGAACCGTGGGTAGTTTCTAAGCAATTGGGGTTGCTCAATCGTTTGGGTTTTGGAATTTTGGTGCTGGTGGCAGGATGGTGGGGCTGGAGGCACGGCGACGCAGCCAGGGCACGTCCACCAGGACGATCTTATCCCTGGAGCCGTTGTCGTGGCCGTCGGCGTGCTGTTCATGACAGTAGCCCTGGGCGCGCTGATTTCGTGGACAAATGGAGCCCGTGGCGAGAGGGCTGACCACCTGCTTCTCGAAACCGCACTGCTCCTCAGCTCTCTGATCTTTTGCTTTGTCACCTCTCCGCTTCTTATCATCGGATTGTTCGTGTCTACCCGTGCTGAGAGGCGTGAAACAACTGGGTAAAATCACACGTCAGTTTCAAAGGTGTGCATCCCTTCCCCCCTTTCGATATCAAATCACCGGCATGGCAGCATCTTGTTGATATGGGCCTGTTCATTACTTGTTAGCATCTCCAGTTGTTGCTTGATGTATCTCTTGTTGGATCAGTTAAGGCTGCTTGCTTGCTAGAAATGGATTCTTGTGTGGTGTGCAATCTATTTGGGTTCTGTTCCATAGATCTGGTGTAGAAATCTAATAGGTCCTGCGGCATCTCATCTCTGTTTATGTCATATATCAGCCTAATATTTTGATGTTTACTTGAGAAAAGACACAATGTCCCTTTGGAAAGTAATTTGACACATGGGAGTATGGGACTAAGTCAACTGACTTTTATAGTATGGCGTGCTTCCCTGTTCAGTTTCATGACATACTTTGTAGAGCTGGATGTAGCAGTGTATAGTTGCTGTGGTAGGCAATTGTTCATCTAGCACACTTTAGTCTTCATACAATAGTATTTGAACTGACTGGTTCACTGGTTGATTATAATCCAGATTGCTAAATTCGTTTCCTCTTTAAAGCAGATGCTACTGCAATAACAGACTTCTGTAATTTATTTTCTTTCTGAAGACAGGAATTAACTCTATATGTGTGAATCTCAAAGTGTATCAGTAACAAAACAATATCAAACATTTTCAGTTTCATGGTTATCCTGTCAAATCCCATTTTGATTTATTTGTGACTCTACGGTGAGTAGAGACTATGTCTTTATTACCACTACAATCATACAATGTCTATGTTAGTTTAGGATCCAGAGTGTTCTTGTTTTGATTTTCAGTCATGGGCAATTTGTAATGTAATAAGACCTGTTCTGTAGCAATGGTTTTTTGTGTGATGTGCAATCTATTTGTGTTTTATTCCATAGATCTGGTGTAGAAATCTAACTGGTTCTGTGGCATCTCTTATCTATTTATGTCATATCAGATTAGTATTTTGATGTTTCCTTGAGAAAAGACGCAATTTCCTTGAAAAGTAATTTGACACATGGGACTAAGACAACCGACTTTGATGGCATGACTTGTTTCCTTGTTCAATTTCTGGACATGCTCTGTAAATATGGATGTAGAAATATAGTTGCAGTGGTGAGCAACTCTTGATCTTCTGGCACACTCAGTCCTAATACTTACTATTTGAACTGAATGGTTCATCTAAACCACATTGCTAAATCAACCCTGTAGCTTTTGTTCTTTTTAAAGTGGATGTTATTGCAACCAATGGACTGCTGTGCTATTTTGTTTCTCAAGATAGGAATTAACTGTATATGTGTGAATCTCAAGGTGGTAGCAAACTTTTTCATTTTATTCTAGTCAAAGACCAAATTTGGTTGTTTTTACTATATGATGAATCTAAAATATTTGTTTTATTACCACTACAATCATATTATGGGTATTTAGCTTAGGATCAAAATGTTCTTGTCATAAGTATTCAATCATTACCAATGATATCAAACATAATGAGTGTTGTGATTAACTGATTACATTTCTGTTTGTTTGTAAATAGTGGCTTGAGCTTGATATGGTTTGCATGGGCCACTATAGAAAGCCTGTTACGCTTTTGCCTTATAAATATGTAGCCTGCAAGTACACAAATTGTAGCAGAAATGGGCTAAATGGCATTTGGCAAGGGAATGCATGGCTAAAGTTCTCTGCAAGGATGCTCTGTTTCAGTTAGACATCTGTCACAATTAATAAAGGCCATATATGTTAGCATGTATCTTTGTGCTATAGGTGATAGAGTGGATCTTATGCCTGGACAGCTGCCGGAGCCGGTCATGAGCCGTGTCTTGTTTGGTTAGGATAGGCATGATATCCCCTGATTGGTTATGATTCTATAAACCTGTCAGGGCTGCCTATATATACTTGTACTTTGTATGAACCTAATCAATCAATAATCTATTACTTACAATATCCTCTTTAATATGTTTTTATTGACAAGGAATGTGTTAACTAAAAAAACAGTAAGTTGTTTGGTGAATTACTGTCCAGCCATCTCAGAGGCTTCCAAGATAGCATTAGTGCTTCATATTTGGTGCATTGCATTTTTGCACCATCTTTCTACAGTTGTTTGCCTTGGGTCTTAACCATACATGCAGCCGTAGCAGCCTAGCAAGGCCACTTCTTTACTTTTGCATTTTGTTTATCTAAACACAGTTTCATGCTCTTTTTCTTTACCTGATGAGATGCTGTAGCAAAATGATGTCCTCTGAACTTTCCAATTCCCAGTTGTGGTAATTCTGCTGACCATTATATCTAATTTCATTTTCAGTTTCTGGGATCTGCAACTCCGTACAGATAGATTTTGCTGGCCACTGATGATGGGGGATGATAGCACAATTGTAACTGCAAGTTTTTACTTTTTAGGAGTAACAAGAAATGGTGTTGCTCATTTTTCTTGAACTTATCATGGTAGTCTGTAAGCTCATATGGGAAGTCTCATGCAAATTCATCGTCTGCAAGGTGCAGAAAGTTTCAGGATTGTCAAGATATGGCATTACCTTGTCACGTTCAAAAGAATATAGTCTTTAAGCGCATGCTAGTCCTGTGAAAAGGTGGCAGCGATGTACTTCATACTAGTAGACAAATCGTTGCTGGTGCTAGATTCTTGGAACAGAGGCATTAACTCCATATGACTTCAGTACTTTTCCGGTTATTGTTCCTTGTTTTTATTCCTGCATGTTGTGCATTTTGGCCTTGTTTAGTTCGCTCGATTCGATCGAATTCGCGCTCTGTTTTACGCATTGAACAACGTGCCTCCTCTCTGCTTTTTCGATTCCCAATGCATTTTTCTACCGTGCATTCGATCGAATTCGCGCGAACTAAACAAGGCCTTTGGTAGAAATGTTTCACCCCTGAAAGTACTGTCCCTTGTTTATTCCTCAGATTGACTGACAAACAGAAATACTAATATGCATGTTCTGTGTTGGAACAGAGGCATCTACTCTGCTTGATTCTTTAATTTTGTGAGAATATCATGCTGGTGCTCTGCCTCTGCTCCTGCAGGCTGCAGCTGTGTTGCACAGCTGAACAGCGGCGATGCAGCATTATTATGGAAAATCTTGAGCATTATAAACGAAATATTCAGTTTACATGTACATGAACAGCTGGACTATCTGAAATTTGATCTGTCGCAACTCGAAATAACCACACTGACGACGATCGCATCCACGGAGAGAGCTTAATGATTAACTTACAACACAACAACGGTGGACAAAACAGTTTAGATGCAGAAGAACCCTCTCTCTGCTGGCTAAACCCTCATCCGGAGCGAGCTATATTTGATGAAGCGTGCCTCTCCACGGCGCAGCTTGCCGGCCGACGTGGTGGCTTGATCATCTGTATCGCGCGCCGCCGCTTCGCGTCCCCGGCCTCCTGGTACCGCTCGTGGAGCCTGCGCTTCGTGGCCTCCACCTTCTTCTCCTCGTCGGCGACGCTCCTGACGACGACGGATGGCCTCTTCTTGGGCTGCGCTGCGACACGTGCTGGAGCCTCCATGTTCGCTGCCGGCTCGGCGTTGCTGCTTCTCACGACCGGCCGGGCCCTCTTCTTGGACTCCGCCGTGCCGCTGACACGGTGGCTGGTGATGACGAGTGGTGCCTTCCGTGGGCGAGGCTGCTCCTCAGGGATCTTCATCGCGTCCTTCTCCAACTTCGTCGGCGGCGGCGGAGTAGACGGGAGGCCGTCGAGGACAGCCATGGCCCTGGCAACCTCGGCCTTGACGCCCGCCCTCCACGCGCGCACGACGTCGCGCGCCAGCTCCCGGACCCGCTCCGACGAGTGCTCCCTCATGAGCGCGCCGACGGCGCCGACGAGTGGTTGGCTGAATTTTGGGTATTTGAAATTCTTACGGCTGTTTTTTATAATCCTACATAAACACTGAATTTACAGCTTATTTTGCTGTTTCATTGTACTGAGTGAAGATGATTGAAATTTGAACCTGAGCTCCTAAGTAGGCTAACCATCAGTTCTTTTTTTTGCTCTAAGTAAGAATTGTACTGTAGCATCCTGTGATCTACTGATCTCCCTGCCGCATTGTTTCCATATGCAGGTTTTGATAGTTCTACTTGTTAGCAGTAGCTCCCATATGCTTACATAGTACTAAATCAGCTAGCTGCTATTTTCTGAACACTCTGCTCAAAACAGTAGCTTCCATGTGTACCTGCTTACTTCAGTTCTGGTACTTGCTCACAGGGAGATTCCCACTACTTCAAGCCACTATTGATGCTTTTTGTTAAAGGTGGAAGGGTCATCTAGCTTCAGTTTGTACAAGATATGTGTGGTATTGCCTAGGTCCCTGGTGATCAGTTGTCTATCCCGACTGAAAATTTGATCCATTATGACAACAACATCCAGATAGAATTGCATGTGTATCATATAGTGCTATCAGAGTATCTACCTCTGCATCCCTCCTCTGTCAAACAGGAACAGAGCATCCAACAATGATCAGTGACAGGTAGGGGGATGGATTTTATATAATAAAATGACAGATAATTCCATTTAAGTTGCAGCTGCTTTCATTCCTACTCAAATGCATTTGATTGAAAATGAACCTTGACAAGAAAAATACAAGTAGAGATTGGTCATGGACAGGAATCTCTTCATGGAGCTGATTATTTTGTAGGTGGTTAACTACTTAACTGCACATGCTTATTTGTTTAATTGGCTCTTTACTTGGTATTTTCCAGAGGAGCTGCACTAATATGGAAAGAGTGTTTGAAGCAGCGATTTCATCTGCTATAGTGCAGTACCATTTGTGTAGTTTACCCTTTTGATCGATTGTTGGTAAAGATGGACCCACTAGCCTCCACTTGTGGATTCTTTGATCTGCTGGTGGATGAAGCCTCCATGATCGGTCGTATGCCAGAGTCTGTATATATATCATCTGAAAATTCACTAGAAACACGGTGTGCATATATACTAACTGGTTGTGTTAGAATATAAATTTTACACATATCCTTCACGAAATTAAATCCTTCTGTTAGCTCTCTCACATCTCTAAAATCAGTTTATGTTACATTTTGATTTGTTAACGTTTCTTAAATCCTTCACGAAATTGTAGACATTGAGCAAGAGAAAAAAAACAGAACCACATAATTTCTTAACAAATCACTTTTCGGAGCTGGGATGATAGGGAATGGATTCATGACCCTGAGGACAAACCGGAGGTAGTATCTTTTTCCTTTACTGCTATGACTTTAGATTCTCTGTCAGAGTATTGTGGTTTTAATTTTGACCACTTTGACTTTATTAAGCTTTTGGCATGGAAGTTTGTGTCATATAAGCTCTACTATCTTCTGTAACTCACAAACCTTTGCACTCCATTATCTCAAATGTATTCAATGGTTAATGTGCGGTAGCAATTTGTTCTTTCAGGAGTGCAATGCCGGCGAGCAGTCATCTCAACTTCCCTGTTTCTATGTGTTTTAGGCCCAGTAGTATACTTGAATTTGGTGATTCATTACCAGTGAAACAGTACTGGGCACAGCACTGATCCTTGAGACACAGTGAGGTATCTGGTTCATCTTACTTAGAGCCAAAAGAACTGATGGTTAGCATCCTGTCACTGTTATTCATGAATCTACTCTCATCCTGTCACAGTAAAAGTTATTTGACTTGTTTTCCTGCAATTTGACTTTTTATTTACAATCATAATGGAGTCAAGTGCAAAAGGAAAATGTTTGCAGACTTGAAACATTGATATATGTCTTCACTTTTCAGTGTTTGTATTGACTGAGAATAAATGCTGGTTGTTTTGATATGCATGAAATCATTTGCGCTTTCTACTTCTACTGAGTTCCACATACTGTTCTTTTCCTGAGCTAGCAATGGAGGCAGAATTTGAGTGATAATAATGTGAAAATAAATGTCATAGCTGACCTGTTCTTTTATTGAATTTGAGCGATAATCATGTGAAAATAAATGTCATAGCTGACCTGTTCTTTTATTTTAACTATAAACCAACAGGTAAAATGGGGTTTGGATCTTCAAAGTGAGCATGAAAGATGCATCACAGAAGTTGCTTTTGGTGGCCGCCCAGTAATAATTAGAGATTACCCAAAGGTTTGCACTGTCCACTTTTCAGTGTTTAACTGGTCTTAAAACAAAATGAGCATACCTTAAGACCTTTCTTGTTAGTGCATATTCTATTCTGTCTATCATTTTTTGTTCTAGAACTAAAGGTGCCAGTTAGCACTATGGACTGCTTAATAGAAATTTTGTGGGCATAAGTTTATTAATTGTTTGCGTGTCATTGGTTATAGCAAAAAAGTAATCAGTTCTAAAATTGTTTACAATTGGTGTAATGAAGGTTCACCAAGAGCAACTTACTCACAAAAGAAAGTTTCTGCTGTTGAAATCTTGAAAGGTAGGTCACTGGTCCATCATACTGGAACAATATGTAGAATTTCCTAATACTTTAGGGATCATGGTCTGCGCTAAAGATAGTGTCATGGCAGAAGATCTTGCAATTTAACCATTCTCTGTAATTAGGCATTATGCCATTTTTTAGTTCTTCTTGGCAAATTTAATTATTAGTTCTTCTTTGATTGACAAATTTGTTGTCATCAGATAGGTTATGTATGCGAAAATGTAGGACATTGTAGTGCCTTTCATATGGCTGCAGTTTAATACAGATAACTCTATGATGTGAAATACTTCGTATTTATTTGAGTTCTGATCATTCTGTTTGCTTTAATACAACACTCTTGATTTGAAGAGGTTTGTAAGCAGAGAGTTGCTGAACTGAAAGGAAATCAGATGGTTTATTTTTTGTTTTGCTTTCGTCTTTTAGTCATCTCAGCGACCAGGTAATATGATACAATGGTAGTTCCCTTTTGAAATTTCCATGGATCCAGTGTTACCAGCACATGCTTTTGATTTAGTCTAACAAGTACTTCGCCAAATCACAGCACTGTTCAGACTTGCCAAATCAATTGGCTATGAACTAGCTTTTTATGACTATTGTTTCTTAACTGATAGCTCTTAGAATGTGTCTCCCAACATGATCTAATAATGCTAATGAGTTATGCTAAAAAAATAATGCTAATGAGTTAGCTTTGATTTTTAACATGATTTTTGACTAACCAGAGTGATAGTATGTACTGTTTAATGGATCAACATATCACATCATGTTTAATGGATATATATGATTCGTTTCATGTTTCGTCACATAGCTGAGCTCCAAGTGCCGGCAGCGGGATGGTTTTGTTGAGGCCCAATGGTAACATGATCGTACATAGGAAAATAGGATCAATCCCATATTATGTTTGCTTATTATTCTGGCCGATTATGATCTACATTAAGTTTCCAAATCAAATTCTTGGAGTTTTGGTGATATTCAATGAATATGTATGTTATCAGAAAGAAACTAATATTGAGAAATATTTTTTTAAATCATATTACCATTGGGCCTCAACAATACTATGCTGCTTTTGTTATTTCTATAGGTCAAAAATTTTATTGTACCTAGAGGTCAAACTCAAGTGCATGAATATGCTCGCCAGAGTGAGGTACTCGTGCGGGACTGCTACGCCAGGATCCCAACAGATGGCCATGACTTGCAGGACATCCTCGGTGACCATAGCGGGACTGCTACACAGCCATGAAATCTACAGGTTCATCGCTTTCTACTCTCTCATGTTCTGTAGGCAATTCGGAGGATGGAATGACAACGATAAGAGAGTAGAACGCGATATTTTTGGAGGGTTATATATTACCAACGTGTCCATAATATTCTATTTTGACTAACCGGAGTGATAGTATGTACTGTTTAATGGATCAACATATCACATCATGTTTAATGGATATATATGATTCGTTTCATGTTCTGTCACATAGCTAAGCTCCAAGTGCCGGCAGCGGGATGGTTTTGTTGAATTATTCAAAATATTAATCATTTGTTTGAATTATATTAATATTATTTTGAATTCTGTTTGAACTCGTGGCTCTGTGTGGCTCTTGTCACTTTTATTTGTTGACCTATAAATGCACGTGTTCTTTTTACCAAATTTTACTGTGTTCACAAATTGTTTTTTTTCCCGTAGCAACACACGGGCATGGAATGTCTGCATGAAACCACCACCGTCTGATATCAAAAATATCTTAGCCAGATAAAAATATAAAATAAAATAGAGTTGTTTGTCGATAGTTTCAATTATGTTAATACAATTTTTGATTTGATTATGTAGTCGTTTGAATTATAAAATATTTATGTCTATGCGTGTCCTGTCATGTATATTTGGTAATCTAAATAAGTATGGTTTTTTTTGACGCGCCAATTTTATCGCTTTTACAATTTTGTTTCTTTCCCGTGGCAACGCACGGGCACGGACCTAGTATAGTCTTTAAGCGCATGCTAGTCCTGTGAAAAGGTGGCAGCGATGTACTTCATACTAGTAGACAAATCGTTGCTGGTGCTAGATTCTTGGAACAGAGGCATTAACTCCATATGACTTCAGTACTTTTCCGGTTATTGTTCCTTGTTTTTATTCCTGCATGTTGTGCATTTTGGTAGAAATGTTTCACCCCTGAAAGTACTGTTCCTTGTTTATTCCTCAGATTGACTGACAAACAGAAATACTAATATGCATGTTCTATGTTGGAACAGAGGCATCTACTCTGCTTGATTCTTTAATTTTGTGAGAATATCATGCTGGTGCTCTGCCTCTACTCCTGCAGGCTGCAGCTGTGTTGTGTATTGCACAGCTGAACAGCAGCGATGCAGCATTATTATGGAACGAAATCTTGAGCATTATAAACGAAATATTCAGTTCACATGTACATGAACAGCTGGACTATCTGAAATTTGATCTGTCGCAACTCGAAATAACCACACTGACGACGATCGCATCCACGGAGAGAGCTTAATTAGCTTACAACACAACAACGATGGACAAAACAGTTCAGATGCAGAAGAACCCTCTCTCTGCTGGCTAAACCCTCCTCATCCGGAGCGAGCTAGATTTGATGAAGCGTGCCTCTCCACGGCGCAGCTCGCCGGCCGACGTGGTGGCTTGATCACCTGTATCGCGCGCCGCCGCTTCGCGTCCTCGGCCTCCTGGTACCGTCCGTGGAGCCTGCGCTTCGTGGTCTCCACCTTCTTCTCCTCGTCGGCGATGGACGGCGTCTTCTTGGGCC
The DNA here is from genome assembly GCA_004135705.1 of Alloteropsis semialata. NCBI lineage: Eukaryota > Viridiplantae > Streptophyta > Magnoliopsida > Poales > Poaceae > Alloteropsis > Alloteropsis semialata. The sequence continues at coordinate 16,830,166 of CM014275.1, forward strand.
GCGCTGCGACGAGTGCTGGAGCCTCCATGATCTCTGCCGGCTTGGCGTTGCTGCTGCTCACGACCGGCCGGGCCCTATTCTTGGGCTCCGCCGTGCCGCTGGCACGGTGGCTGGTGACGACGAGTGGTGCCTTCCGTGGGCGAGGCTGCTCCTCAAGGATCTTCGTCGCACCCTTCTCCAACTTCGCGTCGTGCTGGGGAGGCGGCGGCGGCGGCGGCGGAGTAGACGGGAGGGCGTCCAGGACAGCCGTGGCCCTGGCAACCTCGGCCTTGACGCCCGCCCTCCACGCGCGCACGACGTCGCGCGCCAGCTCCCGGACCCGCTCCGACGAGTGCTCCCTCATGAGCGCGCCGACGGCGCCGACGAGGTCGCCGGACGCCACCAGCAGGCAATTCTTGTCCGCGGGCACCGCCCGCAGCGTGGCGAGCGACTCCGCCATGGCGTCGTCGAGCAGCGCGCACAGAGCCTCCGCCTTCTCGCCGTCCCGCGGCGTCGCAGAGCAGCTCCACGATCCGGGACCTCGCGCCCCGGAACTCGTCGCGGCAGAGGAGGATGCCGTCGGCGTCGGCGGCGGCCTCGATGGCGGCGTCGATGAGCGCGAACGCGCCCAGGAACGGCTTCCAGCGGCGGAGCGCCATGCCGCCCGCGAGATCTGCCTGCCCACGGCCCTGGAGTAGTTCACGAGAGCGATTGAGATCCCGCCATCCGTGGTGGACGATTCCTTATAAATTGCGGCGGGCGAAACCGAAACGAATTCCAGATGAGTCGCGTTGGTTTCACGGGCGCGCCACGCGCTTCTCCCGGCAAATTTCAAGTCGCCCCCCTGCGCAGCCTCTCCCAGTGCCTTTCCCATAAGCCCAGAGGCCAGAGCTCTCCGGTGAAATCACCGCTCAACCAGTCAACCTTGAGCCCAAACCACGCCTACCCCCAATGGCCCAATCAGGGCCGGCCCTGTGTTTTCAGGCGCCCCGGGCCAAATTAAAATCCGGAGGCCCCTTTTATGAATTAGTTGCAAGAACACTTTAGAAAAATTTGCACTTTTATCAAGGGACCTCAAAGATGGCTAAAACATACACATGTAAGGAAGAAAAAGATCATGGGATAGTTGTATGCTTGTTTTGGTGGACAATGATGTTGCCGGTTCACATGTAGCACATGAGGACTTTGTTTATAGCAGCCTAGGACCTTGGATCAGTACATGTACAACTTAGATAAACTTTAACAAACTTTTTTTTTAAAAAAATAATATTTATGACATCGAATGAATAGCAATAGAGTCATTATGAAATATACTTTGATATTTTACTTATTTGATTTGAAAAAATTGAATATTTTTCTTTATAAATTTGGTCAAAATTTAAAAAATTTGACTTAGGACAACCTCAGAATGTCCTTTATTACAGTACGGATGGAGTACTACTATAGCTTTTTGAATTAAAAATCTATGTTTCCTACTTAAAAAGGGCCCAATTCAGGTATATACTATGATTCCACTTTAGCAGTTGTGCAGAAGATATCGAGTTTAATTTATGGTTGCTCGGGCGTTTCATTCTGTCCCGACGACGACTCTAGAACATAGACTCCACCCACTCGGTCTCCAAGTCTGCTGCGGTCCCCTCGCCGCCCACTCGTGTTACATGCACATGCACCGATGGCTGAGAACATTTTTTTTTCAAAAAACAAAAAGTTTCGAGGAAAAATCAAGAGAAAAATTTTGGAAGCTTTTGAAACAAAATTTTGAAAAAAAAATTGCAAACAAATTTTAGAGCAAACATCTTAAAAACAAAAGCTATACACAAAAGATTAGTAACCGAACAAAATTATAGAAACAAATTTCATAAAACATCTTCAAACAACAAAGTTTTAACTCACATATTTTTTTAAAAAAAATCAACGACATTTCAATAAAAAATTAGAAAAAAAACTCCAAAACAAGAAAGTTTATACACAAAAACTGAGAGAAGAAGAAAGAGAAAGGGAACGGGAGATTGAGGGAGAGAAATGAGGATAAAAGTGGTTGTGGGCCCCGCACATGTGTAAAGGAGAAAGACAGAGTGTTTTTAGAAAGGAGAATGTGACGATCGGATTGACTCTTTTTTTTGAAGATAACGATCGGATTGATTCTAACTCGATACTGTATAATTCTAACCAACCGTACACTCAAGATCGCGCACAGAATATGTTGAATTAATTTCCCAATTTGAAAATATATATGTGCTGTCGCCGTCTCTTTCTCCTTCCTCTCGACGTCTTCCCGCTTCTACCCACGAGGCCACAAGGCTCACAAGTCTATCGCCTCCACCGACATGTCTAGTCGCTCGAGGTGGAAAACATGCGGCGCGTTCATTGACCACGATTGGGGTCGTTGAAGAATGTGACATGGCTCATGGGGTGTGAGGACGTCACCAGAGAATAACACTTGTAAAAACGGTGTGAAAAGTTTTGAACGGAGAATCGAGGAAAGGTTGAGATGAGAAACAGAAGGCGGCAGCCACCTCTTTTGACACAAACCGAGCCATGAGGGCATGAGTCCGAGAAAGATCGACCGCTCAGCTCTGCGCGTGCAGCCACGCGATGGCATCGGCGAAGCAGTTACGGAACCGGTCCATGCCGTCCGGCGGCAGGGAGACGCCCACCTCCATCCCGCCGGGGCCGCGCCGGCTCTCGGCCACCGCCACGGCGCCGGTCTTCGCCACGGACACGATGTCCACCTTCGCCGGCCGCCCGAAACCCAGGTCCAGCTCGTACACGCGGAACCTCGGCGAGCCCGCCACGGACAGCATGCCCATCGCGCCTGCGATCTCCTTGATGCGGTCCGTCCAAGCGCCGATGCTGGCCGTGTTGACGCCGCTCACCGCCTCGTCGACGGCCGCTGCCACCGCGGCGCACGCGCTGAACAGCCCGCCCGCGCCGCCGCCCGCGAGCACGCCCTTGGGAGCCAGGGCGAGCGCCGGGCCGACGCAGTTGCCGAGGTACCTGTCGGGGAGGGGAGGGTTCATCCGCGCGCGGTGGTCGACGGGGAAGAGGAGGCAGGTCCGGCCGTCGTTGTCCGTGGTGCTCGCTGCGGGCGTGGACGACGACGCCTCTTTGGCTCGCTGGTAGCACGACCAGACCAAGCCCAAGGTGGCGACAAGCGAGGTGCACCGGGGCGGCGGCGCGACGCCGAGCCGCGCGGCCTCGGCGGCCACGACGTCCTTGACGCGCTGCACGTCGTCCTTGGACAGGGTGAAGGTGGCGAGGAGCTGGTCGGTGGGCACCTCGACGAGGTGCTTCTCATTGTTGCTCGACGGGGACTGGAAGAAGGTGTCGTAAAGGCCCGTCGGATCGGGGACGAGGCTCCGGTCTATGACAGGGGGCGGCGGCGCTTCGGCGCGTCTGCACGCGGCCGCCGCCCAGGTGTGCAGGAAGTGCGTGGAGCTCGAGCCGTCGACGGCGGCGTGGTGCACGGCGACGCCGACGGCGAGGCCGCGGCGCGCGGGCAGGAGCGTGGCCTGCAGGGCGAGCAGGGCGCCGCCCGCCGGGCCTGTAGGCAGCGCTGGCACGAGTGGGCCGATCCTGGCGACCTCCCGCGGTTCGTCGGTGGCGAGGCCGTCGATGCCGTCCGCTTCGCCGCCGTCGCCGTCGTACTCCGCGACGGTGAAGGCGACGCCGTCACCGGGGCGGTAGTAGAGCTCGTAGCGGTTGGACGTGCCAGGGGTGAGGCGAAGGTGGCCGGCGAGCGGGTAGAAGGCGCCAATGGCCTGGGACAAGGATTCCTTGAGGTTGGCGAGGATGGCGGGGACGTC
>CM014275.1:16834950-16846493 GCA_004135705.1 Alloteropsis semialata
TAAAAGCGCGGTATGAAAAGCATAAGTAAATAATTTATCCTGAAGCAAGTTATGAATGAAATAATCTACGTCTTCAAGATTTTAAAACCATTGACCGGCCACATCAGGATGGCGAATATACAGGAAGCCGGTTAGGGTTGAACCCTAACCGCTCCTCTCACGAACCATCACCGATGCCGCCATTCTGCTGCACCGCCCCTTCTTCTCCCTTTCTTCTTTGCTCCAATGCGCCACCGCCCCCTTGCACCAGCCGCTGGTCGAGGCCGGCCGGTCAGTGGTCGGAGAAGCCCAGCGAGGCTGGGCTTCATGGCCCCCGGCCATGCCTGATGCCTGGACTGCGGTCCAAGGCCACGACACGGCCAAGCAGTGCGGCCGGGGACGGCAGGGCCGCTACCGTCGGTGGCTGCTGTGCACCGGTCGACGTTGCTTCGCTGCTCCAGCGGGGCGTGCGGTCAGGCTTAGCGTGCCGTGGTGGCAGGAGCGCTAATCCCTACAAGGAATGATGCTTGGCATGACGGTTTAGTGGTGACCTTTTCACAAATCATCATAGAATTATACTATCTGTGACAGGTCAATGTAGGGGTCATACAACTGTGACAGTGTTGGACGTCATAGAGTAGCACAGTTCAATATAGGGGTCATACAACTGTGACGGTGTTGGACGTCATAGAGTAGCATACCAACTCAGTTGTAATCCGTGACAGACGACTTGTAGTGATGGTTTTGGTCATAGACAAATCATCCAACATAGCGCTGACTGTACATAGGGATGATGGGACCCACCTATTGTCCTCAGTTAAATTGTGCAAAAAAAAGTGCTGATCCAAGGAATCGAACCTTGGACCCCTCGAGTCAACAGAACTGTCTTTACCACTGGGCTACTGCTCTGTAGTCTAGTAATTTGTATCGCTGAACATCTTTTGTACTAACTGCATTGCATTGAGATTAACGAGGCCTTTGACTTGTCCGCAGAGGCATCCGCGCCTATCCCCCAAACACAATCCACCGCGACCGCGCCGCCGCCGCCGGTATCCGCACAGCAGTGTGTCCGCGCCGGTCTTGATTTGCGGTGTCCGCGGCGGCTCGGAGGCCATGGCGGTGGCGTAGGCGTTGGCTGGTAGGAGGATCTGGCAGCAGTTTAGGAGGAGGTGGCAGTGGCGTAGGAGGCGCAAAGCAGAGTTCTCCGTGCCGTGCCGGCCATTCGATTTGTGGTGTCCGCGGCGCCGTACGCGGCCATGGCGGCGGCATAAGCGGCAGCTGGTACAATACACGTGCTGGCAGCGTTGTAGCCGATGGCGGCGGCGTTGTGGGCGCTGGCAGTGGAGTTGGAGGTGGAGGCGGCACAGGGGGCAGCGACGACAGATCTGGCATAGGCGCTGCTGCGGTGGCAACGGTGTTGGCCTTGGCGAAGGGCCACTGAGGGAAGGCCGAACTGTGGACTGGACGGCTCCGTGAAGGCTTCTCCCTGCATCCCAAATTCCCACCTGAATTGGATTGGTATGAAATTCGATCTGCAATTTAAATCGGAGATATGCTTGATAGTCGATGTAGTGGTTCTAATAGAGTTGAGATGTGCTTTTTTCAATTTATGCAGATGGATAGACGTTGGGTGCACGGTGTGCTCTTTACGCCTGAGTATATTTCTGGTGTCAAGTCTTTCATGAACTTCATCAGAGAGAGGTTCACTGAGGCTGAACAAATTTTGTGCCCCTGTACTCGGTGTATGAACCAGCACTCTTTGCACCAAAATGATGTGGAGAGGCACCTACTGATCAATGGCATGTCCACTACATATACAAGGTGGATAAACCATGGAGAGCCCATGGAGGTTCATGTTTTGGAGGAACCGTTACATCAGGATGGAAATGCTAATTTATTGGTAACTGAGGACACTAATGATGGTGAATTGGATGGGATGTTAAGGGACCTCGTCAGTTCTGAACATGTAAATGATGATGGACATGAAGATGGAAACCCATCCAATGCCGCTGCATCACATTTCAAACATCTGATTGAAGAGGCCAAGCGTGAACTATATCCTGGTTGCACCAATTTTTCAAGGTTGTCATTTGTAATCAAGCTGCTCCATGTGAAGTCATATTATAGGATCACTAACTCAGCATTTACTGTATTTTTGAAGATATTGTCAGAAGCTTTCCCACAGTTCAACACTATTCCAAAATCATATGATGAAGCAAAGAAAATGCTCCGTGAATTAGGACTTGGCTATATATCAATTCATGTGTGCCCGAACAATTGTGTGCTATTTAGGAAGACATATGCAAAAATGGACAATTGTCCAGTTTGTGAAGCATCAAGATGGAAAGATCCTGAGAAGAAGAAGGTTCCTGCAAAGGTATTGCGGCATTTCCCATTGATCCCTAGGCTACAAAGGTTATTTATTTCGAAGAAATCATCTGAGGAAGTACAGTGGCATAAGTTGAAGAGGAAACAAAATGAGAAGGAAATGACCCATCCTGCTGATGGAAAGGCATGGGAAGATTTTGACAAGTGCTGGCCTGATTTTGCTGAAGATGCACGGAACCTAAGACTTGGACTTGCCACAGATGGTTTCAACCCTTTTAGCAACATGAGTTCATCTTATAGCATGTGGCCTGTTTTTGTGATTCCATACAACTTGCCACCTTGGTTGTGCATGCAAGAATCTAATTTCATGATGGCTTTGTTGATTCCCGGTCCTCGTTCACCAGGGAAGGCCTTTGATGTTTTCTTGCAGCCTCTTGTAGAAGATTTACTTAAGCTATGGAGGGGTGTGGATACATCTGATGCTATCACCGGAAAAGAATTTAAGCTCCGTGCTGCGGTATTGTGGTGCATTCATGACTATCCAGCATTGAGTACTCTCTCCGGGCGTACCACAAGTGGGTACTTTGCTTGCCTCCATTGTGACAAAAATCCTCTGTCCTATGCCATAAGGGGCAAGCTATGCTATATTGGGCACTGCCGTTTTCTTCCTAGAGGTCATCGTCTGCGCAGGGCCAGTGATTTTGAGTCTCTCCATCAAAGCAGTGTCAAGCCAGGTACTTTCACCACAGAAGAGCTGCTACAAGAATTAGAAAAGGTTAAAGATGTTAGAGTTGGACAGAAAAGGAAGCATTCTGGGAATCGTGTGCCAATTTGGGGTATAAGGGTTTGCTTGTGGGACTTACCATATTGGTCATGTCTGAAGCTTAGACACAATCTTGATGTCATGCACATTGAAAAAAATGTGTGTGAAAGCCTGCTTGGTACCTTTCTTGAGATAAAAGGGAAGTCTAAAGACACAACTAATGCAAGGTTAGATCTTGCTGATCTGAACATTAGACCAGAGTTGCAATTACAGCATAGTGGAGATTCATATGACATGCCTAAAGCTCGATATACGTTGTCGAAGTTAAAGAAGACTGCATTTCTTAAATTCTTAAAGGATGCCAAGTTTCCAGATGGGTATGCCTCTAATATACAAAGATGCTTAACTGATGATGCAATCAAGTGGCAAGGCCTAAAAACTCATGACTGTCACATTTTGTTGCAAAGGGTTATGCCTGCTGGGATGAGAGGTTTGTTGGATGATGACATCTATCAAACAATTGCTGAGTTGGGCAAATTTTTCAGGGAATTGTGCAGCCAAAGACTGAACAAAGATTTGTTAGCTCGAATGAAGACAGAAATACCTATCATATTGTGCAAGCTTGAGAAAATCTTCCCCCCTGCTTTTTTTGATGTGATGGTTCACCTTGCTGTCCATTTGCCTGATGAGGCCATCCTTCGGGGACCTGTGCAATTTGGTTGGATGTACCCAATTGAGCGTCGCTTGTATACTTTGAAGAAGTCTGTTAGGAACCCAGCACGTCCAGAAGGCTCAATTGCAGAGGCTTATGTGGCAGATGAAGCCATCACATTTTGCTCTAGATATGTGGAAGATTTGGAGACAAGGTTTAATCGGCTTCCAAGAAATGTTGGATTCTCAGATGAATCAGCATATACCGTTGATGTTTTTGGGCACGGTGTTAATCTTATAGGTGCAGCTGATCTTTTCTACTCCGAAGAAATTGAGGAGCTGGGTTGGTATGTTCTCAATAATTGTGTACAGACCGAGAAATACATAAAGTATGCTCTGAAATCTATATCTGTGTATATTACATTCATTTGTTTTTTTCTCAGATTAGTCACTTACTTAATTTCTTTGGAGTTACAGAATGTTTCAAGATGAATTAACTGCATCAGGGGTGGCTGCTGCAGATCTTGATAGAAGGACTAAGAATGGTTTTGCGATTTGGTTCAGGAATCATGTTAGTGTCTAAGTGGTATCCTATTATTTCTGTCATGTTTTAGTTAATTACAATTAGGCACTAAGACATTCCCTTTGCAGGTGTGGAGGTCGAATGCAACAGATGCGGTAGATGATGATTTATTTGCCTTAGCTTGTGGCCCTGACATTAGAGTAAGATCATACTCCACTTGTGTTGTCAATGGTGTTCGGTTCAACACCGCCGAGCGTGACAAAAACAAGAAGACACAAAACTCCGGGCTGACCTGTAGAGCCACACATAAAAAAGAGATAATTGATTTTTATGGGACACTTAAAGAGATTATTGAGTTACCATACACCGGCAAGGATGATGGTACAAATCGATCAATTGTTGTTTTTAGATGTGACTGGTACAAATTGGATGGTAAGCATACCTCATTAAAGGATGATGGGTTCTACAAGAGTATCAACATTAGCAGCTTGTGGTACAAGAAGGATTGTTTTATTTTGGCAACTCAAGCGACACAGGTTTTCTATTTGCCGGATAATAAGTATGGACAGAATTGGCGGATTGTTCAAACATTTAAGCATCGCCATTTGTACAATGTGTCAGAAATAGACGGTGTCGTATCCACTGCTGCACCGTATCAAGAGCAGACATGTGTTGTGGACATTGGCAGGAGACCAGAAGTATCTGAAACTTTATCTGACGTGCCTTTAAACCGAGATGATGAGGATGTTGTCGTTGTTCATGCTGCTGAGGTTGCTCTCCTTAATAAGAAAAATCAATTAAATACTACTAGTGAGGCTGAAGAGTCTGCTGAAGAAGAGGATGACACACTAATGGAGTACTGTAGCGAAGAAGAAGCTGCACCTGTAGAGGTAGATAGCGATGATGAGTAGTTTATGCCACTGTCATGTAATATTATGTACTGTACTATTTTCCTAGTTCAGTTCAAGTACTAGAACCATGTACTTTGTGATGTTTTCTCCAACTACTTTCTGATGTTCGGCATCTATCCTCCTGGCTCCAACTACTGCTTGTTCATTCATTGTTTAATCTAGATCAGTTTGGCTGTTCTATCTTGGTTGTTGTTACTTAATTTGATGCTGCCTGCTCACCACCAGCACTAAGATAAGCTCCAGTTAGGGCCTCAACAGAATCTGCCATCCACTTACTTTTTGTGGACATTAATTTTGCAAAATTACATAACAGAGGAATAAACTGCATCAAAAGAACTAGTAATTTTGCAAACTTACATAACAGAGGACATTGCCATTGTCAGTTGTCCTACTGCAAAAGAACTACACATTACATAGTTCAAGGACATTACCATTGTCCGAACTGGTGGCAAAAGAACTACATATTACACAGTTCAAGGACATTACCATTGTCCGAACTGGTGGCAAAAGAGCTACATATTACATCAGTCTTCCTAGCAGAACTACTTTTTACAAACTACATCATTCAATCTTCAAGCTGTCTCAACTTTCCATAGTCTTCCAGTACGCACCACACAAGACCCCAACTACAAGCACAAAGACAATGCTACTCATCTGTGTTCCAAAAGTCTTCCTTGCAGCCAACACTTGCAAGGCTGCATCCTTTGCATCCACCTGCTTCTCTGCCTCCAGTAGTTGTTTCTCTTTCTCACACAGCTGCTTCTCATACATGCTTTGTAGTCTAACACTTGCTTCTCTTTCATCGGCAAGATCCCTATTCAGCCTCCTAACTGCATTGCGAAGGTCTAGAAGCAAGGTGCTCAGAAAAACATTGTACTTAGGATCGATCCATACAAAATGCCCGCAATCCTGAGCCGTCTACAAAATAGGTAAAATACATGTCACCATAATGTCAATTTCATCAGTTCAAATACACCTGACCATCGATTCAATGAAAAAAACCTTACCCACACATTACTGCATCTGTAGTACCTCCTGCCAGGGTTGGCATCACTCCATGATATGAGCTTGAAGCATTTCTTGTTGCACTTGCAAATTACCGGGGGGTTGTAGTCGAGAGGTCTTTCACGGCAAGGGACAGGGGGGCCATCACGGCGACCAACAACAGTGCCGTGGCCTGTAGATGTTGACCCGTGAGAAGCAATGGAGCTCACTTCAGACATGCCTAATCCATATAGTCACAACAACTCAATTCAGTAATCTTAACTGTAATCTTATCAAAGCATAAACATCATTCAATTTTCACTGGAAATCAGATCTAAATTCCGAAGGTTAGGGTTTCCACAAAAGATTGAGATCGAGAGGGAGAGGGGGAGGAAGGAGAAGGAGCTTGGAGTGGCTCTCACCGGTGAGGATGCGACACTAGCTACTGGAGTCGCCGGCTGGTGGCGGTCCTGACCATGGGTGGTGAGGAGATGGCGCCTGGAGAGGAGGCCACTACCGTCTGTCGATGAGGAACAGGGCCGCCGCCCTGGAGGGGAGGAGAAGGGAGCGGCGGCGCTGCAGGGGGCTGAGGAACAGGAGGCCGGCGGCGGACTGGATGAAGAAGATGGGGGCGCTGGCTGGTTGCGGCGTTCACTTATCACTCCATGTGGGAAGGGCATGGAATGCGGCGCCCGGCGGGTAACGGGTAGGTGGGACTTTAAGAACAAATTTGCTCTTTATGAACTGGGTTACTAATGATAAGTTGTATTTTTTGAAATTGTAGTTGTATTTTTTGATAAACTAGTGGTGATGCACGTGCCCAGGCACGTGTTGTAAAAATCCAATAAATAAGAATTTTAGTTTTTTAACAAAAAATTAATTAGCAGAAACACAAAGTATATAATGGGTGATACAGCTAGTAATGTGTGAAGAAATTTTAAGCCACAAAATACATTGCGACGACACTTCAAGTATCTTTATTCTTTATCAAACAAAATTTATCAGGAGGACAACACAAAGTATATTACAAGCACACTGAAAGGAAATATTTCCTTGTAGAACTGACATTAAGAACAGCCTGGTTTTACAGATATAATAAAATTTTAGAATACAATCATTTTTGCTTCTAACAAAATGAAATTCGTTCATGCGATCAAAAGCACTTCTCCATGATCAAAGAACCAGGCATATCAAACACCAGTTAACAAAACATAAAAAATCAACACGGTGGACATAATTAGAAACACAACCATCATCATAGTTAATTAAACATATAAACATTACGCTGACATCGAACCATGTTCCAGACCCACTGATACTCAGGTTCACAACTCACACCATCATAACATAACATATAATGGCCTAGAAGTTGGTTTGAGGCCAACTATAGAACGACATCAGTGCAACCCAGTTTGCATGCAACAAAATAAAGAAGAGTCCTCAACATCAGCCAAAAGAACAACCAGATGAATTCCTGCAATGATTCCTTGCACATCAAAGCCCTGCCGCAGCTAGTGCATCAGCAAACATTGGGTTTCCATGGATATAAGCCTCCATAGCTTGGTGATTGCCTCGTTCTTCATCAGAACGGGAGGTCGAAGCTATGATTCCATTCACATGGCTCATAAGATCTCTAATGCCCCACCTGCTGATCTTCTTGGCACGGCAGAAATAGCATCTGTAGATGGTCTTGTCGTACTTGTACTTCAGATCTGGATTCTTGCTGTTTAGCATAGCAAGAGCTTTGGCCTTTGCCTTCTGCATATCATCCACTTCGTCATCCGAGTCATCTGAATCGTCGGAGCCATCTTTTTCCTCCACCGGATCAACAACATGACCAACAAGTCCATCGGCCACATGGGTATCTTGGACCTTTCCTTCCTTTTCAACTTTTTCAACAACATCAGCCACATCGCTCGGAACAGAGCTTCCTAAGAAGCAGCAATTATTTGGTTAATTTAGAAACATGATACATGGAATCAGAAAGATACCTTCTTATAACCTACCAATAGTACAACAGAGCAAAGAAAAACCAAACATCTTAACCCGCACTTGGAGACTTGAGAGAATTTGGTAAGTATTGTCATCCATGTATCTATCTATATATACATCTTAATAGCCACCATGTTTATTTTAACCAAAGCATAACTTTTTCGGCAACAAATTATTCTATATAAGGACAGAACTTCATCTATCTATTATTTTATTGTATCTATTTATTCTTCTATTCTATACCTATATTATATACTATTGTTTTTATTTTACTATAAAGGAACAAATGAAAGAAATATGAATCAGACATCAGACAAAGACTAAACAAAGAGCTTTGAAATTCAGGCCTAATGGCAGGACCAAAATTTGAATTAATCCTGAACAGGGTGCTTCAAATATTTTAGTTAAGGCTAGTATATTGATCAATAATATCATATTATTATCAAATATTAATCCCAGACGCAGGACAGTGAATTATCATTCTTAAATAACCACCATGTTTGTTTTAACCAATGCATACCTTTTTTCAGCCACGTCTATATAAGGACAGAACATCTGAGAAACCTAATATTTGGAACTACCAATTTGGCTCAGATCAAAAGATAATAAATAATCCAATCACAACCATTATCACAGGATAATCAATATGACATCTGATCTGACATACTTAAAAATCCAATTGAATCCAAATGGTATGCCATTCATTCATCCAATACAAGATGCATTCAATTCAACTATGCAACTATGCAATATGGTGAAAACCTAGTCTAACAGCATCTAGATAGAAGGTCACTGATTCACTACGAGCATGCAACACATAGTAGGAAACCATTACCTTCACCCAGTGCGCGCGGAACTTTGATCCCGTGTTTCGACGTGTCTTCATCGCCGCCGATCGCCTCCCGTCCTCGCTTCCCAGTCATCTGTGTTCATGTTTGGATCAATGCAGTTGTAGAGAACAAGCTCAGATTAATACAGAAGTATACAACGATCTATAATGTAACACATCTAACCTTGCTACCTCAAATCCGGACGAGGCAGCCGAGAGAAGAAGGGATCGCCTGGATGGGGAAGATGAACAGGGCAGATCGGAAACTGAGGAGTCGAGGTTAGATTTTTATCGCCTGGATGGGGAAGATGAACAGGGCAGATCGGAAACGACTGAGGAGTCGAGGTTAGATTTTTTGCAATTATGAAGTGAAATGTCTTTGTTAGAGTAGCTAGGCTAAGTGGTTGAGCATTGAATACGATTTTGGGGACGGGCGCGGGATGTATAATTTCGCGGCCCGCTCCACTCCACTTGGCATAGGCAATTACCGTTTTACCCCACCAAAGTGAACTACACGGCCTCCCACAAAAGCAAACTGATGAGGACGTTTTGGTAATACAACACTGCCCTATATACTCGGCTAGCACCACATCCCACCCAGGTCATTCCACAAATCCCTACCACCCAGGTACTACAGAGCCATCCCGCCGCGGCGCCGTCGCAGGTCCACCCGATTTTCCCTTCTCACAGGATTCTCTGGAGCAGGACATGGTGAGTTGATGGCCAAATCTATGTCGGTCATCACAATAGCCATATCCAGCTGACTGTGCCACTCCACGTAGTTGTTTCCAACTAGTGTGGGAATGGCCTGAATGTAACTCACTGCATTAGGTCCTGAAATTGACAATTCATATAGAGTGAGAACATAATATATCTGAAATATTGCATGTATCAATTTAACTTTGGTCAAAATTAATACATACAACATCCTTCTACGCCAATTCTATATCAGCTTTGGCCAGAAAATAGAATCAATGCATGGTTACTTGAACTTAACAATTCATAATATTGCAATTATCAGTTTTGGCCAGAAAATAACAATATCATAAATAATCTCATAAAAACATTTCTAATTCTCTAATCAAATATCCATTTGGTTCAATTTGACTAGAGAATAAATTACGCAATGGAAAACAATAAAATAGACATAAAAACCTTAATTTCAGAAGCATTCTACTCTCTGTTAAAAAATTATCCTTTGACAAAAAATTAACAGAGATATATACTTGAAAAACTTGCAAAAGGAACAAAAAAACCAATTCAAAATAGCTTCTAAAATTCCAAAACTTAATTCGGAAAAGTTACTGCACAGGTCGGCCCGCGGAGGAAAATGGCCCACGGCCTCCTTTCGCGCGCGCTCCGCAGCAGCTTAACAGCCCGGCCTTTTCCGCACTGCAGCCGGCCCGTCTCCACGCGCTCGGCCCGGCCCAGCCACTCTGGCCTGCTGCCCACGCCTGTGCGCGGCCCAGCTCCCGCGGCCCGGCCGGGAACCCTACCGGCGGATGAAGAACGGCCGTTCATTTCCGCGGATCGGAGATCGGCGGCTCTCCGCCGATTCCGTCCGATCAAAACCCGCCGGCTGCCACTCTCCGTAACCCTAGCTTCCATTCCCCCTCCCCCCGGCCCGCCTCCGCTCCGTTCTCCGATGCAGCGCCCGACCAGAGAGAGAGAGACCGTGGCCGGCCTGTCGCCGGCGACGGCGTGGACGAGCGCGAGTGCCGCCATGGCCGGCAGCACCTCAGCGCCCTCCCCTCGGCACTTTCCCCTTCCCTGAGATGCTGCTGCAGGCCCCTCGCCCGCGCGCGCGCCCTCTGTGGAGCGCGCTGCCATCGAGTGGCTCTGCCGTGGCATCCCCTTTCCTGCATGATGGCGGTGGTGGCAATGAGGAGAAGGACCAGGTAAGCTCTCCCCCCCGATCCCCTCTCTCCCCCGGATCTAGGGTTAGGGTTAGGGTTCTTCGGTGTTCTTGATTTCTGTTCTTTGATCCGCTTTGAATCTTCTCTTTGGTGTTTCCCCATCCCCTTTCTTGGATGAGAATTGCTTGGGAAACATTTGAACTACCCCGGATCTAATGCTACTTCTAGGAAGGCGACTGATACCATTGTAAAAACCATGAGGATCACTAGTAAGCATGTCGATCACGGGTGTCTCTTAGTTACATAATGTAACGACCCGAAAATTTAAAATCTTAAATCATGGTTTAACAAGTTTTCAAAAACTTTTATCGATGAGTTTCCAATCCATCTAAATCCCTTCCTGTCATTTCTAAAATCCAATCTCCCGATCTTTCCGAAGTTTTCGAATTTCCAATCTTCCGAAAATCCCGTCGACCGTTCTTTCCTTCTTTCGTCCCGTTCCGCGCGTCGCGTCTCGAGCCGACCGTCGCCGCGAATCCCGCCTCCCTTCTCTCCTTTTCTCTCTTCCCAATTTCCTCCTCTTTCTTTTCTTTTCTTTTTCCTATTTTTCCTTCTTTTCTTTTCTTTCTTTTCTTTCTTTTCTCCCTTTTCTTTTTCTCCTTTTTCTTTTTCCCTCCTTCTTTCTCCTTCCTCCCCGCTTCTTCCTCCTTGGCTCGCCCGCACCACC
>CM014275.1:16850812-16904360 GCA_004135705.1 Alloteropsis semialata
GGGGCTGGGCTGGGCGCGGCGCTGGCCTCGGGGCGGCGCGGCGGAGCGGCGTGGCGCGAGAGCGGGTGCGTCTGGAGTGAGTGAGGACGCGGCCGAGATAATATGGGTCCACGGGTTTGCCGTGTGCCCAGATCCGGGCACACGGCAAAGGGGGGCTTTGCCGTGTGCCCAGATCTGCGGCACACGGCAAAGTGTATTTCCAAAATATTCAAAAAACCAAAATTTGACAAATCAATTTGACAAAATAATGTTAAAATCACTGAACATGGTAAATCTTATACTTTTTTGAATGAAATCTATTATTTGAAATGCATAGACACGTAAATAGTCTATTATTTTATGTAGATCGGCACCACGTAGGAATTAATGTTTCGAGACACAAATTTCAAAGTTTCATTTCAATTCCCACGGTTAAGGACTGACATTGGACTCTATAACATTAATATCAATTTTCTACAAATTTTTTCTTTTATTTCATGTATTCAAAGGTCAAATTCAATTTATGTCAATACAAATTCTAGAATTGCAAATAATAAAGTAAAATTACCTAATGAATCCCGAAAAATACCAAAATTAACCGTGCGAAATTTTATGTTCTCTAGTGCCTATAGAAAAAGTTGTGAAGTCAAACCTCATTTCAAACATCACTTCGTCCATAAACATGACCACACACTTCTCATATTTATGAAACTTCTCGTGAGATGCTTCGATTTGTAAGCAAAGTATATGACGAAATGTGCGAAATCTTTTATATTTTTTACCATAGCCTTCTTGTATGATATAATGACAAATTGACGAGTCTCATGTTTTTCAGACTTTGTTTGGATTTTAGAGAATTTAAAAACTATTCCGCTAATCGTATGTGGTAACGATTTGTGAACTTAATATTCGCAAATTACCTTGAACTCTTGGATAAGGTCTTACACATCATATAATAACACAAATGTCAATTTTCATCTCACTTTGTTCTTTTATTTCATGTACTTGCAGTTCAAATTTGACTTATACGTCAGAAAATGTAGTAATGAAAATTAAATTTTAAATATAGCAAACACTGCAAGAAATGAACGAAATTGTAACATGGAGTAGCAAACACTCTATGTAGAGGGGATAAAATGCTAGGAATGGTTTTGAGAAAAAAATTTCCTCAACTTTGCCGTGTGCCCCTGGGAGACACACGGCAAAGAACCTGTTTGCCGTGTGCCGCAAAAAGAACACACGGCAAACAGTGACTTTGCCGTGTGCCTCCCAGCGGCACACGGCAAAGACTGACGGCCGTTAGGCCGTTAACGGACGTCGCCCGGACATGGCATGTGCGCGGCGCGTGCGGGTTGTTTGCCGTGTGCCTGAACTCTGGCACACGGTAAAGAACGCCTTTGCCGTGTGCTGCTGGCCGGGCACACGGCAAAGTACCTAATTGCCGTGTGTCGTTCCTTTGCCGTGTGTCGTCGTCCTGGCTCACGGCAAATACGGACTTTGCCGTGTGCCCGATAGAAAACACACGGCAAACGGCCGGGCACACGGCAAACCATGGGTTTCCGGTAGTGCGTTGATTCCACAGCGTACTCAAGGTATATCCTTTGTGTTTATGCTTCAAATAAACCATGTTTTTCTTTGTCTTACTTGTGTGACATGTAGTCTTTCTATTATGAAAAATCGCTTTATGCTCATTCTGGCCTCCTAAAATGTGCTAACAATTCTGTAATGTTGGAAATGTTATGCTGAACTGTAAAACCCTGTTGGCTGGTTGCCAGATTTTAGCTCTCATGAAAATTCTGTCATTAACATCTGTTCTGAATCGTGATTACCCAATTGGCCCCATTCAATCGAATGGCTAACAGACCGAGAGATCATCAAATGGTTAAACAATGTGTGTTAAAAACCCAGTTTAAACCATTTAAGTGAGCCACCCTAGAACTTCGTCACTTGGTAGCTATTGAGATTGCAACAAGAGGTGTGCTCTTGGGCTAAAAACTGTTTGGTAGTAAAATATTGTTGGAAAATCTGTTGTCCTGACAAAATATCCATTGACCCTATTATAAAGCCAAGTTTCATCTGCAATTCTGCATGATCTACTTAGAAACATGTAAATGTTGCCTCTTTGTTACCTTTTTTTGGTTGGCATCAACTTATTGCTTTCATCTCTGCTAAATGAAAAGTTCAGTTCCATTAACTCTATACACTAACATGGTAGTAGAAAGGGATATTTACTCTCCTTGGCTACTTGGACGTGGTGATATGTCATACATATTTGCCTTTTTACCCATCTTGTCTGAGTTTCCATGTAGTATCTTCATGTTAGTCCTGCTTTAGTGACATGGCTGCATGTAGTATTAATTCTGAATTACAATTTAGTTAGCTTCATCTGGCAAAAGTTTTATTTCCACTACTCCCATCATTTTTATCTGAAGTGGTCTGTATGTTTACATTGTCAAGTATTCGTGATTAGCATGTGTTTTCCGTCAAAATACAAACAGGTTTCAGTTTATATTGTGCATCATGATGTTGTTTAACTATATGACATTTTTCGCAATTGCTCAATTTTTTTTGTAAAATTATTCAATAAACTAGCAGCAGAGGGTCATATAACCATTTAGAATGTTTTTTCTCATATTAAAATGTAATCATTGGAGACATTGATTCATCATAAATATCTCTCTGTTTGCATCTACTTTCAAAAGTTCAATTTGTGAGGCCCATCATATCCTGTTTACATAGGACTAAGAAACTGATTAGTACACTTCACTTTATCCATGTGCTTTTACTGTCTTTTAGTAAATGGCATTTCAGCTACTTCAATTCAAAAAATTCTCAAGGTATCTGTGCAATGCTTCTTTTCCTATTTGATGCAAAGTAGAACTTTCAAAACTATGAAGATTGGTTCTATGTTACAATTATTCCATCTTTAGAAATGTCTTTGAAAAGTATTCTTTCTATTAGTTACTGGTACTCTTTACAATTCCAAAAGTAGGTCGTTTTTACATTTTTTTGCCTCATCACCTATTCCCTAGGTGTAAGTCATACTAAAACTTATAGGCATTTTTTAATACTGTTTCCTTCTTTGCCCTTTCTTAATAAATGCTAGCACTCTCACAAAGAAACAAGCCATCTTTTTCAATGTACTATAAATGAAGGGCAACAAGATCATTTAACCTACACAAGTCTAAACAATCTAGATTTGGAATTGGAGGGAGTATAAAGTTATAAAAAATACTACACTACAAGAGATGTTAGGATAGGCGACGTTTCATTTATGTCACAAAAATAGTTAATTTCGTTATACTTTGCATTTTGTGACATTAGCGTGACGAAAACTAGTTCGTCGCCTATAGTGTGTCATAAAAGATATAATGTGACTAAAACATGTTTTTTCGTCGTAAAATTTGTGACGATTCTTATGTCGTCACTAATTTATGACGCTTAGTTTTCATCGCTGTTAAGCCTGAAAATGTCACAAATCCTTTACCCTGGATATCTGTGCAAGTGCCACGTAGGACAGAAAACGTCACAAAATATTTTGTTCATATGAAATGACGATGATTAGGATCTTACATGGCATAACAATTGTGACATTTTGATTCATCACAAAATATCCAATGAATTTGCAAAGCCCACTAATATAAGTGAACAAGCTATTATGAGCTACGCCCAATTGCAGGCCATTATAATTTACACATATCAACCATTTTATTTTATTTTATTTTATGCATGTTACAGCCCGTTCCCTATTCAACCCACTACAAAATATTGCAGCCCATGGCACACTCAAATCAGAAGACATTCAGATCCAAAATAACATCAAATTGGTTAAATCATCGTTCACAAAATCCCAGTTGTACAAATAGCGTATAAATACCAAAGCACATTCACAAGCAAAATACAATACCAAAACTAAAGTTGCCAAGTCACTGGTCCAAATCACTAAACAAGGAACCATTAATCGATCATAAATCTGGAAGGAAGCTTAAGAGTTCTTATTCCCCTGCCTGCTTCACAATACCCTACAACAAAATTGATTATAAAATCAGTTCTGGAAGGCCATAAGATGCAATAAACAGATTATGAAATAAGCAATGAGGTGTTTTATCAATTACTAAGATGAAATTATTCATAATGGTGATTAAGTAATACAATCATAGTTCAACCAGCAAGGAGAGCATATTTCAGTTAGGCTAGCTGACGTGAGCTAGCACTGTAATATTATCTAGTTTATTATTCTACTCAATGACTGATGTGTGATTATTAAACATACCCTGAAGTTGACTAGCCACAAATTTAGTGGCACTACATTAAACAAACAATAGAAATTAATTGGCCTAGAACTGCAGAAATGGCTACAACTACTAATTTCAATACTTTAGCCAACATGCAAGGGTTCCATTACTATAGAACTACTTTAAACCTGTCTAACGTTAATTTGGTGCGAGGGACAGCGATAGCCAGTCCAATGTTCCTTTGGTGCGACGGTCATCGGTAGAAGAAAGATTGCTATATATTCTTGATATATACATTGCATGTTATCAATTCTAGCAGCTCATTTCACATCAAAGGACCGCCATGTTTCTTTTTGATGCATATATAGATTTAGCTAGGAAGCTGATAATACTAAAGGAAACATAACAATCAGGATGACATACAAGGATTAAAAAAACATTCAGAGCATCTGGTAGTGCTATTGTACCTTAGAAACTCAAGCTCTTTCCCAAGGCAAATTGGACATGTCAGCCTCTTGCCAAGATCCGCCAAGCTGTGGCATGAAGAGCATGTTGAGAACACAGAGCTCCACCAACTGTGGCAAGCATGACAAAAAGGAAACACAGAAATAAGCAAGCATCATGAGTAATTAGTATACCACAACAGTAGAAAGCAGGCAGAGAATATCTCAAGCATACCACAACAGTATGCAAGATCCATGCTGCTGGGATATTGAAGCGTAAGGGGTCAATCCTGGTGCTTGGGTGCTAGCTCCAGCTGAACCGACTGCATACATGCATCAACAACAAGGAATCCATCAGACACCGTGAATAAGACCGAGCCGAATCAAATTCAGATTGGACTGACTGATCACTGACCCTTAAGGTTTCTTGGAAATCTCTGTTGTCGGCAAGATGCTCGACCATTCATGTAACTGTGCTTGTTGTTGTTACCTGGCCTGTAATCAGCAAAAGAAGGCATATATATAGATGTTTCTGAGAACTATATGATGCGTAGAACTAGCTAGCACAGTAGCACAGCAGGTGTTCAACCCAACCCAACCATGTCCTATCTCAGGTCCATACCACAATCAGTTAACCATCATGAGTTGAGCAACTAAAGCAGAACAATAGTTTATGCGGAAATATGGATTAAAAAGAACCTGGACATAAACAGCCTGCTATGACATCTATGCAGATAAGCAAACAGACCTAGACTTGCTTTTACATCCTTGCAAACAAGCAAACAGACTTGCTTTTACATCTCACTTCAATTAGTTATTCACACATTATCCTTCATTCTGTTACATATTCAGATCTGAGTAGTGAGCACATGAAGAAAGACAGTAATGATCATAATTGAAGTAATTGCAACGGATAGCAATCCAAGCACTGCCAATTATATATCTGGCAAGTCAAATTAACCATGAACAATGGAATAATCTGTTAAAAGGTAGAGAACGAATTATCTCAGGTGGATCTGCCGCAACCACCAAACCAAACTAATTAAGATTACAGGATGATTCTACTCTCAAGTATTCCAATCAGAGCTAATTAAAATCATAGGATTCACATTCTCCTCTCTAGTACTCATCGAGCTCACCTGGGCCGAATCCCCTAGTGGCCGCCGGCACTGGATCTCACCGCATCGAGCTCACCTGGGCCGAATCCCCCTCGTGGCCGCCCGCACAGGTGGCGACCGTGGTCCTGCCCGGCCGCGCCGGTGGCTCGCGATAGCAGCGCCGCGAGCTCCATCAGGCCACGCCGACAGCCCAGCCAACCCCTTCCCACGCCGCTGGTGGTGCCGGCCACACTCAGCCCTCGTCGCGGTAGGATTCGTCGGGTCACCCTCCGTGGCCGGTGGGGACGGGAGGCCGCGGCTGAGGCTCGGGGCGCGAAGGGCGGCGGGGCACAGTAAGGGGTGCTGCCACTGCTGCTCGTCGTGGTAGAGTTTGGGGATGGTGGCCGGAGGGGAGGGGGGAGGGGAGGGGAGGGGGAGATTTGTGCGTGGTTGGAGTGCCAGGGCTTCGACGAGACGACGACTTGGCGGCCGAGAGGAAGAAACGAGCGGACGTAGTAGGTTTTTTTTTTGTTTGCTAGATATACGATATGGATCATAAAAATGATTTATTACTCACTGTTATCACTACTTGACATGGTAAGGTGTTGTTTCGTGAACCTGAAGATCCTAGGTTCGAAGCACTGTGCTCCATTATTTTTGCAGATTGGTATTGGTATGGCATGTTGTTTTAGACCTCAATTTCGATTCAAACCTGAAGTGCACCAATGTTTCTGCTCTTTTTTTTTTCTTAAATCAGAACAAGGACTATGTTTGCAAATTTTTGTTTGTTAGAGGATTTCAAAAATTCAAAATCTTAGTGGTTTTAAATAGTAATTCAAAGTGCAAAAACAATGACACATGGGACCCACCAAACAAGTACAAATAGATAGTTTTGATACTCGGATTGCTCTAGGGTCTAGGAAGTGCATTAATGTTGAAAAATGACGTGTGAGACTAGCTCCTCAATTTTTTGAAAACAAATTTTATGAGGAATCAATATTGCAAATTTGGCACAAATTTGTGACGTTTATCATTTAGCTTTCATGACGATATAATGTTCGTCACGATTTCGAACGGTAATCATTTGTGACGATTTTGAGTTAGTCTTAGTGACAAACAACTCATTTTCATCACAAAACCATAGTCTCCAATATAGAACGTCACAAAACAGATTGCTATAATGACAAATAGCTCTAATGTCATGTGGTATTTGTCACAAAAGGTGATATGTATTGTAGTGCTAGTCAAACTCAAACAATCAAAGTTATGTCTCAAAGAGTAGAAAATTTAATGACATGAAATAAAAGACAAAGTCGAGCAAGTGTTTTATACTTTATCAAGTACACTTGCTCATTTTGACCCCCATAACTTATTCATGTCTATCGTGAATTCTTTGAAATAGAAAATGCACTTAATATCCCATGCATGATCTAGCTTCATCTTTTGGTTTGAAATCAATCCTTGCAAAAGGGTGCACAAATGCTACTTCAAATTGAATGGTGATCTGTCTGCAGCAAGACATCATTGTGTATAAATTTGTGTATTTCACCACATAAAAGAATTTTAAAGTTAACATTTCTCCTCAACTTGAACTAATATTTTCTTTGGACTTGCATTAACAGTTTAGGAAGCGTGCATTAATTTTTCTTTACTATTACAATTGATATATCACTGATATAAATGGTATGCCTGTTGGCTGCAAACTCCTATGGAAATTTGACATATTCTTCTACTTTACAGCTTCTAGGATGCGTCACTTGCTGGAGGAATGTGAAGTCTAGTTTCTACAAGATTACTGGAGTCACGGAATATCTTTCACCTCTTTATCGTTCAAAATACTAGTTTTAAGCTTAGAACTGAGTAGTTTCTATGGGCATCTTTGTGCTGGAACAAAAATATGGAGATTCGTTCAGGCCTTCAGGGGATATGCCCCTCATAAACTTCAGCCTTTGATTCAGCAACTGATTCAGGGGATATCCCACTTGCCTATATCACAGCTGTTGTTTCTACTTACCAGCTGCATTTGAAACTCTGCTGATGTGTTACATACATTTTGTGCTGTGCCGATCTGGGTTATATGCCAGACTCTGTGATCACTTGTTATTCCTGCGACTTGATTTGAAGCAATGGACTGTGCACATGAAAGAGAACATACCATTCCTCGTACGGTTTCCTCCTGTGAACTAGGTACAATAGAATGCCCTGCACGAGCATTTGCTAGGTAACAATTGTGCATAAATTCTGATGTTACAAATTTGCAACTGAACCTTCTCGTGAACTTCTGATAACTCTATATCGAATTGGACCCTTCAGTTTTCAGGATTCTACTATCAACCTGAAAATTTCAAATTGAGAATGGAGGCTGACTAAGAAACATGGAACTGACCAATCAAAAGTTTGAACTAGATGGGTGAAATTTTCAGAACTTTTTTTTGAGACCCGGAATTTTCAAATCTTGGATGAAGAGGGACGGTCTAGGTTAGAATTACCAAGAAAACACCAAGAATACTAGTAGTAGATTAGTAGATTAATAGGCATCAAAATCTTGGATGAAGAGGGACGATCTAGGGGATGATGCTGGCAAAAGAGTTGACTTGTCAATGTTGTCATTAACGAAATCACGAGTACAAGTTCATGGGTTTTTCCACCTACTTCTATACTTTCTGGGTACAATCAACCGTGTATGGCTAGCATATTCTTCTCACACCGATTTAGGACTCCCAGTTTCCGACAGCTTAATAAATAATAAATGTCCCCGCCCCCACTCGGGCACTCCCTCTCGTGCTCGCCGCAGCTCTGCTTCACTTTACCCAACCACTCCACCTCCACTGGACAGAGTCACGGAGAGGAGCTGAATCTCCAAAGAACCTAGGGTTTCCTTCGCCCCGCCGCCATGGTCGCCGCCGTCACCGATGCGAAGGTCCTCCCGCCGCATCCGCCGCGGAAGGCGGCGTTCTCGCTGAGCGTCGCGGCGTCCCTGGCGCGCGCGCACCGCCGCCTCGCCCAGGCCGCCGGCGCCGCCGTCACGGGCCTGCTCCTCGTCAAGGCCACGGGCGACACCTTCCTGTGCCTGTTCCTCGCCACCGTCTGGCTTCTCGTCGCGGGCGTGGCCGCCGTGAACCTCGGGCGCGTCTTCTGCGGCGGCGACGCCTGCGCCCTCGTCGCCGCGGGGGGCAGATTCCTCTGTCTTGCCGGGTTGTCCATGGTGACCTTCTCCGCCCCTGCGATCCTGGTGTTCGTCCACCGCGTGGCAGCGGCGGACTCCGACAGCGACGACAAGGAGGTCAGGAAACGCCGGGATTTAGTTGAAATTTATAGCTCCTTTTGGATCCAATCTCGCTTGTGCAGGGCCGTTTATCTGATAGCCACTGCTTTGCGCAATTAACCGTCATTTCCGTGCTCATAAGCTTGTTGTTCTCAAATTGGTTTGCGTTTTGCTTGTGCACCAGGGACCGACTCCGAGGGGTTTGGCAGCGGCAGTAGAGGAAGTGCTGGGCAATCGCACCGTCATGCTTGGAGTGCTAGCTGGCCTGCCCTTCTATGTGCTCAGGATTGTTGGGGGTCTTCAGAAGGGGTTCTCGCTTTCCCTTGGCAGGGGCTCTGAAATGAGTGCTGTAGGGACCCTGGGCAAGGACTCGGTCTGGTGCTTCATCCTCGTTCCCGCTATTGCACTGAGAGTTTGGAGGGTGACCCGACTGGATTGGCGATGCTGCAGCGCAGTTGAGGTATAAATCCACAGTTTGCTTTGACTGTCTCTCTGTGCTTATGCAACAGAATAGCTTTTGTATGTGAAGGTGTGCATCTGTTAGTGTGTTTGTGCGAGCATTTTCCTCTGGTTTCCCAATCACAGTGTTAGTGTAGAATTTGTTGGCCTTGTCAACATGAAGAAATGGTGTATACTGAACCACAAGTTATGCTTTTATTGGGAGCGCTACCAGGGTTGGTTTTTTTCTTTTGGTATATATGGGAGCTAGTGGACAATTAATTCAGATGCTTCTCTTTCCAGGTGATTATAGAGTTGCTCAAATCATCTGTAATTGAAAACCAAAACAACACATTTGTGCACATTGGATCAGGCACCCTTGACCTTTGTGACTAGGCCAATTATACAGCTAGTAATGGACTTTCAAACTGCCTATCTTAGCTAGCATGTTCAGTTTGGCACCCAGGGTGTATCCTTTGCCCTGCTGTATCCCCCAGTTATCAAGAGCGTTATGTGATTGTTGATAGACTTTTTTTTGTAGCTTCCAGTACTAAATCCAGATACTCTAATGTATCAGGTTTTACCTGAGAATGCACAAGTTATGGAATGGTAATTCGTTCTCCCAAATGGCTAAATTGTTATACTCGGGTGGGATTGCCGATTAGTCCTGCTCCTTACCATCAATTGGTCTTCGCTCTTCAGTCCACTTTCTGTTTTGAATTAGCTACCATGCAAATAATTTGAGTCCCTCTACATTACATTGTACATATACTAATTGCATTCTCTATGCCACTTCAGCTCTGGGGTGCCCTGCGTAACATGTTCTTGTTTTTTGTCCTGCTGGCTAGTGCTATTGACCCAAACCTTATGTTTATGGAAGTATGTTAGAGATTAGTTGTTACGCTAGTTACGGTGGCTGTTCTCATCTAGTTGCAGTTGTTTAATGCCACACTGCCTGTACATGTTAGGAGCAACGTTCTTTGGTGCTTCACCATTTGAGCTACCCAGAGGACAAAAACACATAATTGCACCCATCCCTAGTTGTGGTTATGGTATATGACAGTTCTCTATCTAGTTCATAGCACATCTGACTTGCATGCCAACCGATGCCATATCATTTGGCTTGCATTATTATCTCAGCCTCTCAGGCACTATATGTGGTCATATCTTAGGTTGTGAGTTGGTTGCCTAATGTCGATAAACATTTATCCATCCAGATTTGTATGCATCTGTTCTAAGTAATCTGTTGCCTTTTTTCAAACAGAAAAACCCTTGAAGAGGAGAAAGCTCTGTGAAGATGGGCAAGGAGCTACAAGCAGCACCGACTCTTTGCTGATGATTATTTGCTGCTTCCTAATTCTCCGCATCTACGAACTTTATTCTGTTATTATGGATCTTCTGCTAGCATGTAGTACTCTCATATGGTATGAATTCCAGCAATTTGAAAACAATTCGTGTCTATGCTGCTGGAAGCCTGGAACATGTACCCTGCCCCCCTGGCGTGGCCAATTGTATTGAGGAGTATGACTTAATTTGCTTCTTCTTTGTCACTGCAATGTTATCCACTACGAGATGGTGCTTCTCCGTACTTAATTTGCTTCTTCGATTTATGTGGTGGTTGTGTTCTATGGTTGTCTTTTCTCTAAACCCGAAATTGTTCAGTTTTCTTCGTTCATGCTGTCGGTCTTCAAATGTTTCTTGCAATTGCCCATGTCTCTGATGCTGTCAAAGTTAACTGTCAAGAACATCGAATTTTCTGTTCTATCCGTGAAAACTGTCTACAATCGTACAAATAACCCCCATCTCCTTTTTATTTGAGGACATATCTGAAAGTATCCCCTCTCCTTTTTTTTTCATTCGAGAAATGTGAATGATTGGAGGCTCGAAAACACCTCTATTCCTAAAGGGCTTCCTTTTCTAATTCTGAGCTCACCAGCCAGTCATTCTTCATCCATCTACAGTTATTTTTCAAGGTATAAAAAGTGTGGCAAATAAAAGGAAATGGCATTATGACCACTTGCTATGCACAATTATCTGGGTTCAGCAAGCATGGGCACGCCCCCATTTTCACTATCATTAACAAAGGTTAGAAGGGGGCTTGCTGTGTGGTAGCGGTGCATCATTTACTTGACTGGGTGTTTGTTTCCCACCCAAATTATATAATCTAGTTTATGAGTCAAGGTCACCATGGACCACCCAAATAATCTCAAATAAACTGCACATGGCTAGCTTATTTCAGATTATTTAGTGGTCCATGGTGACCCTTTTACCATAATATCTTTGGTCTATAAGCTAGATTATATAATCTAGTTGCTAAACAAACAAAGCCTAGGCCAAGTAGTGTCACCCCCGAAAGAAAATGACGTAGTATTTTCCTATAATTAAATGTATTGAAGTTACAAAAGGTTTGGCTCAACCAACATGTAATCAAATGTCGAATTAATATGAAAAGGCTCAATCAGCATTTCTTGTAAAATTAATTAATGAACCAATCTTACATAAAAAAGATGAATCACTAAAAAAGTAAAAATTGAAGTCAACAAATTTGTAAGAAAAAAGTTCACTCGATGAGAAATGTTGAATAGTAAAACGTTGGATTGACAAAACCAAGTAATTCAAATGTTGAGTCATCACGAAATAGATATGGGAAGAAAGATCTTAAAAAGAAAAGATACGAAACATAGTACCCTGAAAAGGAACGTGGTTAGAAAAAAAATCAGATAAAAGAAGAAATGGTTGACCGGTTGACTGCTAGCAAAATTCGCTAGAAGCCGACCGACCACTGGTTGACCCCTGCTCGTGTTCACTGCTGCTCTGTTTCACTTCACCCAAACCACGCCGTCCTGTTCCTGTGCCTCGCGGGCGCCTGGCTTCTCGCCGCGGACCTCGGGCGCGTCGCCTGCGGCTACGACTGCGCCGCGGTCTTCGCCGGGGCCAAGGTCGCCGCTCTCTCCGGGTTCTCGTTCACGGTCCTCTGGAGCCCATCCCTGCTGGTGTGCATCCACCGCCTGCGGGCGGCGGCCTTCGACGCCAATGATGAGGAGGCCAGGGTATTTCTCAAATTCAGCTCGTTTTTACCCAATTTCACTTAATTTGATCGGCCATATGCATATGTGTTACTGAATCACCACAATTCCAGTTCTCAGCATGTGCTGATATGCACATCCTTTGCATATTTGAAATGTGCTCACCCCTGTGCTCTTCTCTAACAGAGGGCTCTGTCAGCAGCAGCGCAGGAAGTGCTGTTCTACCCCATGTTTGCAGTGCTTGCCACCGTGGCCTTTGTTGCTCATGCCTGTTGGGTGTCTGCTGAAGTGGGAAAAGATGATTTCTATGGGGTCTTTTGGCACTGAAGTGATATGGTGCTTCATTATCATCCCCACTGCTGCAGTGAGGATGTGGAGGGTGACGCGACCCGGGTGGCGATACGAAATCGAGGTATAAGGTATTCACTTTGCTCTGAATATCCCTGATGTACCTGAAAATCTTGTAATTTTCATGTGTTTCTTATGCATTAGTAGCCTGTTAATAGCAACACCAGGCAAAACTCTCCTATGCTTTCATGATTGTGCTGTAACTTTAGGAACCTGTTGCTATTGTTGACATGAACAAATGGTGTATGTCGAACAACTAGTTATACTGATTATACCTTATGATGAGATGCTGCCACTTTTGTTTTTTAGATATGGGGAAGGTGGTCAATTATTTTGGATGCTTATCTGCTCAAGTGGTCGTAGAATTACCCTAATCGTCTGTAGTTCAAATCGAAACACCTAGTTTATGCAAATAGGCTTTGTTGTACCCTTGATATCTGTGACTAGGCCAATGATGCAAGACTAGTTAGGTTTTACAACACTTTGATACTGCCTATCTTAGTATATATTTTCGGTAATTTGATATATATTAGTCTTGGTACCCCATGCTACTTCGCTTAGTTGCATCCCCCTCAAACGCATTATGTGGTTCAGTAACAATGAGTCTGTTTGTTGCTGCCGGTACTAGATCAAGATAGGCCACCATGTAGCAGCTTTTGGTAGAGAACACACAATTGATGTAATGGTGATTTGTGGTCTTGACATGGTTAGGGAGTGCTGGTTAGGTCAACTCCTTACGCTCAGTTGTTATTCGGTCCACTGCATGTTTTGAATTAGCAGCCTTCTTTAGGAGTTCTCTGTAAAAATGACAAAATACTAAATAATTAGGAGTATTAATTAAAAGCAACAAGAAACAATCTGGATGCATAAATGTTTATCGCTCTATGTTAATCTAAAACCAGGCAGTGCCACCAGAGCAATGCAGTCTAGTATCCTATGGAATAATTACAGAATTTGCATCTTTCTCATTTCAGCATAAACTTGTTCAGGTGCAATTTTAATCAGCACTCACAGTTGAAGATATGAACACTTCAGTGCCTGAGATAATGAAACGACAGTGGAAGACAAAAGACATGGCATTGGCTGGCAATTGGCATGAAACTCCAATGTTCTATGAACTTGACAGACGGCCTTTCATCCAAAAAAAAAATTGACAGGCAGCCACCACAATCTCACTCTCACCCAGGGATCAGCGAAAGGTGTGCTGTCGCTCTCCAGATGGCTTAAATGGTGAAGTAGCAAAGAAAGTTCTCTAAATATGGCCATATGAGCCACCACTATAACTAAAGTGTAAATCTGATCAACAATTCTTCTATGAACACAGAGTCACTAGCACTACTGTCATACAGCAGGACTTGTAAGAAATATTACATGGAACAACAACCTGGTACCGATGCGAAATGAAGAGTGCAATTTCTGCATGTATATTATATAAGAATTTTAATCTAAGAAACTCGAGTGCCCCTAATGTGTGCTTCCAAATTTTCTCCATCTACTATCTTTACTTTGTTATTATATGCTGCTAGCATAAATATTCTCCTACTATGCTCTACGGATTCTGGCAGCTTGAAGATTTCTGTGTCTACGTGCTGGATCCCAAGAACAACCGCAAGAACACATATCATGCCGAAGTGGCAATGAGTTGTATGCCTTTAATATGCTTTTTTCGTCACTAATATCCTAGTATCCTTGTATGAGATGAGACACTGCTTCGCTGAACGTAATATCCTACTGGAATTGTGTTCCAATCTTGCTTGATTTGTGTGGCGGTACATTTCTTCAGTGCTTTCCTTTTGGTAGATGCGGCTTTGACGATGTATTTGCTTCATTACTGCTGTAGCCTGTAGGATGTCTTAAATATCTATGGTTCTTAAGCAGTACATGTGAATTTGTGTCCCAAAATATTCCATACAATGGTCCGTGCATCTGTCAGAGTTGTTCGTGATGCTTCATTTTCACATGTACTACTGTGCAGCTGTGAAAATTGTAACCAATTGATTCGATCATCGTTTTGAATCATTATTGCAAGTTTTTTTAAGAACGTGCACATGTTTCATTAAGAGAAAAAAGGTTTACAAACATAAACAACACACAAAAGAAAACACGACGACAACAATACCACCAACAGCTCAACGCACCACGCTAGAACAACAATTACAAACAAGAATAACCGCGGCTCCACAAGGATGCCTTTATTGGATAAGACCGACCGACGAGCTTGTCAAAATGACCCTAGCAGCAAAAGAAAGAAGAGACCTGCTCCAATTCCACACCTAAGAAGGTTTTATTGTAACCAAAGCTTACCATTCGAATGGCATTCTTGGCAAAAAGGGAAGGAAAGACAACGGTGATTTTGGCAACGTAAAACCTAGTGACCATGAATGGCTACAAATTATACAATGCTGGCATTTTTGCTAGCTCAACATGCTACGTTGGATCCGAGTACACTCGTTCGACTGCGACTACCAAATTACGGCTGATTGTTCAATGCTCTGTTTTCGCTAACCTGTCGTCGAACGCACAACAAGCGGTTTGGAAGCTTTGTGGATAAAAAATCACGGGTTATTTAATACCAGTCCATCAACCTGTGCTTTCGCACGGGTTAATATTTTAAAAAGTAATTATATTTGAAAATTACTTATAAATTAAAATCCTATCTAATAAACAAAATTGTTTACATATTACTCTTTCATTTCTTTCAATACTTCAACATATTAATCATATAGATGTGCACTTATCTTTTTTTCATTTGTGATTGATCTTTAATTAGTAATTACTTTATACACTTTTTCATCCATATTCACACTTTTTTCATTTTGTATCGTACCTTCATACATTATATTTAGCATAAAAATCAATATTTTTCATCACTTACTCACATATACATGTATAAATGGTCTACATGGTGACACTTATCATACGTGTAAACCTTAACTTATTGTTTCTATATTAACAATGATAAATAGGTAATTTAGAATTATATATTAGTTTACTTTTAGACTTTTCGGTAGGATGGATATGATGATAATTAGATTAAAATTTAGGTGTTTAGTTTAGATTATATTTAATAAAGACATACATGGGTAATTTAGATACAAATTTTGAATGTCATTTTAAGTTATCCTTTATAATGACATGCAGAGTAAATTAGATAAATATTATGGGGTTAATTTAAATTATTTTTCATAATGTCATAGCTCGATAATTTAGATAAAGTTTTAGAGTTTATTTTATAATATTTTATAATGATAGTGGTGGGTAACTTTTTAAAAATTATAATAGACTGCCTATGGTTATTAGAGTTTACATGATTGATGTTTCTGATTTTTGTGAGAATTTTTAGGATTTATCTTTTTTTATAGCATGTCTTGTAAGAACTAATGCGGCTCCAATTAAAATATTAAGGCTACATTGCTACCAGACTATTACTTTGAGCTATTTCTCATTTGTTAAATATTTGAACACAATACCTATATAGATATATACTTATTATTTTTCATTCGATTGTGATAGATTTTAGTGAGTAATTACTCTATAATGTTTTGATACACATTTATAATCTTTAAATATTCACTTTGCATCACATATATGCGCTCGAATTTATTTAGTAAACCCTAAGTTTGAACTATAATTTTAACACAGAAATCTATATTCTCATCACTTCCCCTATATCTTTATAAATGAGTACACACATCATGCGTATATGTCTTAATCACTATATCATAAACTAATAAAGTATAGAATACACGATTTAGAATCTTTTATTGGTGTATATTTTCTATTAAGGTGATTTGGATTTAACTGTAGGTTTACCTCATGTTATTTTTAGTAATGACATATGTGGGTAATATAAATGTAAAGTTAAGGGATTACTTTAAGTTATTTTTTAAGTATTCGTAGTGGGTAATTTACTTGCAAATTTAGGAGGTTATTTTAAATATTGTTTATAATGGCATAAGTGGGTAATTTTGATGAAGATTAGGGAGTTATTTTATTTATTTTGTATAATGGCAGAGGTGGGCAATTTAGATATAGATTTATGGTTTACTTTAAGCTATTTTCATAATGGCCTAGATGGGTAGTTTTTTTTTAAAAAACATAATAGATCTAATGGCTATGATGATTTGAGTGTTCCAATTGATGGCTAGATGTTTTACTTTTTTGTTAGAATTTCTAGATTTCTCTCTTTTTCTAGAGTTTCCACCTAGAATCTTAGGTGGATTCACTTGGAGGCTTCAAAAGGAGTCTCCAATTAGTAATAGTAAGATAAGATTTTTTCCATTGGCACAGGCTATTTCGTTGTTGTGTACAATTAGGCCCTGTTTAGTTCCACCAAAAACGCATAAAGTTTTCACCTAGAGAACCGTGTCAGCTCATTTCTCCTCTCTGTGCAGGCGACCCAATGCATAAATACTATGTATAACGGGTGCATCTAAGAGGAGTGTTTAGTTCACCCCCATTCCTCAAAATTTTGCAAAATACACGATTTTCAATGCACTTTTTCCTTTCTGTGGCACCCGACCCAATGCAAAAACACTATGCAAAACGCTGAATCTGAACACCCCACCATCCGACCCTTTCACACTGAACCCCCTCCTCGATTCTCGTGTTCATAATGGCTGCTCCTGCTCTGTTCCACTCCACCCCAAACCCCTCCACCTCCACCGCCGCATAGAAGCTTCGAGAAGAAGCTAGTGTTTCCCCCGCCCCCGTGGCCGCCGCCGTAGCCACCACGAAGGTCCCCTCGCTGTCGCGCGTGAGCCGCCTCTACACCAAGGCCCTCATGGTCCTGCTCTACGTCAAGCCCGTCGGCGACTCCCTCCTGTGCCTGTGCCTCGCCAGCGCCTGGCTTCTCGCCGCGGCGGGCGCGCCACCTGCGGGAGCGGCTGCGCCGCGGCCGTCGCGGGGGCCAAGGTCGTCTCTGTCTCCAGGCTTCCACTCGCAGCCTTCTGCTTCCTGGCGCTCCAGGTGTTCGTCCACCGCGTGGCAGGGGACGTCAACACAGGCGATGAAGACCCTGAAATCAGGGTAAGTTCAGGCTTGAGACGAATTACCCAATTTCACTTGTGCTCGGATGTCAATTTCATACTAGTTGCTATATATGTGTCACTTCATCACCTGCATCTGCTCAATTCCAGTTCTGCAGCATTTCCTCCGCGCATTCTGATCCTCATCCGGGCTTGTCGGGGTTCTATACCGCCGGCAAGTAATATTTCTACGATCGCGTGTCAGGGCACCGGATGGTGACTCAAGAGACACAGGAGATTTAGACTGGTTCGGGCCTCCGGAGAGTAACACCCTACGTCCAGTGAGAGTCTGTGTTCTCAAGCCCAAGTCGGGGGTACAAACTAGTCGGGAGAGGGAAGCGGTCCCAAGTCCCTGTGCGGTGGAGCGAGCGGGTGTGTTGCTGATCAGGTGATCAACTGTTCGTCGTCCCCCACGGGTGTCCCTTTGTCCCCTTTTATAGTCTCAAAGGGAGAAGGAAAGGGGGAGGTAAAAAGAGAAAATTACATATGAGTTACTGCCCCGAGGCCTTTAGTCCTGTCCTGCATCTTGAGCCGTACGTGGAGTAGGTATTGACGGGGTGGGCGCTCCGTCTGACCCGGGGCCGTACTCGCCCGGGTGGTTGAGGTAGCAGCTTCTCGGGTAAGTCTCCGGGTGGCTTTCGGGTCGCAGTTGACTTGCACTGTGCCGCCTTGGACTCCAGGTGTCCTCGTCAGGCTCCAGGTGTCGCCCTTGGGCTCCAGGTGTTGTCCTTGGGCAACAGGTGTCCTCTCCCGGGGATGCATGTGCCCCTGTTCGGACGGGACGGGCGCTCCTGTGGCCGTCGTGGCGAAGGACGGACGCCCATCATGCCCTGACACGGCGGGTACCAAGTAGGTACGGCACCGAATGGGCCGAAGCGAGATGGAGCCAAACAGTCTAGTCGGGCGAGGCGGGGACTCCTCGGAGGCGGAGACCCCTCGGGCGAATCGGGAGCCACTCGGAGACGGAGACTCCCCGGGCGAATCGAGGGCCACTCGGAGGCGGAGAGTCCTCGGGCGAATCGGAGGCCACTCGGAGGCGGAGACTCCTCGGGCGAATCGGAGGCCACTCGGGGGCGGAGAGTCCTCGGGCGAATCGGAGACTCCTCGGGCGACCTCCGAGCTATCTGGGCGTGGAGGATCTGCTTGATTTGGGTCTTCGGCTTTTAATTTTCGGAGGGTTGATTATCGTCATATCGTAGATTAAGGGCTCGATCGGGTGCCCCTGATCTGGACCCTCGTCAGTAGCCCCCGAGCCTGGGGGGGAGTTGGGGACTCGCGCCCAGGTTCAGCCGCTGTGTAGGAGTGGTGAGTCATGATTCTTCCGGTGGGGGCGCGCGAGCGCACCCGCCGGGTGTAGCCCCCGAGCCTTGAGAAGAGCTGATGCTCTTGTTGAGGCTTTGAATCCGAGTAGTTTGTCTTGGAGATTGTCGGGGGCACGTAGAGTTCGAAACTTGTCGGGGGCATGGAGCTCGTCGGGGGCGCGGAGCTTGTTGGGCCGTGACTGGGCCGTTGGTGGGCCGAGCGTGGAGGCGCTGGCCGGTTTTTCCGCCGCGTGGAAGGTGGGCGCGCCTTTTCAGGCCGTCAGGCGAAGCGACGTGCGCACGTCGCGACGCGCCGAATGTGGACCCGCGCATTTAACGCCGCCGCCCCGTTTCGCCCGTCTTCCCCTCTTTATAGCCTCGCGCCGCGGCCGCCAGGGGTTTTCCTTGCCTTGGCTTTTCGCCTTCTATCGCGCGCTTCGTCTTCCTCGTCTTCTCGCATCTTCCGCCGCCGCCGTGCTCGCGCTCTTCCGAGGAAGGAGAGACCGAATCCCCCCCTACGGCTGGCGTCCTCTTCGTCGAGTGACCTTGCGATGTCGACCTGGGAGCGCTCCAGGGTGGCGCAGAGGCAGCTGGAGGGGCTCGTGAGTGATGGCTCGCTCCCACCATTGACGGAGGCCAAGGAGTGGAATAGGCCGGGCGTGGAGGACTTCCCCCGGCCGCCGGCCGGGTATGTCGTCTTTTTTGTCGCCTTCCACGAGCGCGGGTTCTCTGTCCCCGCGGGGAGATTCATCCGCGCCGTGCTCAACGAGTACGGGCTGGAGCTCTAGCACATCAACCCCAACGGGGTGCAGCAGATGGCGGCGTTCGTGGCGCTGTGCGAAGGGTACCTGGGGATGGAGGCCCACTGGGATCTCTTCAGGTACTTCTTCAAGTTCGCGTTGCACACCGTCGAGGGCGGCGCCCCCGCGACGATTGGGTGCGCCGGGTTGAAGATGAAGCAGGGGAGGTCGCGCGACTACATTCCGGGGTCCCTGATTAGCTCGAATAAGGGTTGGCACCCCGGGTGGTTCTACCTCAAGAACAACTCCAAGAACCCCCTCCCGGAGTACACCAGAAGGACATTCGAGAAGGCGCCCGATGCGTGGGCGTACGGGCCCGAGAAGAGGCTCCAGGAAAAGCTCCTCAAGAACGCCTGGGACGCCCTCGCCCGACTCCGGGAGGAGAACGTGTCCCTGGCGGAGGTCATCGGTGGGTACCTCTCGAGAGGTATCGTGCCGCTGATGCGTCTCGCGCTCCCGATGTGGCGCATGACCCCGGACAAGGCCCCCTTCGTGGGGACAGTAACGGCGGTCCCCCTGCCCTCGGAGGCCGAGGTGCGGCGCCGAGTGACGGCAGCGGTGGGAAGGTCAGGCCTCGAGTACCCATCGCCGGATCTCCTGCCGATGCTCCCACACGCCGACACCAAGGCCATCGTAAGTGCTCTTCCGCCTATCTTGGATTCAGTCCCGAGTACTTTTTCGTCCACTGACCCCGAGTCCTTTAGGTGAAGAGCGAAGATGTAACATCCCTGATTTTTCCGGAATGTTCTTTGAATGCAAAAATGTGGATTTCAAAAATTTTGCTTGCGTTGTTGTGAAAACACCTTAGATTGTCTTCTTGTGAATCCCCCTAAATTCTTAGAAAATTAAAATTGACCTTTTAATTTTGCTTAGGTTAATTTAGGATAGAGTGTTTTGGCTTTTCTTCAGCTTTAATTGGATTTTTGAGTGTGATTTATATTTGAATTCTAAATTCAAATATAAATCTAAAGCTAACAACTAACTCGCCCGATCAAACCCTGTGGCGGAAGCCGCTACCTAAGCCCTATCCGATCTCCCGGCCAGTTGATCCACTAACATATCGGACTGATCATCCATCTCTCTAATCCCAATTGAAGTCTACATCGAAATTCTCGGCGTCCAGATCAATCCGAAGTTCCAGAAAATCCTATCCGAATTATGAACACTATTTCCCATTTGAACGGATTGATTATTAATTTAATTAATCTGGTTCAGAAAATAGTCTGATTAATTCATCCCAAATATCTAAATAATTTGTTCTGAATTATGGCCACGTTATCCGGATTTTGAATTAATTATTTCTTAATTAATTCGATCTAGATAATTAGTCTAATTCATTTGTTCCACGTTTATGAAATAAATTATTGTGAATTTATTTCATAGGCTGATAAAATCCTAGCCCATCAAACCTAGACCCATCTAAAGCTCACAACCTAACCCTAGCCCTAGTCCCTTCTTATAAATTCCCCACCCCTCTTCTCTCCTCTCCATCTCCCTTCCACCGCCGCCTCTTCTCTCTTCTCCCCTGTTCCTTCTTCACCCGAAGTCTCTCCCTGATCTCCACCGCAGCCTCTCTCTCTTGATTTTCCTCTCCACCGAGCAAACCAAAATCCAGCACGTCTCTCTCTCCAATCTCACTCCCTCCGACCAATCCTGTCACTTCCTCCACCAATCAGTGTAGCAACGGATGAGCCCCGTGGAGCAGATCACCAAAGGCAGCAGGTGGCGAGCAAATTGGAGCGGAGCACTCGCGCTAGTAGCAGCAGGCCGATGTACGCGCGGGTGCAGGCAAGCAGCAAGTGGAGCAGCAGAGCAGAGGAGGCGCGGGCAACGAGGCATGCAGCGGAGCAGCAGCGACGCGGGGGCCAGGAGCAAGCGGAGCGGAGGCAGCATCAGCGGTGGACGCGGGAGCCTTGCGCGGATGGGCGGCTCGGCCTCGCGGCGCGTGGAGCGGACCAGCGGGCGGCGCGTGCGGTTGCGGGTCCCAGCGGCCGGCCGCGCGCGGGCGGATCAGCGCCGCGGGCTGCGGCCCGATGCGGAGGAGGCGACGGGCCAGGCGGCTTCAGCGGAGGCACTAGGCGTGGCGGGCCGCAGCTCGGAGGCGATGCCGACACGAAGCAGCATGAGCGGCCCGGCGTGCGGGCGAGGACACGTGCAGGAGCGGCCACGGCTTCGACGACTTCGGCGAGGCAGCGCGGCGACCCGAGGCCCGGAGGCGGACGCGTATGCGGGGCAGCAGCTTGAGGCGCGGCACGGCAGCCCATGCGGACGCGCATCGTTAGGCGGGGAATGACTACGGCGGCCGCGGGCTCCAACGCGCGGTCCTGCGAGCGGATCGGCATCAAGCAGGCGGCTCGGTGTATGGCTCGAGCGGGGCCTAGGTGGAGCGACCCAAGGCGGCCTCGCGGGCTCGGCCAGGGTGTAGAGCACGGCCGGCGAGCCGAGGCGCCGAGCGAGCGCGGTCGGCCACACGTGGACCATGTACGATGGCGATGCGGCCTTCAGACCTGGAGCAGAACAGAGGCGCGGCATGGTGGTCCAGTGGAGCAGTGGTGCGACCTAGAACAACATAGTGCAGAGGAGAAGCAGAGCAAGAGCAGATTGAGGCCCAGCTCAGAATCAGCCCAGTTTGGCCCATGGACGAGTGGACCGAGATCGACACACTGGCCAAGGCATGGGGTGGAGCGGCACGGCGACGACTACTTCGACTACAACGGCGGCGTCAATTAGAACGACTACTTCCACAACGTCGACTACTTCCACTACTTCGGCTACGACGACTACGTCTACGACCAAGCCGAGTTGCCGAACCACGACTTCGCCAACTCCTTCGCACGCTTACCCAATCTCTCGATTTCGTTGGTGAGCCAACCCAATCCAATCCTTTCCAACCCTCAATCTTCTGCACCTGCCTGTGATCCAGCCTTCGAGCTGTATGAGTTCTTCGACCTGTGCCGTGTATCTATCCTATGAGTCCAGCCTTCGAGCTGTGCGAGTTCTCCAATCAATGTGTTGTTTATCTATCCTGTGAGACCAACATTTGAACCGTTTGGATGATCCGACCTTTGTGCCATCTATCTACCTTGTGGTTATGGTTCCGGCCCTCGCGCCATGAGTTTCCTGCAGGTGCCATCCCTACCTTTTGTTGGACGAGTCATCGTGGGCTCGGAATGCCGGTGTCTCATGTATGTACTCATGTCTTGCCACGGACACGGAATGCCGTTAATCCGTGTGCGAACGTTCTAACCTATGGCCGTGCGACTACGAGAGTTGTCTCGTTTGGTCGATACGCGCCATTGACATGTACCCCCATCTGATCGACTCAATCTATCCAACCAGCTGACTTGGCCGCTAACCAGCTTTGATCGCTGACTGAACCCGCATACCCAATCTTGACCCGTTGACCAAATCAACACTTGTTGTTGACTTGGTCAACACTGATGTCAGCAGGGTCCAATGTTGGTGTCAGATACTAACCCTACGTGATGATATCGTAATGATGTTAGCACGGCTAACCCGGGCCTGGCATGTGACGCATTTCGGTGTTGCCGCATGTCAGTTGTTTTCTTTTCCTTTTGCGGAAATCTAGAGAGGGTTTATTAAAGGAAAATAGTATAAAATCAACCATGGCTTAGAATAATGTGAATCCAGTTTCATAATCCTTCTAAAATCATGAACTACCCGTTAGCGTGAGGTTTGGTGTTTTTGGTTCTTATTGCTTCTTATTTGGAGTTTATTCGCAATAGATGCCATTGTTTATTTATGCAAACGTGTGCTAGGATCTGAGGAAGATCTAGAAGACTTTGTGAACTTCATCAACTTGGACTTCATCGAGTGAAGACTTGTACGACTACGTCGAGATGAGTTTGGATCACAAAGTCACAGGTGTCCACGCCCATCCTACTTTGAATCCTATTAGGCATTGCTACTAGTATGCTAGTGCTTTACTTTCTCGCATGATGATGATAATGACCTATTGCATGGCCTTATTCACTTATCATTATCCTTGATAAACCCAATACACTTTGATGCTATGAACTTG
This sequence comes from Alloteropsis semialata, assembly GCA_004135705.1. NCBI lineage: Eukaryota > Viridiplantae > Streptophyta > Magnoliopsida > Poales > Poaceae > Alloteropsis > Alloteropsis semialata. Next base: position 16,874,814 of record CM014275.1, read on the forward strand.
CTATGCTTGCATGTGTATGGGATGGATGTGATAGGATTCTTGGCGTGTGTGGGGCAAAAACCCGGGAAAGGAGTAAGGGGTTTCGGGAACTTTGCGGGGGTGAGCAGCTTAACTCGATCTCGTATCGAGGGCTTGGGGTGCGAACTTAGGCGCATCCTGTGTGGTACCTGTGGCGGGTACATGTTCTTGTGCTACTTGAGGAGTTTGGCGGCAATACTTGTAATGGGTGCGCGAGCGGACCACTGGAGGTGGAGACGCTATTTGACGGTGACGCTCACCCCGGCACCAAAAACCGAGTTGGATTGCCTGGTTCACAGAACTTCGTGCACACCACTTACACCTACTGGGGGGTGTTCCAGCCAGCCTAGTTAAGTGCGGTACCCGGACTGTAAGGAGTTAGCGGAAGTGTGTGGGGGAAAAGACGGAGACCTTTGTCCCCCGAAGGAGGCTCATACCCCGGGAATTGGCCACCGCGGGGGAGGCCATCACAGTTCTCGGACACCGAGTTGCGTCTTCAGTGTATCCTAAGCCGGGAAAAGCAGGAGGGTACCGTTCACTGGCTAGGATCTGTGCTGTGGGTTGTGTCTCAGTCGGCTTGCAACCGACTTGCAGCCCGAGTGGGTCCAGGTGTACAAAACTCTGCAGAGTCTAATCTATATATAGCCGCCGTCCGCGGTCAACGGACGCTCCTGTGAATTTCACACAATCCGCCATTGTTTTAGGGATTTCTACCTCCCCTCTAGAGTAGGGCCTGCCTCGGGCAGTTGAGATGTGAAGGGTGGGAGCTTTCACATCGCCTAGAGAGTGATGAGTGGAAGATGCTTGGAGACGGGTACCTGGTGCGCCAGGACTGCTCGTAGGTGTTGTGAGAATGGTTTTGGGATGGAGATGCTGCTGCTTGCATAGGATTAACCTTAAGCCTATCCTTGATATTTCTTATACTAGATTTAGGCCACCTTAAAGCTTGCATTACGGATGGTGACGTGGACCTGTCCCAATCCTTGGGGGCAGTTTGTGAATGAACAGGTGAGGACCCGAAGTGCAAGACCAACTCCATTGAAGTTGGTGAGAAGGTTGCAATGCTATGCTCAAGTGTTGCCTGTGGAAGAGGCGCCCTGAAGATGAAGCTGGCTTGAAGCTTAGCTACCGTTGCGTTGGTTTTCATATTGTCGTTTAGCCCAAGGGGCATGTACCAGTACGCTTTCCGTTATATCCTTGTTGTAAAGCTAACTCTGATGATTGTTTTCGTTGTATGGATGTGATAACCAGCTGAAATGAGTTCTGTACGTGATAGCTGTTGATTCTGGGACTATCACAATGGTACAGGGATTCGGATTCTCGTAACTGAAAATCCGGGTTGTTTCAGTTGGTATCAGAGCCGTACTTGACCGTAGCACGCAAACCTTAGACTGGACGATAGCTAGGAAGCCCTGACTTGAGTCTATTTTGATATATACATCCTTGAACTACTTCATAATATCCCTTGAACTACTTGACACCCTACTTTCCTTGATCTTCATCCTAACTGACTCACTGACTTGTCCCTCATCGCCTCTGGCAAAAGTAAAGCATGAAGAAGTATCAGATACAACTCTTCAGATCACCTTATGGAAGATTCGACACTTTTCAACAAGTGTTTGAAGTGAGATGGAGTCAGAACTCTCCACATCCTCTACAATGGATGGATAGATGGACAAGAAGAGGATTATGCCACTAAAGTCACACCAAGTGTATCTGCAGTACAAGAGTGCAAGAATAACCGACTTAAGTTTATCTTGTTGACAAGAACCAGATGATCGAGCTCTCGAGTAAGCAACCACTGATCGAAGGTGGACACACCTAAAGAAAGAACTCATCAGAGCCACATCTCGAGTGGGAATCATGAGTTTGGAACATCATATCACTAGGAAGGATGCAATGATCAAGGATCTACATGATAATTTTGCCCAGAAGGCATAAGGATTGGATTTCTCAGATTTCGCATTGAACCTTTTGGATTCACAGAATTCAGAACATCATGAAGAGATCAATCAATTGAAGATGAACTAGCAGAACAACTTCTGATGTACCATATCTTGCCGGTTGGGCAGTAGTAAGGCAAGAAGTTGTCGAGACTTTTTGGATGCACGAGCTCGAAGATGCAATAATGAAGTGCTTGAGTCTGTAGTAGGTGACCACCTTTTGGAAAAGCCCTCGATATAAGTAGTATCACTTGGTGTGCGAGATCTCTAAGGCATTGGAGTTGGCCTTAAGATAGCACTTAGGTTATACTGTAATGCATATCTGAGTGATTGATTCTTGTGTTGTTCCCTTGTTTTTATTGCTTGTTCTCATTGAGTGTAGGATAGTGTTGTTTTCAGTGTTTGTATCTCAACTCCATTTGCAGCTAGTTAGAACACCACCCACTTAGAAAAGACCGCCACTATGTGTTGCCAAAGAGTACTAGCCCCCAAGTGAACTCTAGTGCTAACACTGAGGGGGGGAGAGCTAAGTGATCCCCACAGGTGTACTGCCATGAGTTTACAAGCTAGTGATCTTTCTATCAACCCCAGAGTACAAGAATTGGTGGTCAAGCTACCTTGGAAGCATTGGAAAAGGAACACCATTCTGAGGTGAATGCTAAGAATATAGAACCCAAACATAACCCCAGCTATAGGAGCCCTTACCGGAAGCACAATATTGGTTAAGTATTAATTGAGTACTCTGGAATCGCCAAAGATGATCGAGAATAATGGTGCTCAGTTACATGGACGAAGAGAACGTACTCTGTATGGAAGGATCCAAAACCTTGAGACTTTTGTCGAGTACGCTTGCTTTCAATCTACGCTACACAAACCCCTATCCTGAACCTTTAGGCTTGGATGAAGACGAAGACTGAAGAACAACCAACAAGACCTTCTGAAGAAGAACCACGCCAAAAGCCCAAAAGAAACTTCATATGTATACAAGTACCTTTGGAATCTGCAAGGAGATATCTAGGTCATTGGAATAAGACATGGAGTTAAAGAGCGATGTTAACAATGGAACAAGTTACAATAGCAAAGATTCTCTACCGGGGATGACTAATGGACTTGTCAAGTTAGAAGATAGACTCCATGAACTATGGATAAGTTGGATCAGACCTAGAAACCTACAAAACCACACAAAAGACAAGCTATAAGGTAATGTGAGAATAAGAGAGGGCTACAGCTCACTTGGCGAAGAACTATCAATACCATGGACATAAGTTGCTAACTTTTGGATGGGACTCACAAGATCTCTAGTGATCATTCTTTTGGAAGGATCGATGAAGTTAAGCGAAGTCAATACCTTTTCCAGGATAGTTTTTGGATCAAGTACCATCAGGAAGAGAAGCAATGGGATTTCTCTAACACCCGAACAACACCAAGGATCGACAAATGCCCGTAATAAACCCCGATTATGTGGAATGAGATCCTACTGAGGAATATGGAAAAGCAATAGTGGTATTCGCGTAAGGAAGCATTGACTATCTTGAGTTTGCTATAAAGGATGTTATCAGGTAGAAAGTGCAACTAAGAAGATCTACGCAGACATTTGGAATTCCCAAACTGCACAGTGTGGTAATTGGAAAGAGAAAATGATCCTTTCCACCCTTCTAAGGAAAATATGGGCGACCCATTGGAAGACTTTGGTCGACTATGGATAAAGAGTAACTATTCTTAACATGAATATGAGTAAATAGAAGAAGGATTGAATACTTCGGATGACACAAGCACTAATACGAGAATATTTCTAAGAGTGCTATAACCAACACATGGACTAAATAAAGGATTGAAAAGTTGGTGTGGATTTACGGACAAGAAGATAAGTTCTTGGGAAGCTGAATCAACTATAGGGCTTGACTAACCAAGTCGAACTTAGCAAGATCAAACTTGGAACTCGAAGTTCAAAGGAGGACCATGATATCGACCATGGAATCAAGATATACCTCCTTGTTGGAATTAGCTAAGATAGCTTAAGAGAGTGTTATCCAAGCTACAAGACTTGAAATGGGAGATTATGGATTTACCTCGAACAAATAACCGTGGTATGCCAAGTACAATAAGGAAAGGAACTCTCTCGTGCCCTAACCTTTAATTAGTACAACTAGATTGCTGAGGATTGAAGATACGAGAAAAGAAATGGAAATTCACGGAAAGAAGAATACAAATAATTCGAGGATCTCCCTAATGGAATATGATGCCTTAGAAAGGATAATCAACTAAGACCTAAGGTATACTAGGCTAACCAAGAGTGTCGAGGTGATACGAACTTTAAGCCTATCAATTTGGAACCTACATGGGAATAAGAATGAAGTACACCCAGATGATGTGGATTAATTAAAGAAGAACACACAAGGCACTACCATTGAGAACAAGATGCACCATATCAACTGATCAAGAGTATTTGCTAATGTATATATTGGATTTCAAGTCACAACTCAGAATTGGCTGAAATTTGGAATAAGATGCTATATGCCATTTTGGAAAAGTAATTTCAAACTATGTTGGAAGCATCGCGAAGCAATCAGGACAACTTGAAGAAGCAGAAGAACCCTTGTCAACCTCAGTGCAGCTTTAATCTCGAGGACGAGATTCTTCTGAGGGGGGGAGTCTGTAACATCCCTGATTTTTCCGGAATGTTTTTTGAATGCAAAAATGTGGATTTCAAAAATTTTGCTTGCGTTGTTGTGAAAACACCTTAGATTGTCTTCTTGTGAATCCCCCTAAATTCTTAGAAAATTAAAATTGACCTTTTAATTTTGCTTAGGTTAATTTAGGATAGAGTGTTTTGGCTTTTCTTCAGCTTTAATTGGATTTTTGAGTGTGATTTATATTTGAATTCCAAATTCAAATATAAATCTAAAGCTAACAACTAACTCGCCCGATCAAACCCTGTGGCGGAAGCCGCTACCTAAGCCCTATCCGATCTCCCGGCCAGTTGACCCACTAACATATCGGACCGATCATCCATCTCTCTAATCCCAATCGAAGTCTACATCGAAATTCTCGGCGTCCAGATCAATCCGAAGTCCCAGAAAATCCTATCCGAATTATGGCGCTATTTCCCATTTGAACGGATTGATTATTAATTTAATTAATCTGGTTTGAAAAATAGTCTGATTAATTCATCCCAAATATCTAAAGAATTTGTTCTGAATTATGGCCACGTTATCCGGATTTTGAATTAATTATTTCTTAATTAATTCGATCTAGATAATTAGTCTAATTCATTTGTTCCACGGTTTATGAAATAAATTATTATGAATTTATTTCATAGGCTGATAATATCCTAGCCCATCAAACCTAGACCCATCTAAAGCCCACAACCTAACCCTAGCCCTAATCCCTTCTTATAAATTCCCCACCCCTCTTCTCTCCTCTCCATCTCCCTTCCACCGCCGCCTCTTCTCTCTTCTCCCCTGTTCCTTCTTCACCCGAAGTCTCTCCCTGATCTCCACCGCAGCCTCTCTCTCTTGATTTTCCTCTCCACCGAGCAAACCAAAATCCAGCACGTCTCTCTCTCCAATCTCACTCCCTCCGAACCAATCCTGTCACTTCCTCCACCAATCAGTGTAGCAACGGATGAGCCCCGTGGAGCAGATCACCAAAGGCAGCAGGTGGCGAGCAAATTGGAGCGGAGCACTCGCGCTAGCAGCAGCAGGCCGATGTACGCGCGGGTGCAGGCGAGCAGCAAGTGGAGCAGCAGAGCAGAGGAGGCGCGGGCAACGAGGCATGCAGCGGAGCAGCAGCGACGCGGGGGCCAGGAGCAAGCGGAGCGGAGGCAGCATCAGCGGTGGACGCGGGAGCCTTGCGCGGATGGGCGGCTCGGCCTCGCGGCGCGTGGAGCGGACCAGCGGGCGGCGCGTGCGGTTGCGGGTCCCAGCGGCCGGCCGCGCGCGGGCGGATCAGCGCCGCGGGCTGCGGCCCGATGCGGAGGAGGCGACGGGCCAGGCGGCTTCAGCGGAGGCACTAGGCGTGGCGGGCCCGCAGCACGGAGGCGACGCCGACACGAAGCAGCATGAGCGGCCTGGCGTGCGGGCGAGGACACGTGCAGGAGCGGCCACGGCTTCGACGACTTCGGCGAGGCAGCGCGGTGACCCGAGGCCCGGAGGCGGACGCGTATGCGGGGCAGCAGCTTGAGGCGCGGCACGGCGGCCCATGCGGACGCGCATCGTTAGGCGGGGAACGACTACGGCGGCCGCGGGCTCCAACGCGCGGTCCTGCGAGCGGATCGGCATCAAGCAGGCGACTCGGTGTATGGCTCGAGCGGGGCCTAGGTGGAGCGACCCAAGGCGGCCTCGCGGGCTCGGCCAGGGTGTAGAGCACGGCCGGCGAGCCGAGGCGCCGAGCGAGCGCGGTCGGCCACACGTGGACCATGTACGATGGCGATGCGGCCTTCAGACCTGGAGCAGAACAGAGGCGCGGCATGGTGGTCTAGTGGAGCAGTGGTGCGACCTAGAACAACACAGTGCAGAGGAGAAGCAGAGCAAGAGCAGATTGAGGCCCAGCTCAGAATCAGCCCAGTTTGGCCCATGGACGAGTGGACCGAGATCGACACACTGGCCAAGGCATGGGGTGGAGCGGCACGGCGACGACTACTTCGACTACAACGGCGGCGTCAACTAGAACGACTACTTCCACGACGTCGAGTACTTCCACTACCTCGGCTACGACGACTACGTCTACGACCAAGCCGAGTTGCTGAACCACGACTTCGCTAACTCCTTCACACGCTTACCCAATCTCTCGATTTCGTTGGTGAGCCAACCCAATCCAATCCTTTCCAACCCTCAATCTTCTGCACCTGCCTGTGATCCAGCCTTCGAGCTGTATGAGTTCTTCGACGTGTGCCGTGTATCTATCCTATGAGTCCAGCCTTCGAGCTGTGCGAGTTCTCCGATCAATGTGTTGTTTATCTATCCTGTGAGACCAACCTTTGAACCGTTTGGATGATCCGACCTTTGTGCCATCTATCTACCTTGTGGTTATGGTTCCGGCCTTCGCGCCATGAGTTTCCTGCAGGTGCCATCCCTACCTTTTGTTGGACGAGTCATCGTGGGCTCGGAATGCCGATGTCTCATGTATGTACTCATGTCTTGCCACGGACACGGAATGCCGTTAATCCGTGTGCGAACGTTCTAACCTATGGCCGTGCGACTACGAGAGTTGTCTCGTTTGGTCGATACGCGCCATTGACATGTACCCCTATCTGATCGACTCAATCTATCCAACCAGCTGACTTGGCCGCTAACCAGCTTTGATCGCTGACTGAACCCGCATACCCAATCTTGACCCGTTGACCAAATCAACACTTGTTGTTGACTTGGTCAACACTGATGTCAGAAGGGCCCAATGTTGGTGTCAGATACTAACCCTACGTGATGATATCGTAATGATGTTAGCACGGCTAACCCGGGCCTGGCATGTGACGCATTTCGGTGTTGCCGCATGTCAGTTGTTTTCTTTTCCTTTTGCGGAAATCTAGAGAGGGTTTATTAAAGGAAAATAGTATAAAATCAACCATGGCTTAGAATAATGTGAATCCAGTTTCATAATCCTTCTAAAATCATGAACTACCCGTTAGCGTGAGGTTTGGTGTTTTTGGTTCTTATTGCTTCTTATTTGGAGTTTATTCGCAATAGATGCCGTTGTTTATTTATGCAAACGTGTGCTAGGATCTGAGGAAGATCTAGAAGACTTTGTGAACTTCATCAACTTGGACTTCATCGAGTGAAGACTTGTACGACTACGTCGAGATGAGTTTGGATCGCAAAGTCACAGGTGTCCACGCCCATCCTACTTTGAATCCTATTAGGCATTGCTACTAGTATGCTAGTGCTTTACTTTCTCGCATGATGATGATAATGACCTATTGCATGGCCTTATTCACTTATCGTTATCCTTGAGAACCCGATACACTTTGATGCTATGAACTTGCTATGCTTGCATGTGTATGGGATGGATGTGATAGGATTCTTGGCGTGTGTGGGGCAAAAACCCGGGAAAGGAGTACGGGGCTTCGGGAACTTTGCTTGGGTGAGCAGCTTAACTCGATCTCGTATCGAGGGCTTGGGGTGCGAACTTAGGCGCATCCTGTGTGGTACCTGTGGCGGGTACATGTTCTTGTGCTACTTGAGGAGTTTGGCGGCAATACCTGTAATGGGTGCGCGAGCGGACCACTGGAGGTGGAGACGCTATTTGACGGTGACGCTCACCCCGGCATCAAAAACTGAGTTGGATTGCCTGGTTCACAGAACTTCGTGCACACCACTTACACCTATTGGGGGGTGTTCCAGCCAGCCTAGTTAAGTGCGGTACCCGGACTGTAAGGAGTTAGCGGAAGTGTGTGGGGGAAAAGACGGAGACCTTTGTCCCCCGAAGGAGGCTCATACCCCGGGAATTGGCCACCGCGGGGGAGGCCATCACAGTTCTCGGACACCGAGTTGCGTCTTCAGTGTGTCCTAAGCCGGGAAAAGCAGGAGGGTACCGTTCACTGGCTAGGATCTGTGCTGTGGGTTGTGTCTCAGTCGGCTTGCAACCGACTTGCAGCCCGAGTGGGTCCAGGTGTACAAAACTCTGCAGAGTCTAATCTATATATAGCCGCCGTCCGCGGTCAACGGACGCTCCTGTGAATTTCACACAATCCGCAATTGTTTTAGGGATTTCTACCTCCCCTCTAGAGTAGGGCCTGTCTCGGGCAGTTGAGATGTGAAGGGTGGGAGCTTTCACATCGCCTAGAGAGTGATGAGTGGAAGATGCTTGGAGACGGGTACCTGGTGCGCCAGGACTGCTCGTAGGTGTTGTGAGAATGGTTTTGGGATGGAGATGCTGCTGCTTGCATTGGATTAACCTTAAGCCTATCTTTGATAATTCTTATACTAGATTTAGGCCACCTTAAAGCTTGTATTACGGATGGTGACGTGGACCTGTCCCAATCCTTGGGGGCAGTTTGTGAATGAACAGGTGAGGACCCGAAGTGCAAGACCAACTCCGTTAAAGTTGGTGAGAAGGTTGCAATGCTATGCTCAAGTGTTGCCTGTGGAAGAGGTGCCCTGAAGATGAAGCTGGCTTGAAGCTTAGCTACCGTTGCGTTGGTTTTCATATTGTCGTTTAGCCCAAGGGGCAAGTACCAGTATGCTTTCCGTTATATCCTTGTTGTATAGCTAACTCTGATGATTGTTTTCGTTGTATGGATGTGATAACCAGCTGAAATGAGTTCTGTACGTGATAGCTGTTGATTCTGGGACTATCACAATGGTACCGGGATTCGGATTCTCGTAACTGAAAATCCGGGTCGTTTCAGAAGACATCACCTTCTCCCTGCCACCGCTTCCCGAGGACAGGGCGGTGAACCGGGCCGCCGCTGAGCATGCCGAGAAAAGGAAGGAGTGGCGGGAGAAGTGGAAGAAACTCGAGGTGGCCAAGCGGGAGAGCAACGCCGAGCAGGCCAAGAGGAGGAAACGGGGAGAGCGGGTCTCCGAGGATGAGGACCCCGAGTCGGAGCCCGCGGAGGGGGACTCGAGGAGCGAGGACGACGAGGAGGACGAGGATGAGGATGCGCCCCCCGCGAAGCTCAGGGCGGTCGCCGTGGTGACAGCTTCGCCCTCGGCGCAGCAGCCGAGGTCTAGCGGGAGAGGGAAGTCGCCTCTGCCGGACGCGGGGAGGAGCGAAAGTTCCCGGTCGAGCCGGCATCAACGGTCCTCCGGGGACAGCCGGCGCGAGAAGCGCGGCCGCACTCCGTCCACCCGTCATGCGTCCGAGGAGGGGAAGAGTTCCCGACGGGACACGGCCTCCCCCCGTCGGGAGAGAAGCCGGAGCCGGGACCTGTCGGAGCGCGCCCACAAGGGCGGTTCGTCATCGGGGGCGTCGCGCTCCCCCAAAAGGTCCTCTTCACGGGACGATAGGCGGGCGCCCCCAGCCCCTCCGGCAACGAGGACGCGAAGCAGCGGCCGAGACGCACCCTCGACGCCCACGCCCCGCGCGGAGGCGGATCCTGCCAGGAGCGGTGGCCCGTCCGCGCCTCCCGTGGTGGAGGCACGGGTTCCTTTCGTCCCAACGAGGGTCGTGACGGGGCGGCCTGACTCCTCCCAGGCCGAGGGGGGAGGCCCGACTGGCCAAGTAGCGCCCCACTCGGGCAGGGGTGTCGAGCCTGCGCAAGCAGCCCTCGCCCCGACGACGCTTGCAGGATCTAAGCGGACTCGGACCTTCTCGTCGAGGTGAGTAGCGCGCTTCCTCTCCCGAGTGGTTTCTATTTCCACAGTTGCCTTTTTCCTCAGTCGAGCTCCTCGACTTGTGATACACCAGCCGAGCCGAGAAGCCACTCGAGACGGCGCCGAAGAAGAAGTTGCGCTCGGCAGCGCAGACACCGAGGCTCGCGGCGGAGCAGGCCGAGGAGGCGACATGGAGGGAGACGCCCTCCGTCGAGGAGGAGGTTCCTTAGGGAGGCGGTGACAGCCCGGGAGGTGAACTCCCGGCGGGCCTGGTCGTCACGCAGACCGTCCCTACAGAGGCGAACGTCGCGGCGCTCCAAGCCGAGCTGGAGCAGCAGCTGGTGAGGGCGGCCCGTCCTACCCCACAGGAGGCGGCATGCCGCCCTGGGGCAGGGGAGGTCGCCCCGCCTCGTGACGCGGGCCTAGCCGGGGCCGAGGAGAATGCTACCGGGGCAGATGGCCGCGAGGCCGCTATCCCACCGGGGACCGCGGCCGATCCCAAGGAAGCAGAGGCGGGGACGACCGGCACCATCCAGGACGTTGCCATCCCGGCGGCGGCAGCTGCTGCAGCCCCCGAGCCTTCCTCCGGGGCAGTTGCCCCAGAGGTCGTCGTGCTCGAGGACTCGCCGGAGGACGGCTCTCGGAGGATCGACGGCGATCCCAGCGGGGGGCCGGCTGCAGAGCCCCCGAGGCCTTTGAGCCCGTTGAGGGGCGTCCCAGATTCCTTCAGGGACACTCCGGGGATGATGACGATGGATCGTAGCCTCCAGACCATCGTACCCATCGAGAACAACCCGAACCTGCCGTGTGAGGGTCGATTGATGTGGTACGATCGTCAGAACCCGGAGAGTCCCGTCTTCGAGCTTGATGACCAATCGGAGAGGGAGCAGTGTCATCTTCTCGCGGAGGGTCTCAACAATATGAAGGAGATCTTCAATGAGATGATCATCAAGCCTTCCCGGGTAAGTTCTCGGGCTCCTTCCTTCTGGTTTTTAAAGTGGCGCCGTTTTGGGGAGCACCTCACCGCTCTTCCATCTGCCTTCATACAGGCAATCATGGAGCGCAGCTCCGGCAAGTCCTTGTTCCTTCGTTGGGAAGCCGGGCTATGGCACGCCGTCCAGCAATTGAAGGCGGAGAAGGAGTAGCTTGAGGCTCGGCTGACCGAGGCCCGAGAGGCTAGAGCGGAGGCGCTTGCCGACGCCGAGGAGGAGAAAGCCGCCCTCGAGGAGAAGGTGGAGGAGGCCGAGAGGACGCTGGCGGAGGCGCTGACGGCCACCGACGCCGCCAGTCGGGAAAAGGAGGCCGCCGTTCGGGAGAACGAGGGCCTGAAGGTGAGGGTTAAGGATCTTGAGGAAGACGTCCAGCACCGTGACACCGACCTCAAGACGGTCGGCAACCAACTGGTCGAGGGGACCGGGAAGTTGTCGACTGCGGAGAATGAGGTGGCCCGCCTCAGGGAAGTAGCCGAGAAGCGGGAGGAGGAGATCGTCGGTAAGTTGCCCTCCCTTGTTTCTTGTCGGGCTGTTGCTCTCTGTACTTCTCGAGTGGCCGCAAGGTTGCTTAGCCTTGTCCGCCGATGCAGTCCTGCGGAACCAGAAGACCGACCTGGAAGCCAAGCTGGTGTCGGAGAAGCGCGAGGTCGCCAGGGCCTTTGCCACGAACCAGGAGCTGGTGCAGGTTGGTCGTCAGCTGGAGGAGAAGATGACAAGTAAGCGTCCTACCCCCCCTCGACCTTCCACTTGTTTCTCTTTAGTGGTGGCTCAGCCGAGACGATTCTTTTAGGGGTGGTCGAGGATCTCCGGAAGTCGAGAGAGGAGGCCGAGCAAACCCAAAAGGCCCTCGAGGAGAAGACCGGAGTCCACCAGGCCCTAGTTCAGGCCGTCGAGCATCTGTTCGAGGAGCTCAATGTCGGCAGCGGCCCGTCCTTGGTGGAGCGCCTTGCCCTTGTCTCGGGAAGGACTCGGGCTCAAGCTACAGATCTCGCGCAGAGCGTGGCGCGGAAGATAGTCGCCATGTTCTTGTCGCATTACTCGAGCATGGAGCGGGAATGCCTGCAAGGTGGATGGGCCCCCGGCTATGAGGACCATGAGTACGATGAAATCGAAGCCGAGTCCTCCTCTTTTGCCGACAAGATGGTGGACGTCGCCCTGAAGGATCTTGGGCTGTAAATAGAGTAGAAAGTAGGAGACTTAGTCATTTTATATCGCAATGAACTTGACTCCCCCTTGAAGGGTATTCGTTGTTGCTTAAAAAACTCGTGTTTTTATCTGTTGCTTGCCATTTCCATTCTCTTCCGAACGCTTTTGGGGTCATGGGTCGAGATGGTAAGGCGCGGGAGCCTGCCCGTCGGACTCTTTTCCGTAGCCGCCGAGGCGTAGGAACTCGGGAATTTGGGCACTCGGACTCGCAGCCCCCGAGCAGTTTCGGAAGATTCAGACAATGACAAGTAGCAGCTCAATGCGTCGAAAGCAACAATTAGTCGAGGCGATTCCTTTATTGCTCTAGGGAAAAAGACGTCGGTCCAAGGGCTTGGATTTTGCCCGCAAGTCAGCGCCGTAGCCGCAGGGGCGTGAACACTCGGAACTTGGACGAGCGCGATCACAGAGCCACTCGGGCTAATGTTTCTTTCCTGTAAGCGCAAAAGTATACCGCTTGATCGCGCGCGGGAGCGATCTTTTGTTGGGTTTTTGCGAAAAAAGGAGGGGCACCGCCGGGCCCCGGGTGGAGCCCCCGAGCGGTTGTCGACCCTGCACAGGGGAGGGGTCGCCCGCCGCTTAGTTTCGGGAGCTCGCAGGGTGCATTTCGAAAAACGACCATACGCGTATAAAGTATTCGGAACGCAGCGGTACTTTACTCGTATCGTGAGCGAAAAGTAAAGGTACTTTTAAGGGTAAAAGCGACGTAGCTTCAGGGGCGTGCAAGCCCGCAGGGGAGTGTGAGGCTCTTCGGGAAAGGCGGAGACTCGTCGGGCGAGGTGGAGACTCCTCGGGCTCTCCCTCGGCCTTATTTTGTCGTAGCGTGGCCTCGCACAGGCCTCCTTCTGTGACCTGGGACCCCACGCGATGCAGGGTGCTAGTGAAGGAGCCTGTTTCTCCTTACGTCGTTACCCCTCATGCACCTTTTTCGCAAAAGGTGGAGGGGCCGGACCGCGCCGTATTTTTGCCTTGCTGGCCGAAAATGCGGTGTCCGTATGAGCTGATAACGGGTCAATTCGAGTGAAGCCTCGGCATCCCGCTCGACGGGTTCCGATCGGATCAGCTGGTGATCAGCTTCAAATTCTTGGTGGCGAGATCATCTAGTTATCAAGTCCGTTCGTCCGGACCTGGCGGCTCTTTGCCTTTCCATCGGAGGAAAACCATGATCTTACTTTCCATCAAGACTCGAATGCAGTTCGGGATGCCCGTGACGCTCGTGCGCCCGGGTACTGGCCGCTGGGACCCATCCCTTGCTGCCCCTCGCTCGGGGTGCCCGGGGGCGGCTGTCGAACCCTTCGACGGGCCAGCCTTCGAACCCCTGGTGGTTCACAGGCCGCAGTAGGTAATTATCGTGTCGGTTGTCGAAATCATTCGACCCTACGCGGGGAAAGGGTCACTCGCCTCTTATTTCAGAGAGCTCGGAGGGTATGTCTCGGGAAACGACTACAAGCTCATAAAGTACTCGGAACGAAAGAGCACTTTTATTATCGTAAGCGAATGACAAAGTACAGATACTTTTTAGGGGTAAAAGCGACGTAGCTGTTCTATGTTTCAAGCGTTGGAGAGAACTCGTCCGTCGGCGTCCTTGAGCTTGAAAGTCCCCGGGCGGAGGACTTGGTCGGCGATGTAGGGGCCTTCCCATGGTGGTGACAGCTTGTGGCGACCGCGGTTGCTCTGGACTCGTCGGAGGACGAGGTCGCCGACTTGGAACGCCCGGCTTCGTATGTTGCGGTCGTGGTACCGCCGTAGGGCCTGCCAGTACTTGGCCGAGTGGAGTAGGGTGATGCTGCGCGCTTCATCCAGCTGGTCGATGGCGTCTTCCAGGGAGGCTTGGTTCCCTTCGTCGTCGTAAGCTCGAACCCTCGGGCTGCCGTAGTCGAGGTCTGTTGGGAGGACCGCCTCGGACCCGTGCACCATGAAGAAGGGCGTGCAGCCGGTAGCCCGACTTGGAGTAGTCCGCAAGCTCCAGAGGACTGATGGGAGCTCTGCGACCCACCTTGCTCGGAACTTCTCGAGGCGTTTGAAGATTCGCGGCTTCAGTCCCTGCAGGATCATGCCATTCGCTCTCTCCACTTGCCCATTGGTTTTTGGGTGACTGACGGCAGCCCAATCCACTCGGATGTTGTTGTCGTCGCAGAAGTTGAGGAACTTCTTGCCCGTGAACTGGGTGCCGTTGTCGGTGATGATCACGTTCGGGACTCCAAAGCGATAGATGATGTCGGTGAAGAACTGGACGGCCTTCTGCGATCGGACTCGTCTGATGGGCCTTGCCTCGATCCATTTGGAGAACTGACGGCGACGAGGAGGTGCGTGAAGCCCCCGGGCGCTTTCTTCAATGGCCCGACCAGATCCAATCCCCATACGGCAAAAGGCCAGGTAATGGGGATGGTCTGTAGCGCTTGCGCCGGGAGGTGAGTCTGCCTTGCATAGAACTGACAGCCCTCGCAACTGTGTACGATGTCCTTGGCATTGGCGACCGCGGTCGGCCAGTAGAATCCTTGTCGGAAGGCTTTCCCGACAAGTGTCTTTGGCGCAGCGTGGTGCCCGCAGGCTCCTGCGTGGATGTCCCTTAGCAACTCCTTGCCTTGGTCGATCGGGATGCAGCGCATCAGGACGCCAAAAGTGCCTCGCCTGTAGAGTTCTCTCTCGATAAGCGTGAAAGTCTTGGCCCAGCGAGCGATCCGCCGAGCCTTGGTCTTGTCGGGAGGGAGCTTGCCCTGTACGATCCACTCGAGGAGCGGGATCCTCCAGTCGGGGTCTTCGAGGTTGGGCTCCGGCACTGCGTCGATCTCCATCACTTCCGTTTCCTCTTGGGGCGGAGGCTCCGGCGGCTCGTCGTCTGACCGGATCAATGGGACGTACTGGTCTTTAGCGAACACCCTATGGGGGACGGGCTTCCGGTTGGAGGCCGCCTTGGCGAGAGCGTCGGTCGCTTCGTTGTACCGTCGTTGGACGTGTTTGAGTTCGAGGCCGAGAAATTTGTCTTCAAGCTCGCGGACCGCCTGGCAGTAGGCCGCCATCTTGGGGCTGACGCAGCTTGACTCTTTCATCACTTGATCGACGACCAGCTCCGAATCGCCTCGGACCTCGAGACGCCGTATGCCTAGCTCGAGGGCGATACGGAGTCCGTTGATGAGGGCCTCGTACTCGGCGGCGTTATTGGAGGCCGGGAAGTGCAACCGGACCATGTACTTCATGCGCACGCCCAAAGGCGAGACAAAGACAAGGCCGACGCCAGCCCCCTCTTTCATGAGCGATCCGTCGAAGTACATGACCCACGTCTTGTGCTCGATGGAGGTCGGGGGAGTCTGGGCCTCGGTTCACTCGGCGACAAAGTCGACCAGTGCTTGCGACTTGATGGCGTCTCGGGGGGCGTAGGTGATGTTCTTCCCTATCAGCTCAAGCGCCCATTTGGCTATCCTGCCCTCGGCCTCGGGGCTCTGGATCACTTCGCCGAGTGGATACTTTGACACCACCGTGATGGGGTGGGCGTCAAAGTAATGTCGGAGCTTCCGCTTGGTGATGAGGATCGCGTAAACCAGCTTCTGGATCTGGGGGTACCGCACCTTGGTGTCGGACAGAACTTCGCTGACGAAGTAGACGGGGCACTGCACCTTCTGGACCTTCTCAGGCTCGTTGCACTCGACGACGAGGGCGGTGCTTACCACGTGGGTGGTTGCCGCAATATAGAGCAACATGGGCTCTCCTTCCGCAGGGGCGGTCAAGATCGGCGGATTTTTGAGTGACGCCTTAAGCGAGTCGAGGGCCTCCTGCGCCTCGGCGTTCCAGGTGAAGTGGTCCGACTTCTTGAGCAGGCGGTACAAGGGTAGGCTCCGTTCCCCGAGTCGGGCGATGAAACGGCTGAGCGCGGCCAAGCAACCCGTGACGCGTTGGACCCCCTTCACGTTCTGGATGGGCCCCATGTCAGTGATGGTGGAGATCTTCTCGGAGTTGGCCTCGATGCCTCGTTCCGACACGATAAAGCCGAGGAGCATGCCTCTCGGAACCCCGAAACGCATTTCTCGGGGTTGAGCTTTACCTTATTTAGCCGGAGCTTTTCAAAGACCATAGCAAGGTCTGGGACCAAGTCGCCGATGCGCTTGGGTTTCACTACTATGTCGTCAACGTGCGCCTCGACCAGTCGGCCGATAAGGTCACCAAAGACACGACGCATGCATCTTTGGAACGTGGCGCCTGCGTTTTTCAGCCCAAATGGCATTGACGAATAGCAGAAAGTGCCGTAAGGCGTGATGAAAGATGTTGCGAGCTGGTCGGCCAAGCTCATGGCGATTTGATGGTACCCGGAGTACGCATCAAGAAAGCAGAGGGTTTCGCACCCCGCGGTGGAGTCGACCACCTGATCTATGCGAGGAAGGGGGAAGGAGTCTTTTGGACATGCCGTGTTAAGGCCGGTATAGTCAACGCACATTCTCCATTTCCCATTCTTCTTTTTTACAAGGACAGGGTTTGCTAACCACTCGGGGTGGTACACTTCCCTAATGAAGCCCGCGCTAAGGAGCTTTTTAAGCTCTTCGCCGATGGCGTTACATTTGTCTGCGTCGTATCGTCGAAGCCTCTGTTTGACTGGTCGTGTGCCAGGCTTAATGTCAAGTTTGTGCTCGGCGACTTCCCTTGGAATCCCGGCATGTCCGAGGGCTTCCATGCAAACACATCGAGGTTTGCGCGGAGAAAGTCGACGAGCGCGCTTTCCTATTTAGGATCGAGCGCCGTCCCGACACGGAGGGTGCGACCATCGTTGGCCACGACAACCTCCTTGACGTCCTTGGCTGGCTCGAAGGAGCACGCAGCACGCTTGGAGGTCTTGGGGATATCCAGGTCCCTGGGCAAAGGCTCAGCAGCAAGCTTCTCGGACCGGACGAGCGCCTCCGCGAATTGGAAGCACTCGGTTTCATAGGCGTACGCGTGCTCAAACGAAGTCCCCACCGTGATGACACCTTTGGGTCCGGGGATCTTTAGTTTAAGGTACGTATAGTTTGGGACAGCCATGAACTTTGCGTATGCCGGCCTCCCGAGGATGGCGTGATACGTCCCAGGGAAACCCACCACTTCGAACGTGAGGGTCTCCGTCTGGAAGTTCCGTGGAGTCCCAAACGTGACGGGCAGGTCGATCTGCCCGAGAGGCGTTGCGTCCACCCCGGGGACAACCCCATGGAACGGCGCCGCGGATGGCCGTAGCCGGGACCGCGGGATCCCCATCTCATCGAGAGTCTCGGCGTAGAGGATGTTGAGGCCGCTCCCGCCGTCCATCAGCACCTTGTGGACGCGTTTTGTCCCGAAGAGCGGTGCAACCACGAGCGGGTACCTTCCTGGTTGTGGGACATGGTCGGGATAATCGGAGCGATCAAAAGTGATCGGGGCCTCGGACCACCTTAGGTAGGAGGGCACCACGGGCTCCGCCTTGCAGACCTCTCGTCGAATCAGCTTCTCGTCGCGCCTTGAAGGGTAGGACGCCGACCCCCCGACGATCATCAGGACTGCGCCGTCCTCCTTGGGGTATCCGCCGCCGTCGCCGTTCGAACCCTCGGGTGCGTTTTTGGCCGCGTCGTGAGGTCTCTTCCTTAGGGTTCCGGCGAGGAAACTCTTCATGAGCTTACAGTCCTTCAAGGCGTGCTTGATAGGACACTCGTGGTTGGTGCATGGAGCCTCGAGGAGCTTCTCGAAGTGGTCCCTTGGCGCCGGGTTCCCTTTGGGTTTAGCAGTCTTCCGCTCGGCCACCGCCACCATACCGCTATCGCGCCTCCGCTTGTCCTTCCTTTTCTTCTTGTCGGGTCGAGCGGAGGCGCCCTCGCCGACCGCCTCCGACTGCTTGCCCCCATGAGGCCGATCAAGGGTTGCAGCGACGGCGTCTTCCCCATCGGCGTAGTCGGTGGCGATGTCGAGGAGGTCCCGGATGGTTCGCGGCTTTTTGCGCCCTAGCTCGTGAATGAGGGTCGCGCAAGTTGTTCCGAATCGGAATGCCGCGACGACGTCGGTGTCGGCGGTGTTCGGCAGCCCGGTGCACCGCTTGGAGAAGCGTTTGATGTAGTCGCGCAGGGTCTCGTCTTCCCTCTGGAGGCAGTTGCGCAGATCCCACGGGTTCCCGGGGCGTGTGTAGGTGCCCTGGAAGTTGCCGATGAACGCGTCGCGCAGCTGCGCCCAGCTGTCGATCTTGCCGTCGGGGAGGTGCTCCAACCATGTTCGCGCCGAGTCAGCGAGGTAGAGGGGGAGGCTCTTGATGATGAAGTAGTCGTCCTGCGCCCCGCCTGCGTGGCATGCTAGCCGGTAATCCTCCAGCCAGACGCTGGGGTTCGTGTCCCCGTCATACTTGGGCACCGTCGTTGGAGCTCGGAAGCACGGAGGGACGTGAGCGCCGAGGACACGGGGTCCAAAAGCGCGCGGCCCCCTGGGGTCGGGGGACGCACTCCTGCTCCGGTCCTCGCCACTGTCGTAGCGGCCTCCGCGCCGCCTGTTGTAAGCTCGGTGTGGGCGGTGCTCCCGGTGCTCCCGGTGCTCGTCTCGTCGCCCGGCGTCTCTGTTCACCGTGACCTCGTGATGGCGTGCAGGCTGCTCCAGTCCGTGCTCCCTGGGGCCCCGCTGGCGTGACGCGGAGCTTTCTGCTTGTTGAACTGCTGCGGTTTCCAGAAGCGCGCGGAGCTGTTGATGGAACCTTCGATCTTCAGGCGCCGCCGGTTCAGGGTGTTCACGGAGCAGGACAGCAGCCGCTGCGAGGTTCTGGGACGCTCGGTTGAAGACCGGCGCGTCGTTGGCGTTGTTGTCGATGACGATGTTATGGTGCACCTCCCGTGCGCGCGCGCGGGCGGCCCCTCCATCCGCGTTCTTACCAAGCTCACGGTGAAGTCGCCCGCGCTCGTCCTCGAGTTGACGTTGTGCCTCGTCGAGCTCCCGCAGCCGGGTCCGCCGAGCATCGCCGGCGGGGTCGTTCTTGGGTGGTGCCTTGGCGTCCTTGGGCGCCGCTTTGCCGCTCGTCGAGCTGCTCGCAGTCTGTACGTCCCCGTCCGGGGTGTGGCACATGAAGCACTCACGGGAAGGGTCGAAGTTTGGCGGAGCCCACCTCAACCGCGGGTACGAGTTCTGCCTGTCCGTCGCGCCCTTGGCGGCTGGAGAGGTGGAGGAGCTGAGTTCCGTCGATGTCGGGGCGACCGCCGGATCGCGTGGCAGACCCGGCTGTCCCCCCGGGTACATGGCGCCGTAGTAGTCGAGGAACTCGTCCCAGAGGAGCTGCTCCTCCCCTCCAATTTGGAGGGCGAGGTTGGTGATCATGTAGGAGAGGTTGCGGAAGTGCTCCTGGGTCGGGCTCCGTCCCAGGGCAGCCGCCAGATCCTCACCTAGCAGGTCGAGGACGTAGGCGGTGGCCCCCGTCGCGACGCGTGGAGGTTCGGGCTTCTCGTCAGGGACCGCGTCGGGGCCGTCGTCGTAGATGGGCTCGGGGCGCACGAAGATGGCCCCGGTGAGGGGCTCGTCCGACTCGCTGAAGACGAAGTCGAGGGAGCCGAAACGTAGGTGAACGCCTGGCGCCAATGGGGCGCCGCCGTGGGCCATCCGGACCCTGGTGAAGCGAAGCGACACGCGAAGAGCCCCTACCTGGCGCGCCAACTGTCGGGGTTCTCTACCGCCGGCAAGTAATATTTCTACGATCGCGTGTCAGGGCACCGGATGGTGGCTCAAGAGACACAGGAGATTTAGACTGGTTCGGGCCTCCGAAGAGTAACACCCTACGTCCAGTGAGAGTCTGTATTCTCAAGCCCAAGTCTGTAGTAGGGGGTACAAACTAGTCGGGAGAGGGAAGCGGTCCCAAGTCCCTGTGCGGTGGAGCGAGCGGGTGTGTTTCTGATCAGGTGATCAACTGTTCGTCGTCCCCCACGGGTGTCCCTTTGTCCCCTTTTATAGTCTCAAGGGGAGAAGAAAAGGGGGAGGTAAAAAGAGAAAATTACATATGAGTTACTGCCCCGAGGCCTTTAGTCCCGTCCTGCATCTTGAGCCGTACGCGGAGTAGGTATTGACGGGGTGGGCGCTCCGTCTGACCCGGGGCCGTACTCGCCCGGGTGGTTGAGGTAGCAGCTTCTCGGGTAAGTCTCCGGGTGGCTTTGGGGTCGCAGTTGACTTGCACTGTGCCGCCTTGGACTCCAGGTGTCCTTGTTAGGCTCCAGGTATCGCCCTTGGGCTCCAGGTGTTGTCCTTGGGCAACAGGTGTCCTCTCCCGGGGATGCATGTGCCCCTGTTCGGACGGGACGGGCGCTACTGTGGCTGTCGTGGCGAAGGACGGACGCCCATCATGCCCTGACACGGCGGGTACCAAGTAGGTACGGCACCGAATGGGCCGAAGCGAGATGGAGCCGAACAGTCTAGTCGGGCGAGGCGGGGACTCCTCGGAGGCGGAGACCCCTCGGGCGAATCGGGAGCCACTCGGAGACGGAGACTCCCCGGGCGAATCGAGGGCCACTCGGAGGCAGAGAGTCCTCGGGCGAATCGGAGGCCACTCGGAGGCGGAGACTCCTCGGGCGAATCGGAGGCCACTCGGGGGCGGAGAGTCCTCGGGCGAATCAGAGACTCCTCGGGCGACCTCCGAGCTATCTGGGCGTGGAGGATCTGCTTGATTTGGGTCTTCGGCTTTTAATTTTCGGAGGGTTGATTATCGTCATATCGTAGATTAAGGGCTCGATCGGGTGCCCCTGATCTGGACCCTCGTCAGGGCTGTCTGCTCAAACTGTCTGCTTTTGATTGTGTGCCAGGAATATGTAGAGAAGAGCTTGTTGAGCGAGGCACTGGAGGAAGTGCTGTGTCGCACTGTCATTCTTGGAATGAAGGCCACTGTGCCTTTCATACTTCTTCAAATTGCTGGGGCTTTGCTGAAGTGGGAACTCGCCTGCCAAGGCGTCTGGATGGGAACGGGTTGGTTCTGAAATTTGTGTTGTGGGGGCCTTGGCCCTGGATGCATTGCAGTGCTTTGTTATCATTCCCACTGTTGCGCTGAAGGTGTGGAGGGTGACGCGACCCGGTTGGCGATACCGTGCTGAAGTCATGGTATATCCACCATTTGCTCTGAATCTGCCTGTGTTTATCTGCTGGAATATCCTCTGTATTTGGGTAGTTTTGGTTGTGCATTGGTAGCCTGTTAACAGTGACACTGACCAGCCGACCAAAACTTTCCTCTGGTTTAACAGTTGCACTGTTACTGTTGGGATTTTTTTTAGTATTGTTAACATATATTTTCTGATGAAGTGATCATAGGATTTCTCAAATCACCTGTAGCTGAAAACCAAAGCTCCTTGTTTATGCAAATAGTCTCAGTTGTGCCCATGATCCTTGTGACTAAGCCAGCTTGTAAGGTTGCAACAAACCATTGAAATTGATTATCTTAGCATGGTTTATAGTTCATACCATTTTTCTACCCCCAGGGTGTGTCTTCCTTATAGTTGTATCTCCCTGTTCTGAAGAGCAATGTCAGGTTGTCAGTAGGTCTGTTGTAGCTGCTGAAACTAAATCCTGATAGGCTAAAATGAACCAGGCCTTGGTTATTTGTGGTTGCAACATGGTTAAAATCTAATATTTGGGAGGGAGTGCTGATTAGGCAAGCAACTTACCATAATTTGTTCTTCTGTCCGCTGTCTGTTTTTTATTAGCAACAAACAAATAATTTGAGCCCTGATAAGTTGTACATGTGGGAATTGCATTCTTTATTCTGCATGGGCACCATCAGATCTAAGTTTCCATGTACTGTTTTACTGGTTCCAGACTTCCAGTGCTGGATGGTAGTGCTAGTGACCCTTGGTCATGGGGTCATAGCCTTTACTTTTACTTTACACATTAGTTCTGGTGGGCTGCCCCATATATAGTTGTAATTTGCTGGTCACCTGATGCATGTACATTCCATCCAATGCTTCATGTAGTTCTATATGTCGACTTGTCGAGTTAATATCACATCAGATTTGCATTCCATCCAATGCCGTCTATGTTGTCTTCCATTGCTATCTCAGTCTTGCAGACCCTAAAGGTTTTCATATCTTCAGCTTTGCATTGTGTCTTAATTAAAACTTTGAGTTTATGTAGGCAGACGCTAACTCTGTAATTATTCCAGAAGTTATTAGATTGTGTTGCTCAATATGGGTGTCATTGCACGGTTTTATTTTAACACATGTAGATCATTCTTATGTACCATAAAGTCGTTGCATCGGTCCAAATGAGTTTAATGTATAATCTTGTATAGAATCTGCCGGTCCATCCTCTGCATGGATTTGGCATACTTAGGCTGTAATTTCTCTTCCTTTTAATGAAAAGCGTGCTAAGGCACGGTCGCGGAAAAAACACATGTAGAGCATACCTGCAAGTCTGAAAACTGGTTAACTAATGTTGATGGACATCTGGTAATCCACTCATCCAGCCTTTTATGCATCTATTTAAGTATTTATTTGGAAGAGTTTATGTAGGTAGACCCAAATTCTGTAATTATTCCATAACTCACAGATTGTGTTGCTCCTTTTCTTTTGCACGGTTTTATATTGATGCACGTAGAGCATACCAACAAGTATAGAAACTAGATGGTTTTATATTGGCACACATAGAACATATCTACAAGTGTAGAAACCAATTAATTTGTGTTGACAAACATATATTCATCCAGCCATTTATATGCATCTATATTAAGCAATGGATTGACCTTTTCTTTCTTTTTTCCAACCAGAAAAACCTTTAAAGACAGGAAAGTGTTGAGTGAAGATGAGCAACAAGGAGCTGCAAGTACAGATTCTGCAGATGAATACTGTTGCTTCATAACTTTATACATCTACGAAATTTATTATATGTTATATTGATTTGCTACTACCATGTAATATGACCATACGCTATGAGTTCGGCATTTTGGAACTATGTTGTGTCTATGCTGCTGTAGTCTGGAAAATGTACCATGGCAAAGTGGCAATGATTATTAGAGTGCGTTTTATCTTTTTAATATCCTGCTATGCATCTTTGGACTTAAATATAGTACTCGACATGTTCCCACGTTGCCTTTAATTAGTGTGTGGCAAATGACTTCAAAGTTTTTCTCTTTGGTTAAATCTGATGTGCCCTTCTTTTGCTTCATATATGATGTATATGGTGTAAACGCGGCTAGTCTGGGGTGTAAACGCGGGGGTATGGACTTTGGGTGAAAGCTCTCCTTGGTTTCTTTAGCCCTCCACCATGGGGGGATTCCCTGTCTGAAAAGTCTAGTTTCTATTTTGCTTTTGACGGTGCTTGCGAGTGTAGGCCTTTTTAGGCCCTGTTTAGCTCGCGTAAGCTTCTGCAAAGTTCAGCAAAAGCAACGCATTAGACAACGTGCTCCCTCTCTCGTGACACGTTTCCCAATGCACTTTTTCTACGAAAAATTCACGCAAATTCAACCAACTAAATAAGGCCTTAGAGTTTTTTTTTTATAGAAACTCAACTATCCCATTTAGAAAAAAATGTTATCATGCACGTGCTGAAGAGTTACATACTCCCTTCATCCTGTAATATAAGATATTCTAATAATTTTAAGACAAATTAAGGGAAGAACAAAAGACTTATGTACCCTATGAGATTTTCTCGTTTAGCAGCTGTAATTAAAGTTATTTTTAAGATTAAGGAATGGAGGAAAGAATAGAAAATGTAAGTATGCAGTTTAGATAAAGGAAAAATTTAATGATTTCCTTTAACACTTGTCTAAAAGTCTTAGAATGCCTTGTATTTGAGGACAAACTTTGAACATTTCGATGTCTTATATTCCAAGACGAAGGAAGTAGGTGGGAGGCTGGAGAAATATAGAGGTACTCCAAAGATATAGAACATATTATTTTTAAAAAATATTGTTTCCGGCTTTTGCGACCACGATCAGCCAAATGTTTGCATACTTTCGGTTTGACAGTTGATCACATAATAAATAAGATACATATCCAATTTTTAATACAGGGCGCTATAAATTGGTCGGCTAATACTGCAAAATCTTGAGCAATTATGGTAGCTCAACAGACTGTGTAGTACTTGGAGTAGAATCTATAGAGTGCGTTTAGCGGATTGGACAGTGGATTACTCGCTGACCCGGTCAAAACCCGAGCTGACCATAAAATCCCTTGTCGCATTCGTCGCGACTCTGTCCAACCCCGCCGCTCCTCCTATCATTCCACCTTCCGGACCTTCCACACTCCACACTCCACACTCCACAGCCCAGCCAGCCACCCACTCTCCACCTGAGAAGGGGAGCGCGAGAAGCTTCTAGAACCTAGGGTTTGCCCCAACTCCATGGCCGCCCTCGCCGCCGCTGCGCTCCCCTCGCTGGCGCCTGCGCGGCGCCTCGTGGCGTGGCTGGTGCGCACCCGCGTCGCCGCGGCCGCCGCCGACGCCGTCATCTGCCTGTTCTTCGCCAGCTTGTGGCTTCTCTTCGCGGGCCTGACCACCGTGGACATCGGGCGACTGGCCTGCGGCGGCGAGGACTGCCTCGCCGTCGTCGCGGCGTCCAAGGTCATCTCCGTCGCCGGGCTCACCTTGGTGCTCGTCTTCCCCTTCGGCATGGCACTACTGATGGCCAGTGAGGTGGGTGCGGCCGCCGCCGACATCGAGGCACCCAAGGTACGAAATGGGGGGGAATTTTAGCGCCTTATGGATCCAGTTTTGCACGCGCGCCGCTGCGAATTGGATGGGTGTTATCTGAAATTTGGGATCTTTTACTGCATCCGCGCAGTTCCCGTTCTTGATTTCTGCGTTGGTTCCAGATCGACCAGGCGCCTGCTCGGAAGAGTTACGCAGCGGCAGCGCGGGAAGTGCTGCGTGAGCCTGTCGTGCTTGCAGGCCTCGCTCCAATGCCGTTCGCGCTGCTTTTGTGCGTTGGTGCTCTGCTCATGGGCGACTCGCCTGTCAAGGTGTCTCTTGGGGAGAGGATGGGTTGGGTGATCTATGAAGTGGGAGCATTGGGCACAGACACGTTGTTCTTGTTCGTTACTTGTCCCATTTTGACAGTCAGCAATTGGAGGGCCTGGAGGGCGGTGCGGTCTGCTCTGTGATGCGGCACTGCAGAGTGCAGACGAGGTATCCACCTTTGCTTTGAGGCTTCATGTGTTTATATATGCGCCGGAAAATCTTTTTGTATATGCGCAATTGTTTTGTCTGCATTTGAAGCATGATGACAGCAACGTCGACCAAACTACTACTTTGGTTTAAACCATTAACACTGTTTAGCATGAAGAACTGGCTCATATTAAACCATTGGTCGTCCTAATGCTCATCCGATCAAGTGATTGTAGATGCGCTCAACTCATCTGCAGTTGAAAACCAAAACTCCATATTTATGCAATTAGGCTCAGTTGCCCCTTGATCAGTTTTATGCTTTTTCTAGGTTTTGATGAGCAGAAGGAAACAAAATTGAATTCGATACATGAGAATATTAATATGGTTGTAAAATGGGTCTGCGTCTTAGCCTTTAGCTAGTTATCTAGTTGGTGTAACTCTGTTTCACTGCATTATTTTTCTTAATTGAAATGTTTCACTGCATCCTTGTGTACAGTAGGAGTGCATTTGAGCACAGATGTCCCACTGCATCCTCCTGGAACACAAGGATGTTATTATGGTCTGAGATTTGTTTTCACATTTTAACTGTCCTTTTAAACTTCAATCATAAAAATCCGTAAGCCATCTTGTTGATAGGTGCACTTGATAGTTTTAATATGAATACTACATGCACAATAACTGGAAGAGTAGTTTCATGTTCTCCGAAGTAATTGTTCAAATCTTGAATCTATTTGGCTATGAGGTCCTTTTGAATTCACCAACCATAGCGAGTGTTTTTTTGAGTTGCATCCATGAGCCCTTAAGCGTGGCTATGAGGTCTCAACATTGCTATTTAGGGGAGGGAGTTGGTGATTATGCCAACACCTTACCATATTACAATCTGCAATCAGCTCTGATTGGATACAAAAGGTTGGCACTTTTTGTTCTGCACTAAGTGGCATGCCCCATTAAGTCTGAGGTTCATCTAGTATCTTGCTAGTCCCTTGACATGGTTCCATGAAGCATCATTTCTATTTGTAATCTGACTAATTTCTTTTTGCACAAAGTACTATTCCTGCTCCCATCATTTTTTTTGAAGGGGTCTGGTCGGGCATTTGACGGTTGAGATGTATTTTCCGTCAAATTAAGAACAAGGTTTTCATAATATTTAACAATGAACAAGATGACACCGTTTGCTGTTTAACATTTGTGTTTCTTTGTTGCACTGATTATTTTGTGAATATCATTCTAGAAATCGAGTACTGAACAAGAGTGTGCTGAAAAATTGTTCGTAATCATTTATTTGCTTTTTTAAATGTGGCCACTAGTTCTTCATGAGGACTTCATCTGTTTAGATTTACTTGTATGAATCGTCTACTTTGTGGGCTTATAAATACTTGTCATTTCACACTCCTGAATATATCGTTTCCCAATCTCCCTGTAGATTTACTTTGTTTGCTGTTCTGCTACTACAGTCATATCCTACCCTCCCTCTTCTTGCCACTTACAATTAACAGAATGCCTAGGGCTAACTTTGTTTACTCTAATTATACTTTTATGCATTCTTAAACCTGAACCACCTTGACATGTTTGAGAAAACAGAGGGTATATGCATGTGCCATAGTGCTCAACAGAACCTTTATGCATATAAAATCATGTCACTTGATTGCCCTAGAAATACTTTCATGAAACATTTGGGTACAACAATTAAAACAGAGGGTCAATGTCATATACCAAATAGCCAAGAGAAATAAAGAGAACAGTGGTGTTAAGTTATTTCTTTGTTTCCAGTGTTTAAAGTCTATTGTCAAATCTTTCAAACAGAAGATGTAAAGATGCATGATCTACTGGCTTACCTTTTAATATGAATTTATTGCGGAAGGTTGCCCAAATGTTTTGTAAAAGTTGCTGATGATCTCTTCTCGACTTTTTCTGTTATAATTGATACATTGCTGATTGAAAATGGTACCTGTCGGCTGGCAATTCCTATGGCAATACTGATATATTCTTTTAAAATTTTCAGCTTCAAGGATGCTCGACTTACTGGAGTGAAGGAGATCAGAACTGGTTGCCGCGACTGGGAATGATGGGAGCTGTTTCTTTTGGTGGTGTTTCCTACTTTATCATGCCGGACTTGTCCCAAGCTTTAGATGGGGTAGCCCTTACGCTAATACTAATCTTCGCCCTTTTGCGCACCGAATGACTGAGATTCAGGCGAAATGCCTCCCAAAAACTTGAGCCTTGATTCAGTAACCATGTACTCACTTTGCTCACTTGTCTGTCACGGTGGATGTTGCCGTTGCTACTCACCTGCATTTATAACTCTGGTTATGTACTGGTGTTTATCATACAATGATTGAACAATACTGTGTTGTGCTGCGCTGGGTCTGGACTGACGCAGTCCGTACCACCTGATGCTTTGAGCGAAATTGAGAGATCGCCCTTCTTATTTCATATTGGTTGATTTGAAGTTTTGAATTTTTGATTCCACATACATGTTATGCTTCTTTAAATGTTAGCGAAATTTTTTATGAATTGAGGATGCAACATGTTGAGAATAATCTATGTAAATGAGAACTGATTGAGAGAATGAATCTGTGATTGTCTTGATTGAATGAATGAAGTGTTGGTTTACATATTTATATATGGGGAAGAGGCATGAACATGTCCTTTCGGAGGGACACACCCCTACCGAATAGGTGCCTCTTCGTGAATGGGTGTCTTTTACTAATGACATAACTAATTGCTAATTGATCACTAATTATCCTATTCTAACACTCCCCCTTGATCAATTTGCTTCATGTACGCTTCTAATATTCCTTGTCCTTCATTCTTGAAAATATATTCTTCAATCTTGAAAATATGTCCTTCATTCTCAAAAAAAATCCAAATATGGTGAAAACTCCTCTAAAAACCTTGTAGGAAAAATATGAGGAGAAACCATTTTGTTTATCCAAAATGTGGGAAAAACTCCTCCAAAAAACCCTGTGGGAAAAATTAAGGAGAAACCCTATTGTATAATTATATGCCATTAAAACCAAAGTAGTACCGGTATATCAGGCAAAAACTCCTTAAAACCCAATGGGAAAACAAGGAGAAACACCATGATATACAATCACTAATGTTGTTAGACTCTTTGAGACAAATCCAAAGTCTTAGTCTAAAAACACCTTGAACATATGGTCAATATGCTCCAAATATCATCTTCCAAAAAAACCCCGGTGGGGAAAACTAGATGATATAGCATATACCTTTGTTGACATTGCCTCATCAAAACTTTATATGAGAAACCTCAAAAAGAAAAACCCACATAAAGAAAAGAGTACAATGTATCGTATGTTCCAATATCATTCACAAAAATACCCCTATGGGAAAAATGAATGATATGACATAATCTTGTGTTGATATTACCTCATCAAAAACTTTATATGAGAAACCCAAAGGGAAAAAACTCATACAAAGAAAAGAGTGCAATATGATGTTTCCAACAAGTTACTAATCAGAGAGACGAGAGACTCTCCCCCTGAAATCTTTATAGATAATGACCTTTGATTCAATAGAATCAATACTACATAACTTCAGTATCTGATATATCATTCTTCCAAGCTATGCACATTCATGTGTTGCCTTGTATAATACAATGCTAGAATAATTGATGGAATTGACCGTTAAATGTCTACTTAAAGACTACTATAAATTGGTCTTTCCATATTTATGTAAAGGCTATCTCAATGATCTGGAATTTGGGGATCTAATAGATAACCAGAATCATAATATCCATGTAACTGGATCTTGGATTATACCAAGATTGCATGTGCTATTTTGATATATCAACGATATTCTTAACTTCAACCTACCACATTTGGTAGAGTAGCGCTGCTACTGGATAGCAAATTATTGCAAAGATAATATCCAGCCGGGAACTTTTGCAATATATATACTAGCGCATAAATAGCACAAAGATAATGGACCATATGTTCCAAAATTTCATCTCAATCACTATGACATAAAACAATCTTCCTCTATCATGAGGTAGAACAACCATAGGATTCCCTTTCATATTGAGTTATTCAATATGATGTGGATATAGATAGCTTTACTACAAAACCTGGGAGAGGATATTTG
>CM014275.1:16905360-16943670 GCA_004135705.1 Alloteropsis semialata
AGAAGAGAGGGCTGTGTTGTTTTTGGTACAGACCACATTAGGGGCGGTTTCTGATTGAGCCGCCCCTACAGCTATAACAGTAGGGGCGGCTTATATTCCAGCCGCCCTTACTATATTTTCAGTAGGGGCGGCTCAGACACGAACCGCCCCTACTAATCTGTACAACAGTAAGGGCGGTTCGTAACTCCAGCCGCCCCTACTGTTAATTCTGCAGGGGCGGCTGGTCAGCTCCTGGGGCTGTTCGGTCGCTGTAAGAACGGTCCGCCCCCGAACCGCCCCTGTTGCAAAAAGGAGGCGTTCTTACAGTTTGTTTTTGTAGTAGTGTCTCTTCGTCTATATATGAACCTCATCTTGTCATTCTTGATCTGTGGATGGCAAAAAAAAAAAATTCCCCTGGCGCACGGCGAACAAGCGGTTTCCCGTAGTGTGTTGGTGGAAGCCTGGACCTGTATCTTGGCATAGTGGCAATAAGGAGTATAGCTCAATTAGCCTTTTATGATTTTATCGGCATCATTTCCTACTGAAGTGTTCTGGCCATCTTTCCTTTTATTTGTGTGTGGTAAATCTGTTCACTTCAGAAAATTTGACGTCGCTTTGCTTGCTTGGTTCATGATGTAGGATGTCTTTATTCTTAAATTTTTGTGGTTTCTTACATGTCAGCTCATTTGTGTTCCAATATTCCTTATGATCATGTTCTTTGTGTGTTACATTGTGTCAAAGTAGTCTTGTTTCTTGGTGCACTTCTGATATGGGGAACAACCGATCCCACATATGTCTTCATAAAAGAAACTTTTGTGTTCTTCACCAACCCAATTCTCTTTTAACTGCTATCCAACCACTCCATCTCCACTATCTACAAAGAGGGAATTTCTTTTAGAACCTAGGCCGAGTATAGATGGTGTGCTAGCATCAGTGAGACAGTCTCGGAAAATGACATGAATGTGAAAGAGGCAAGCAATCCGTATTAAGGTCTCTATTGAAATAGAAATGAATTGTCCATAGTTTTTAATGGCAAAATTTTCTGGTAGCCACCATGTGAATGGTTTTATCTCTTATCATTATATTCATTTTAGATTGATGAAAAGGGAGAGAGAAACAAAGGTCTTAGATGTTCCTCGATCATCTAGGGCATATTGACTGGTTGGGATAGACCAGTCCCACGCACTAGGGTATGGCTTGGTTGGACCCCAAAGAAAAGTTGGCAAGGCATAGACTGTCGATGCCTCGAGGGGCATTTAATTTCTGACCTTTCAGTGTTATCTTTTTTTTTTGTGAAAGATTAGTAGAGACGCAGATGCTCATACACGCACGCAAACCCTACCCTATGAGAACATGCGAGAGATTGGGCCGGCTGATCCGATCTTGAGATTGATGAAGTCACCACATGCACCTCACTGTCATGGGCACGTCGCCTACCACTGAAAGAATAGCGCCAGTTAAATCCTGGAATAAATCCAGGAAAATATAACACCCGTGCTGAGTCGGAACTCGAACAACCGTGCTGAGTTGGAACTCGAACCCCGGTGAGCAGGTTCCACCACAAGCAACTTAACAATTAAGCTACGCTTAGTTCCACAAGTGTTATCTTTTTCAGCCCAAATGAATACAAGGAACATGTCTATTTTACTATCTTCACCTATCCATTTTATCCATCTAATCCCATGAGCAAAATTTAGACTCAACCCCTTGCCTTTTTTGTTTTTCACAGTTGAGTATTTTCAAATCTCATGTGCAGACCATGAACGTTGCCTTATATTAGAAAATATATCAATAGTTTTTCGTGGTTATTTTTTATAAGTTAGGTACATTTATACGAAATTGATCGTAGAGGGACAAAGCTGCATGAAAATCAATCATGAAAAGCTTCTTATGTATTTTTATAACATAGGGCATCATGTTATAAGTCACCTGTAATATTTGAACTTAATACTCAACTCTTACGTGGAGAAACAAAAAAAAAAGCTTTGGAACACTGTAATATTTGTAGCGCATTGATATAAACACTGAGCAAACAATTCATCTGGTAGCTTTGGAACCTATTGATCTTGTCTAGCATGAACAATGCTGCTCTTTGAATCAACGGAGGTGCCTTTTTTCATAGAATATGGAGCAATTTGATGAATAAATTCTGATGCTTTTCCAACCAAGCGGTCTTAAATCTGATCAAACTATCTGTAGTTGAAACACGTGAGGCTGCACACCCCCTTAGACTGTTTTGCTCCTTGATCTTTGTGACAAGCCAACTATGTAGCTACTAGTTTGGTTGTAACAAATCTTTTGTCTAGTTACCTGTATCTTCTCTGTGATGTCGTACTGCAGATAAGGTACCCATCCTTTGCTTTGAAGCTCCCTGTGTTTGAGCATTGAAAAATCTTATGTTTTCTGTGAAGTGTGTGGTAGTGTGCATTTGTAGTGCATTGAGTCATTGACATAAACACTGAGCAAACAATTCATCTGGAAACTGTTGGAACCTATTGATCTTGTCTAGCATGAATAAATGTTGCACATCGGATCGACAAAGGTGCCATTGTTTTGTAGAGTGGAGCAGATTGGCCAATTAACTCAGATGGTTATCCAACCAAGTGATCTTAAAGCTGGTCAAACCATCTGTAGTTGAAATGTGAAACAATATGGTAGCTAGTATATATGTAGTTAATAGTTTCAAATACAGCACAGAAGTTGCAATAAATGTTACGTTTTGCGCCTCTATTTTATTGATTGTGATTTTTATCACCTCTGATCACCCTTTCCCAATGGACAGATGAAAAAACTGCTTCTAATTGTATTGGAAGGTCAGACCGATAGAGTCTGTCTGTTTGTTTACAATGTGCTAGCCACTAGTTTTATTGTCAATTTTCTGATTCTACTACTACCTCCCAATTTATCTACTCCCTCTGTTGCCGAAACAAGTATTCTGATCTTTCCCAATGGACATATTTATTCTGATCTGTTACTTAATATCATTTTGGTTGCCTAGGGAGTGTTTTGCTTAGTTGCATCCTCTAGCATAGTATGAGGTTATCCATAGGTCTGTTTTAGGCTTTTAGCCACCAGAGATCAAATCAGCTTGGCTGCCATGTAGAGATTCTGTTTAGGATGCCCCAGTGACATGGTTTATATAGTGTACAGAGCTTGTGATTTACTGATTTTACCTGCCCTTTACCATCATTTGTTCTGCAATCAACAATCTGTTTTCAGTGAATCCAAAGATCTGAACTTCAATGTTGTGCTCAGTTGCATGCCCCATCCTGTCTGAGGTTCCATGTGTAGTATCTTATTGCCAGTCCCTCTCCCTCAGAGTCGACATGGTTCCATATATATAGCATAACTTCTATTGTAATCTGGTTAACTTCTTTTGGGATTGAGCACTGTTCCCACATTGATCATTATATTTGATATGCTATGCAATATGATGCTGTCTACTGATCTAGTCTTGGAAAACTAACATATGTCTTCAAAGTATGAATGTTTTTTTAGTTTATAATGAACAAGATGATGCTGTTAACTGCTAAATATTTGCATTTATGCATTGCACATGCACAATGCTTATTTGTGGTCAAGTCATCTGAGAATCCAAGAAGTTAAGACTCAACCAGATAGTACTGGGAAATTCATTCGGGACGATTCTCTTCATCTTGAAATATTGTTCTGTGTGGCCATTTTTCCTTCACAGCACCCTCTGTTTGATAGTACCAGTTGGCTATCCTATGTGGGACACTGACATACTTTTTATTTCAAAATTTCAGCTTCTGGCTTACTGGAGTAATGGAGATCATTTGGTTGCTGGAAGATGATAACAGGAAATGTTTGGAGTTATGGGAGCTGTTCTTTTCGTGCTGTTTCTCCTCTATCATTTCAGACCTGTAATAATCGTAGAACAGAGTAGCTCTTATGCTCATCTTTTGAAACGAAATTGAGTCGTGAAGATTCAGGCGAAGGTCCCCTCTTAGACTTCAGCCTTGATTCAGTAACTAAGTAGGTACTTTGCTCACTTGCCTATTATGGTCGATGTTACTGTTGCTACTTAACTGCACTTGTAGCTCTGATGATGTGTTTATCGTACAATGATGTAGCAACGCTGGGCTGGGCTGGGTTTATGCTGGACCCATGAGCTCCATATCATCTGATCCTTTGAGCAAAACTGAATGATCGGTTTTGTCATTCGTAATGATTGCATTGATTACGGATACATGTCCTCCTTTATAAATGTCGGAATTGGTAGGATGCAACGCACTGCACACATTCCTAGCCAAAAGTTGTGCACCGAATCCTTCACTAGTGTGTAGTGCCTTCGTGAGCTTTTTCGACAGTGAACTTAGAAATTTTCAAATCTAATTTCAAACATAGTTTAGTTGGATTTCAAATTGGAAGCACTTGGAATTTGGGGTCTCATCTATTTGCGGAATTTTCAATTTGGGAACGGGAATTGATTAGGAGAACTAATGGAGTAATGGCTTGAATTCATCTTCACCATGAGAATTGAGAAAAGTCAGAGGGACTGAAATTTCGACTGAGACATTTTCTATTGCACCTGAATTGAAACTGAAATGCAAGGAGTTTGACAGTAGAAAGCTAGAACCAAGTTAGCAACCAGAGACTCATACAGATATAGCACTTGTCCACATTCTAGCACTTCCCTCCCTGATGCGCCCACCAGCGATGATATAATGTTATAAATTATAACCTTCTGACGAGATATGCCACAGGACATTGAACTTCGTTGATATCTGTCATTTCGCTTTAAACTTGTTGTATTTAGTTAAAATTTTGCTTGTGTGTTTACATGGGCAGTTTTTTTTTAAAAAAAAAACTTCAACTGCGTGCTTACTGGATTTTTAGCTCAACATGCTGTCTAGTGTGTACGATCTATCGAGTGCGGATAGCAATTAGCAAGCTGTCCCAAACGGATTAGCAAACGCTTCGTTTCCGCTAACCCGGTCATAAACTCATAATCCGACCGCAGTTGGCCATAGTACCCTTCTTCCTCTGTGTTCGTCTGTTCCATGGACAGCGAGAGGAAGCTTCTAGAACTCTAAGGTTCCCCCAATCCCGACACATGATCGTCACTGACGCGGCGCTCTCGCTCCCCTCGCTGGGTCCGGCGGCGCGGAGAGCCGTGAAGTGGCTGGCGCGCGCGCCGCAGCAGACTCACCCACGCCGCCGGGCCGCCGCCGCCGCCGTCATTTTCCTCAGTCCTCGCGTGTACGTGGCGTCTCCTCTGGAGCGCCGCCGTCTCGGACATCCGGCGAGTCGACGGCTTCCCCGAGGTCGCCGGTCATGCGCGGAGCCTGAACCTCTAGGCCTCTAGTAGTCTAGTTTCCCTGTAATTTCGAATTGTTTTGTGTGCACCTGCCGCGTGCTGACAGTAACCGGACCGAACAATTACTTCCATTTCACTGTCTTACTATTACTAATTGAAGGTATGCTCATGAGACACGCAAAAGAAAGATAAATTATAAAAATTCTCACAATAATCAGAAACATCTGACCATCAATCCGTAAACTCTGATCATCCTAGCCATTGGATCTATCATATTTTCTAAAAAAACATCCACTTTGCCATTATGAAAATCCTAAAGTAATCCTCTAAATCTATATCTCAATTACCCACGTCTGTCATTATAAAAAATAATATAAAATAACCTCCTAATATTTATCTAAATTACCTCCTATGACATTATAAAAATAATTCAAAATAACTTCCTAAATTTACATCTAATTACCTATATCATTAAAAACAACGTACATATGCCATTATACCATCACAACGTACATTGGTATGTGATTTCTAAATTATTATTTCTGTATTAATTGTTAATATAGAAAATAGAAACTGAATGAGAGCATAAATTTTCTATGATAATTAAGCACGTAGCTCAAACTCTAAACTTGCATGTATCTAACTTACCGCTGGTATATAACTCTAAATTACCTATTTATGTCATTGTTAATATAAAAAATAATAACTTATTAAGGTATATATGCATGATGTATATCACCATGTAGACTATATGTACATGTATGAAAGAAACAATGAGAATACAGATTTATATGTTAATACCATATCTTAAATTTAGGGTTCAATTAAACACATTATAGAAGCTGATGCAAAATAAAAAAATATTTAAGAAATAAGAGAAGGAAAGATAAATAATTTTGATAATTAACTATAGGTTCTAATTTCTTCATGATTTTTAATACTCATGTCCCTATAGTATTAACCCGTGCGGGAGCACAGGTTGATAGACTAGTCATTATAACTGTTAGGGTTTATAAGCATTGTTTAACATGAACTAATGGTGTATAATGAAGCATTAGTATCCAAAAGCATAGGGGCGAAGGATACTTTAAAATTTAGGTGGAGCGGACATCCGCTACAAACATAAAATTTAGTCTAGAATATCTATTTTTAATAAGATCATTTTCAACGTGGCAAGTATCTCCGAGACCACAAGAATTCGATGACATTTAAGAAAGTAATGTTTAATTTAATTTCCTGTTACCATCTTCCAGCAACCAAATGATCTTTTCAAAATTGAAAGTATGGAGTTATGGGAGCTGTAATCAAAATTGAACACTTATCTTTTCATGCTTATTTTGAACCTTTCAAGCAGAATGTGCTTAAATCTTTCGTGCATGATAAGTGTTCAATTTAATACGTAGGTGACTTAACGTAGCGTAAAATTATCTGTACTTTAGTTGTTGGCTAGTTTGATTTTTTAGAAAATGGAATTGTATTCCGGCCTCTGCAGTAACACACATAGCCTTCTGGCCTCTGCGTGACTGCACACAGCCTAGTTTATTGCAAACATCTAAGAAAATATCTTAAAAAACTTTAGTAATGAAAATCAGTACTAAAGACCGCCTAGTCCAAAATCTATTGAGGTCACTTGTAGCCATCATGAATGCCGATCTCCTATCTCCGGTCATCGTTGAGTAAGGAATGAGACATACAAATCTTGTCGTCGCTCCCCGGCGGTCTTCTCCAGCAGATCGGCAACCAAGAATGTGGTAACCTCCGCTTTGATTTGCCAAGCAAGAGCAAATCCGGCCAACACCGGCCGCCACCTCATGGACCATGCATCGGCTGTTATCTGAGCATCGAAGTGACCTCGAAAGAAATCTGTTGGACGTAGATGGTGTCGATCTGCCAGCCACCACTATTGCTCCAAGCTAATCATGGTGTCGCCATCAAGGACTCCAAGATGACGCCTCAAGAGGAAAGCAACATCCAGATGCTGCCGCCGCCCGAACCAGCGAATCGGTTCTTAGGTTTTCACCTGGATCTGTCCTTGTAGCCTCCCGGTGACGCCACCGAGCGGAGCTGCCTGTTGATGGCGTCGGCCTCCTCCGAGCGGATCCGCCAGCACAGGCCCCAGGGAGGTAGATCCAGCGGCCCCGGACGCGGAACAGGCGACGGAGAGCCGGGTGGCCGACTGCCACCGCGACGTCGCAGCCCGTCCGCCCGCCGCCGCCGATGCCGCCGCCCTCGTCGGAGCCGGCCGAGATGAGCCAGCAGCGCGCAGATCTGGTCCACCGTGGCACAGATCCGGCCACCCTCAGAGCAGTTATGGCCTCCCTAGAGCGGCTCCGGCCGCCAGCCATGGCTGGGGTTCGAGATGGAGAAGGTGCCGAGGGGAGAAAGAAGGAGGGGATGAGGGGGCTGCCCCGCCGCCACCCTCCTCGCAGCCCACCGGACTTCCGGCGGGCGGCTCCGGCGGTGGCGCAGGCTGGTGACGGCGGTGGCTCTCCTCAGACTAGACAATTTTGCTGAATAAATAAAACATATATGCTCAAATACAATTTTGCAGAAAGAGCATTGGATCACAACATGGCAGACAGCATTAAACTAGCCAAAAGTGCTCTATGTTGTGATCCAAAAATACACGAAATCCGAGTCACATGGCCTTCATTCCTCCGCTCTATGCATGATCTTGGTCTTTGTCCAAAAGTGCTCATTTATAGCTCAAAAACCTGCGTAAACCAAAATCCTCCAAAAATACATGCATATGCAAATATGGGGTTATTTCAAGTGTCAAGTGGCGGGTTAGTATATGAATTGGACCCAAAACACCACTTAATTAGCACTAAAAGTGTGTCGCTAACGAGCGTCAACAATCCCCCCATGCTTAAACCTTGCTCGTCCTCGAGTAAGTCCAAGATCTTTGCTTAACAAGGAAATCAGCGTTGCCCTTCAATGTCTTCCCTACACTTAGTTATACACAACAAGACACATTGCTCTCAAGTGGTTAGCATTTAAAGTTCAAGTTGTGACCGGCTACTTTTCATTATGGAAGATAGAGACTAGCAATAAAGAATAAGCCACAATAATAATAAATGCAATGCTCTTGAACTTAAGCGAACTTTAGACCTTTACCTTGTTTCATCGTGAAGAGTTTTCAAAAACATGCATATCCAACATAAGTGAGATTCTCTTGCAAAAGCTCATGGAAACACTCATCTCATCAAGTCGCTTAAGCCTATACTAGATTATTCTCAACCTATTCTACTCATATATGAAAGTGAAAGGCTTATGTGGAGCTTGGTAGGTAAAACCCATCCTAGCAAAACATTATATATGAAATATTGTCAAACTAAGAGAGAGATCTATTGGAATTACCGAGACTAGTCAAAAAGGCCATGGAGAATAATTGATTTTGTGGAGAGGGGGAAAATGGAACACACGCTTTTTAGATAGTGGACATGTGCAAATGGCAAAGGTTGATCCCGAGGCACAAATGAAGTCCTCATCATCGGATTGCACATGGTTGGAATATTTGAGTATGGAATAATCTTTAAGGCACTATGGAATTTAATGAAACAAAAAAGAACTAAGGAGCATTTATTTTCACACCTTTTTTTCTTTTCTTTCTTCCTTTTTCAACACATATTTTTTTCTTATTATTTTTTCTTTATGCTCTTTAGAACTTCTAGCAACATTAATACTTACTCAGCCTTCCCCCCATGCTTAAACGATTGCTCGTCCTCGAGCATAGAAGTGGTGGATAATGGTAGAGTAAGTATGCATCTCAATCTTTTGAAAAAATGGTTGGAATCTTCAAGGAGTATCTTCTTGTCGAATAATGAGGCCATTGGAGGAGGATAGGGGGTAGGTCGGTCGTCTCATGGTATTGAGACCGGCCCACCCACTTGTTGTGGTCCTCCGTCTCTTCTAATTTTTTTTCTATGCACTCTTTGATGCCTCCCAAATATATGTTCCTTGTATCAAGCTCTTGATTCTTCGAAATTTTCTCAAGATAATGATCCATACTCAAATTGGGTTGTGGTCAAGGAGGTATTTCTCAAAAAGATATTTGGGTTTAGGGTGGATATCCAGCGAAGTTTGCGAAGTTTCTGGTGTAGAAACTCACAATGCATGGATAGAAAGGCTAGCAAAAAGAAGGTACGCAAAATGGAATGGCCAGCTTCTTAGCCTCGAACCATGGAAATCAATCTTAATCTAACTCATCAAAATATAAGTTTGCAAATCTAAGGGTATCATCATGAAAGATCATGTATATGTAAAGGCTTTGGTAGGTGGAACTTTGCAAGAGATTCACGAATGTAGATAGCATAAGATTTAAGTTTTAAATAAAATAATATAAAGTGTAAGGTCATCGGTAAACTTAAATCAAAGAGCAACATAAGGAATATGTGGGTCTAGAATTTAATCATTTAACATCCACAAATAAAAGAGCCGGTATTTAGTCAATTTAAGATCATTTAATAGAGAGCAAATAGTCAAGTCATATACAACATCATGTAGGTAGAACAACGCGGCAACTTTCATCACTTTTCCATAAGCAAATGCATTCAAAATATTGCATCGTGGTAAGCACAAAGTGGTGGTGATCAATTATTTAAAAATAAAAACAAAACTAGGTTGTCCTCCTTGTAGCCATGTTATTAACAAGAGAGATATACAAAGGTTTCTAACCTATGGTCGATGGCATGCATATATACAAGCATTAAGAAGTAGATGAACAAAGAGAAGGTTGAGGAAGAGTTACCGTCTTTCGATGCTTGTAGTGGAGTGTAGCGCGGCTTCCCCCATGCTTAAGCATTGTGCTTAGCATGCAAGAGGAGTCTTGAGCATCTTGTGGTGAACACGATCATTGTACTCCATATGGCCTTTTCCTTCTCGTCCAACAAGTCCTCCCCCATGCTTAGCATGTTGCTAAGCGTGAAAGAAGATGGTGAACCGTCATGTGATTCTTGAAGTCCTTCCGCCATGTGTTTCGAGACTATCTTTATGTTTCTTCACCTTTCTTACCTTAACTTTGTTCAACCTCTTCTTGTCATCAAGCCATGGTCCCAATCATTCTTCGTATCGTTATCACCTCCTTGCTTATTGTCTTTATTGCTGCTTCATCTTCCACGAATTTTTCCTTTATTTCCAGAATAGAACATGTACTGAACCCTTACTCCAATGCAAAGTGCACAAATTTTTCTTTCCAACGAGTCATCATATGCCCAAAAAGGATTCCGAACAAAAGAGTTATGCCCTTTTTAGTCCAGCACTGCAATCTGTCCCGAGCTGGTTTTAGAACGCGCAGCGCCCAATATTTTTGTCGTATCTCCTTGTATGGGTCTTCAAATTCATTGATCTTTGATGCGTTGGAACGAGAATTTGATGCAGCTTCTGAATATCAACTTTTTATCTCTTGTACATCTTTGAACATGTGCAGATTTTCGATGAAAACAGCAGCATCCCTTTCAATCTTCAGAGATATTAGCGGTCTTGGTTGTAAATTTGATCACAAATTTATGGGATTCCTTCGTCATGCCTGCAAAATAATTGAAATGCACACACTGCCCCCGGGGTGACGGTCGGGAGTATAAGCAAATGCCAACAACCAATGACATCCCTAAGACCTTAACTTGTGGCATAATTAACCTAGTAAAAGGAAAAAATAAAAAACTAATGGGTGTGCGTGTGTGCAAAGTGAGTATGCAAATGAGAGAAAAGCATATAAACAAAGACAATATTTACACCTAGTTCTAAACACCATGTTTACAACTAGGTTACCTTATCTTTCCATGGTCACAAAGATCTATTATCCAAGGTTAAAACACCATGTTTATCCCAAGGTCAATAATTCCTTATAGCTCAAGAAAAATAAGGCGCATTGCAAAGCTTATAAACCGACCAATGCAATGCAAATACTAACGTGGCTCTCAAAACTAAATGATGATGGTCTGTGATCATGTCTAAACACCATGTTTATACAAGATTGCAAATGGAAAATGCCCCGCGAAGCATTGACATGGATATGCAAGCATTCATCATTAAGTTTTGTGAGAGAACCAAGTTAACAAATGCATGATGGAACAATGGAATGGATGCAAAATGCAAATGCAAAGAGTTAGCAAAAACAAGAGTTAGCAAGGTTTGAAAGGTCTTTCAATGTTGTTCCGCAATCAATTCATTCAAAAAGTAATTGCTTAGAGCGACAAAGCTTGCCACCTCATAAGAAGTGAAGCACTGTCGACAAGAAAATCATTCATTGAAAAGAACCGAACAACCTAGCTAACGAGGTTTAGGGGAAGGTTCATGGGTACCCTATATTTTGGCTTAAAACAAGAATTTTGAAGAGTTAAGTCAAGTTTAGAAAATCTATCTAAGGTGGTTGAAAACAAAATGAAAAAACAAAGGTTGTTTTATTGGGTGAAAAACAAAACCTATGGTTTTAGGATGACTATAGGTATGAGAGATTTTCCTAAAGGTTTAGGATCTCATAGGGAGGCTAGTCAAAGTTTTCAGTTAGGACAAGGAGTAGAGATAGATTTGGCTAATCTGAGTGGTGACGGCAAGCAAATCAACACAAGTCAATCCTACCCTTGTTGGTTCCGATTTTTGGCGGGGTGATAGGAAGGCTTAGATGGGTTTAACAAAAAGTTAGGTCAAAACAAAACATGCAATGCAATGCAAGGGCGAGAACAACATGGCGTGAGGTGGAACATAAGATGGATGAACACAATGACATGACATGGTATGATGGTCTAAAAACAAAACAAAAGTTAGCCTAGATCAACTAGCCACAAGTTTAGAATCAAAGGGTGGTGTCATACTTCATATATCTCTCTAAAAAGACTCAAAGAAAAAGACTCTAAACTCTAATAGGCACACAAAAGGGTCTACAAGTTTTTCAAGATCAAATAACAAAGTGCACCCTCAATAACATTTAGATCATACAACATAAAGTTGCGGCATTTATTAGAGCAATGGTACAATGTTACTTGATGATTCAATTAAAGTGCACATTATAGACCATCATTTTATATAGATAATAAACAAAAGATCGGGTTGCCTCCCGCAAAGCGCTTCATTTAAAGTCATAAAGCTAGACTTCTCACCTCGATTATTTTCATGCGAAGCCATGGTCTTTCGTGCGAGAATCCGAAGTGTCCATGCAGTTTGATGTCTCTTGGTGTAATTCATCGTGGTTTGCTCAAAACATCTTCATGTATCGAATGTCGCCTTATTGTGTCTTCTATGCCAACATTCTTGGGGGTCTTTATTCGTTCTTAGCTTCTGAATTTGATCTTGTACGCTCGATGAAAGCATTGCCCAAGCTCCTCTTCATTGTTGTCATCGTTATCTCCTCTACTTTGTTCTCATCACATTGCTCCTGCCTATTCTTCATGGATTTTCCTTTGTGTATAGAACAGAACATATACCAAAATATAGATCTATTAAAAGGTTTATGAAATTATCTTTCCAACGAGTGGTCATTCATCTTAAATGGAGTTGAAACGAGAGAGTTATGCCCAATTTACTTCAGCGCTGCATGCTGTCCAGGATTGATTTCAGAATGCACGACCTTCGATGTTTTGATCATAACCGCTTGTAGGAATCTCCGATTGACTTGATTCTTGTTTCGTTGGAACCAGAACTTCATGGGGCTTTTAAATATCTAAAAATATTCTGCTGTTTTCTTTAGAGGTTGTGCAGACTTTTGATGCGAATAGTATTTTCTTGCGAATTGATCTTGAGATGTCGATGATCTTGATCTTGTGGTCTTTGGAGCGTCGTGTTGTCCTTCCTTAGGATTCAAGGTCATCACCATTGATTTACCAGCAAGTAGCATGGCTCCAATGATGAATTTTCTCTATAGTTCTTGCTTTCCCCAAGGTGCCGGGATCGTGGGTGGCTCTTGTGCTTTGTGTCGATGATTTGAGCGGTTTCCTTCATTAGTAGCATTACTGAATTAGAAGCTTCTTGAGCATCCTACTG
Organism: Alloteropsis semialata; assembly: GCA_004135705.1. Taxonomy (NCBI): domain Eukaryota; kingdom Viridiplantae; phylum Streptophyta; class Magnoliopsida; order Poales; family Poaceae; genus Alloteropsis; species Alloteropsis semialata. The sequence goes on from CM014275.1 coordinate 16,918,598, forward strand.
AATAAGATTGGTAGTGTCATGGAGCTTCTAATCTTGTTGCCTCCAGTCTTGATCAACTTCAAATCATCATATTTTGTGTTCAAGGCCCTCCAATCATCCTTTGTCATAATCATCACCTTCTCCGTTGTTTGCTACTGCCTCTTCTTCATTGAATTTCTCTTCACCCAGTGTAGAATATGTACCAAACTTCTACTCCATTGTGATATGCATCAAATTCTCTTTCCAACGAGTGCTCATTCACTTCAAACGGACTCCAGATGAAAGAGTTATGCTTGTTTTACTCCGGCACTACGTTCTGTCCCGAGATGATTTCAGAACACGTAGTGTTGAAAGATTTTAACATAACTCCTTGCACCGATTTCCAAAAATTATGATTCTTGATGCGTTGGAAAGAAGACTTGATGGAACTTCATATTTTCTAACTTTCTCCCATGGTACTTCTCTGATCAGGGGCGAAAAACTGGTCTCAACAGCAACCTTCTGGAGATGTTGACGATAGGATCTTACGACTTCTTCGAGGCATGATTCATCACCTATAGCTTGGACAAACAAATCTCCAAGAGACATTAGTCTTTAAAAATTAATTGACATGGCGGCATACCTTGTTCATCTTTAATTGTTTTGTATGTGGGCTCGATAGTGGATGATGGGCCACTAACAAAAGTTAGCACCTACTACTAAAGAGCGGATCTTCACGTAGCCGTCAACTTGTTCGAGTGAGATTTGGACTTGTCAAAGTCTGGATGTTGAAAATTTCTCGATCGCTTTGTGTCTAGGGTTTTACCTGCATTCATAGACACAAACAAAAAAACACAGGATATATGCAATAATAAAATTAGGGTTAGTCTGAAAAATTAGATAGATCTCCATAGGGTTCGTGTTGCCGATCCCCGGCAACGGCGCCAGAAAAGCTTGTTGACGGTCCATAGACGCACCAATTATGAGCCGCAAGCGCACGGATCATTGTAGCTTTTCCCTTAGAGTATTCCATCCAAGGTTTATCAATCCGTGGATCGACAATGAACTATCTAGGATTTTCCATCTAATCTAACGGATCTATTCCTAGCGTTAAGCATAGATTGCATATGAGAGTAAACCTTTATGATATGAGTGGGTGTAAAGGTTGATCGCATCCCAAAGCATAGGCAAAGATAACATAACCAAGGTCAACGAAGGCCTATTCGTCTCTAGGTACAGCTCTTAGTCAAAAGGTGATCAAAATCATAGATTGCATCTCTACCAAAGGTACCCGAGTCTTCTCTCCGAAAGGCAGCTCGCAAGCGGCCTACTTTCCAATGGTCACCGCCGCGGGGTGCATGCCAACACCTAAGGTCTCCCAAAGCTTTACCCAACCAACTAGCAAGCGCTCGATGAGCTTCCTCTTTTAGTGGCTTGCGACAACTCTCATCGTACTCGCCATTGATCCAACTCAACATCACGTCGTCACTAGAACCTTTCCCTCCGTCATGCTGTCACCACACCGGGGTAATCGACAGACTAGCTAGAATGCGCTACTTCAATGTATCCGCAAGATATGGACTAATCACCACAATTAGATCTAATCTTACTAAGAGCATACGGCCGTCGCACATATGAATATAAAGCATCAAAGAAGTAGACCAAGGTAGAGACAACTAGAATAGAGATTAGATTGATATCACCATCATGTGTGTACATACCCCGATGAATCTTGGGGCTTGACTCTTGAGCTCCGCCATGGCACAACCGCGCAGGGAGGCCATGGCGGCTAGGGTTGGCCTAGGCCATGCCCTAGGTACCTTCGAAGACTTGCAGTGACCCTCGTCTCCCTTTAGTGTATGCCCTAGTTTTCGCCGACTTCTGGTGGATTGATCGCCGTGGCTTCGGGGTACAGGGGCTATAAATAGTCCGAGGAAACCCTAGCTCGAAGGGGAGGTCGAGGCGGCGCAAGAAAGGGGTAGGCCCGCCGGCCCCATAGGTCCTGGGCCGGCCAGCCTAGGGCCTTTTTGGCCCGCCTCGGCCTCATCTTTTGCGTGCAAGCTCCTTGATCCTCTAGGAATTGATGTGCCAATGCATGTGGGTTTTTGACGTCGGTTGCTTCGGGATATGATTGGGTTTTGATAGCTTTCCATATGTCTGCCTGATTCGCCTTGATCCCGAAGTCATGAGACCTTATCTTCAAGTCTTTGCCCTTCATCATTCTTGAAGGTTGGTTCACCATAGATGAGAGCGAACGAAATCCGAGTCACATGGCCTTCATTCCTCCGCTCTATGCATGATCTTGGTCTTTGTCCAAAAGTGCTCATTTATAGCTCAAAAATCTGCATAAACCAAAATCCTCCAAAAATACATGCATATGCAAATATGGGGTTATTTCAAGTACCAAGTGGTGGGTTAGTATATAAATTGGTCCCAAAACACCACTTAATTAGCACTAAAAGTGTGTCGCTAACGAGCGTCAACAATCCTCCAAAAATACATGGCCTTCATTCCTAATGCCGTCTGCCATGTTGTGATCCAATGCTCTTTCTTCAAAATTGTATTTGAGCATATATGTTTTCTGGTTTCATGTAATCTGTTTTCACATTTTATGCAGCACCCTTACCAGAACAGCAGCTTATATATGATAGTTCTTGGTATAATTGCACAATAAAATGAAAGAATTCTGCTTGTCTGCTCTCCCGATAATATTCAAGCAATCTTGTTGGTTGTCAAATTGAATGAGGTGTACAGTTGCAAATCGGGTCATCAACATGCTTGAAATATTGTGCTTGGAATTTTAATGTATGGGATGTGATTTTGGTTAATCTGTGTTAACATTTTCCGCCAAATAGCTATAGCATGAGAGCGGTCAAATAGCTTGGTTACATCAAGCTACAGGGGTTCCAGCCAGCCAGCTAGCTATAAGAGTTTGCTGACTAATTTTACTCCTTAAAATTCATAAGCATCTTAATTAGTATGCATGAGAGATGAAATCATGATGGGATTGAAATACTTCACATACAGCCCATTTGTACACTACTTGAGGAGAAAAGGTTGCGAAGATGGGCAAGGAGCTACTCCTTCCTAAAGCTCCTCACGGTCTACGAAAGTTATCTTGTCTAGCATAAAGTATTACCTATGCAACGAAATACATATGGAATCTGAAAATATGGTGCCCCTGTACTGCTGGTGGACCAAGCGTGTGCTTGGTACACCATGAGAGGCACGCCTGACTGTGCTTTTCATCAATGTAAATTGTAATATATGTTCTACTGGAAATGTTCTGATTTTGGGTTTAATGTCTTCGGTGGAATTCTCTGCAATTCCGACATTATTGCTCAGCAGCATATATATGCTTCCCATTCATGCCGTAACATGTGTTTGTATTTCTGATTATCTACATGTTAATTCATAGGCCATAAAAAATTTACAATCGTACATATTTTTTTTTTTGGAAACCATATATGTATCTGTCTTAGATGATATACTGTCAAAAAAAGAAATGGCGAGTTTTGACCTGTAGCTGTGAAACCATAAAGATACATATAACTCCATCTGTCCCATCAATGACCCACTTGGATTTAAAAATACAAGCCAGGCTCCTTTCCAATCCTATTTGATTTGGCATTCTAATATTTAATTTGGCGTATCTAGGTAGGAACAAGGGAGATATCCTACTCCACATCCCTGAAACACTTCCACACAAATTAAAGGAATGAACTGCCAACTGAAAAAGCAGAGATTGAACTTTCGCTATGGGTTGTTCTTCTCCCCTCTCTCTGGTCATGCCAACGGTGGCAGCTCTTGATCGAGAAGCCTTTTTGGTGAGATGGAGCCATGGAGGCGCTCAAGGAGGAAGACACATATGATGTCATTGTATCTTATAGACAGATACCGGAAGGCATGCATATCTATCTCCTATTGACTGCTGCAGCAGCACGCAGGATATAGAGATCGAGATTCGAGAGTTGCATTGATTGTTGGAGCCAGAATTGGTGGTTTTATAGACCCGGCCCGGCCGGGTTCCTAGTTTTGCCAAAACACATTTTGGGGAATCCACACACAGTCTATTTCCCCAAGACCTGTGATTCAGACACGAACTGAGCTCCATGCCGGTGGTGGGGCGCGGCGGCTTCGCTCTGACCTGCGCGGGCACCGTTTGGCTCTTGAGCACATGGATCTCCTCGGCGGGGGTCGCCACCTTGGTCACCACGCGCCTCGCCTGCGGCCTCGAGTGCCCCCAGGTCGTGCTCTTCACGGCGATGTCGGTCTCCTTCACCGCCGTCGCCTTCGCGCTCGTCAGCTCCGTCGCCATGCTGCTGCTCTACAACTGCGTGCTGGACGACGGCGCCAGGGAGCAGGCGGTATGGACGGCCAACTCCTCTTCTGCCTTCTGGATCCATCGATCGCCGGCGCCGGCGCCGCGAATTCGATCGCTCATGATGCTTTCTCTTCTCATACTGTTTCCTCTTGGTGTGTCATGCATGCGTGCCAGGCGGCGGCGACTCGGGAAGGTCTGGATGGCGGTAGAACCTTCGTGGTTGCAAAGCTGACCTGTGTGGTCTTCGTCCTCCTTGGGCCTATTGCCTTCTTCATGAAGGTGCACCCGCGTCTCAAGGGGACTCATTTGGGAAGAGCTGGCTCCGCTGCCTTTGATGCTGGGGCCGTGTGCGCCAGTGCTTTGTATTGCTTCATTGTCGTCCCCACTTTCGCCATCAGGATGTGGAGGCGCATTTGAGGTTTACTAGTATGCTTGCGCGCGCAATATATGGATATGGTAATAATTCAAATTTGGATATAATCTCTATCCTTACTTCCAATAGCATAGACGCACGTGCGACATGAACGCATTTAAAAAAATCTAGAATAGTCAAGCTGCTCATCAGGCATTTCAATTCTGACGTTCCAGTGCGAGCTGCTCTTTCCATTCCTTCAACTGGAGGTAGCTTGAGAAATATCAGTTTGAAGGCCCTCTGGAGTGACTCATTCCTCTTTATAATCTTGATGGAGAAATTCAGTATCACAACTCGACAGCTTGGGGCACATTTCATCTATATGCTTCTAGCTGCATGATTGAAAAAAATCCAGATGGTTGCAATCCACAATATGTAGTGTTGGTTGGATTGTGTGCAGTCAACCAATCCAAACTTTGGTCAACTGTGTTATCAGGTTTCAACATTTGGAGCTTATCTGAATGATTTTGTCCGGAAATAGTTTCATGCTATTATCCAGTGCTAAATAAATATACCAACATAAATTAGTAGTCAGATTTGTGTATTGGTTACTGTCACCAAGAAAGTTAAAAATCTGAGTAAAAAAAATTGAACACATCAAGAGAAATATAACACTAAAACATACTGAAAGTCAAAATTCCACTCCAGCTTGCTCCAGAAAGTCACAATTTTCAGCTAAAATATCTATTTAACAGTTTCCTTCCTCTTTTTCAGACATCTAGTTAGTAATATACTAAATCTACCAAAATATTGAACCAAACTCGTGTGCACAATTAACTTTATTTGGTGATGTCATTAAAACAAGCTGCTATGTGCCTTGGTTTCTTATGACTACTATGGAATATTTTTTTAAAAATGACAACCCCTTCTTATATACTCCCCCAGTTCTTAAATATATGATATTAAGCACAAAGTAGTTAATTTACTGTATCTTTGAACTATTTATCTTGTTATAAATAAATGTCATATATATTGCTATGAGTCGTGGCATGCTAATATAGGATTAACTAAGAACCTTGACTGCTACCTAGGATATTTTGAATACCAATGATTCTTAACAAGTAGGTAGACGGGGTTATCTGTACGGTTTCATATCTACAGCTGAATTTCACATGTCAAGAACCACTAGACAGAACAACTCTGACGTACACCATATAACACAGAAAGAAGATGATTGTAAGGAAGGTTTGAAGACTAATGAGCTGACATATAAGAAACAAGAACAGTTTAAGAAGAAAGACATCCTACATCATCTCTAAATGAAATACGTGCCAAGCACGTTCTCTAAGCAAGCGGAGCTAGCAATGCCAAATTTATTGAAGCGGACAGATTTACCACGTACAAATGAAATTAAGGAAAGATGATCAGAACACTTAGGATAGTATGGTGATAAAAAGCAAACTGAGCTATATTGTACTCATTACTACTTTGCCAAGGTACAGGTTCAGGCTTCTACTAACATAAATTAACACATCATAGTTTCAGACTGTACAAATTCGTAGATGAAGAGATGGAAAGAAAATATGTATCAGCACAAATTGTTCGGTATTGTGGATCAATGATCAACTTCACAGTGCTTTCTCCTCTTCAGGGGTTTTTTCAATCTGATTTTAAAAAGAAAAGGACAAACAGTAATTAAATTAGATCCATGAAATCCTAGCTGCCCCCTTAAGAGAAAATTGTTAACAAACCTGCTAATTGAAAACTTATGGTAATTAATGTCTGGAAACCAAAAGTGGTATTAATTCACTGAACATAGTAACAAATTAATATGTTGATTTTGGAAAAGAGTAGGGATTGCTGAATTTGCAGCAAGATGGTAGCTAGCAACCTGCATCTTAAATAAAGTCTTTCTTCTCAATCGAAAATTATTTCTAATGTCATAACAATGTTACAGAGAATATGGAGCTAAATAATTTTGAACTAATTAATCCTTCGGAATTTTGGCATATATCTGGGTTCAATGGAGATGGATAACGGAACTCCAAGTGAAACAGGTTGATTATGAGAAATTTTGTAGCAGCAGTAGCTCAAGTCTTACAACCCCTCGCTTGCCAACTAACGTTAATTGCATAGACCAGGTCTTTTCTTTTTGAACAACTAATGATTTCAGCAATTCTACTTGCAGATACGCACATGCGTAAATTGGCCACTAGAACCATATACCTTGAAAACACCCTGGTCACCTGGTGCATGCATGTCATCTCAATCTCATTGTAATGTCTATTTGTTTTGGCTTTGCTAGGTTCCTTACTTTTGCTATGCATCTAGACATAGCATGTCTAGATGCATAGAAAAATGAATGAACCTAGAAAAGCCAAAATGAATTGTAATTTGGCACGGAGAGAGTATTTGATTATGAGTCCATCACACAAAGAAAACGATTCTAAGTCCAATGAAAGAGGAGGCAACACAATGAAAAATAATGATCATGCACAGTCAAATCAAGAGATGCTGTATTACTACAAGACAATAAAAAGCACAATCAGATATCGTAGAAGCAGCCATCAATCTTGTAAATTGAAATTATTGTTTTTAATCCTCTCTCTCTCTCTCTCTCTCTCTCTCTCTCTCTCTCTGCTAGTGATGGTGGCACCGAGCGGGGAATGGAGGAAACCATAAGCCCCTAAGTATAAGGCGACAACAATATGAGGAGAAGAAATAGAAATATATGTGGTCTCAAGATAGGTTGGTAGAAGGCACTATACGAGGTAAGATATAGAGTAGAGACAGGGGTAAATGGTAGTACTAAATTGGTGACGAACGGTGGTTGAGTGAGGATAGATGTAGAATTGTAGATAAGAAGGGCATTACTATTTGAGGGAAAATGTGGTGTGGCAGTGAATATGGGATGGAATATGATGTGACATGTCAACGGTGTGTGGTGACTCAATTATTGAATGCATACATGGATAGGGCGGGACTTGGGCAAATGGTTTCTATTCATATTATTGAGAGCGGATTGAGAAAGTGAATTGAGGAATAACATATGTGGACAAGATAGGTGATGGTAGATATGGAGAAGATAATTAGATGTAAAACAATATATGAATTGAAGATGTGGTGGAATATATTTGATGGGGACATGGAGGCTATAAATACAAGTGGTTCACATTACTAAGTGAGGATACACGTAGAATGCTATAATCAATTTTGTACATTAAAATTATCTTGTACTAGCAGTGATCAATGGCACTTATGAAACATGACACCTTTAGGTGAGGAGGGACACATGAGGAGAATATGTATGTACACCTCGTTAGGCAGGTTAGGGGGCGAGGTAAAATGCATTAAAAAATGAAATGGTGAGACCACATGGCCATGCTTAAGTGGAGATAGATGTAGAGAGATCGAGATGGCTATTTAGGGAAAGATATGGTACAAGTACAAATGATGGGATGTGTGATATGATATGAAAGCGATTGATGTGATATGTCATGATATCTCTTTTGAATATGACTAATATTATTATAAATACACAATACATGGACGTTGTACCAAATCTTATACTCATGTCATTGCTATGCATTTACATATAAAAAAGATGAGACAAGTGTTAGAATGTAAGTCGATGACATAATGTTTTGACACGGGCTAATGGGAGTGATGCAAAAAGTGCGGATATACATCTGTATAAAATGGAGCAGTGATATAATGTGACGTGGCACGAGCTTATACACCTAAAACTCATTCTAATCGATGGTCAAAGCTAAATCTAATAAAGCGAAACCCAGGCATGTGACCTTTCGCTTTCTCAGCTTGCTCGTTTTGCTCGACGGTTACAAGGATCCGTCAAAGAATCGGAACGCGCGGCACAAGAAAACCCCAATCTCCAGCTGCCCTTCCCCACTCTGCTCACTTGCTCAGCGCCTCCACATCCACTGCGAGAGAAGCTACTACAGCTTCGAGAGCCTCGGATTCCCTCCCACTCCCGCATCCATGGCCTCCGCATCCATGGCCGTCGCCGACAGAGTGGTGCCCTCGGTGCGCATCCGCGTCTCCCAGGCCATCGCCGACGCCTACATGTGCTTGTCCTTCGTGACTCTCTGGCTCTTCTTCGCTGCATTTGCCACCATGGTCTTCTGGGAGCGGACCTGCGGCGAGGGGAGCGCCGAGTTCCATGTTTGGAGGCTGATCTCCATCCATCTCTCCGGCGCCTCCGCGCAGAGCGTCGTCATCTACATGCTGCCGTCGATCCGCCCCGACTCCGGCGCCGAGGAGCCCTCAGGGGAGGTACAGAGCAAGCTTAGTGCCTTCTGGATCTAATTTGATCCACATGTGCATCTCCTGTGATTTGGTAGATCTCGTGTGTTCTAGAGCAAATTGTTGCTGATCCGTGTGTTCTTCTCAAAGTTTTCCGTTTGATTGTGCGCCGCCAGGAGCATCGCCCACGGACTGTTCTTGGTGACCCTGCTTATCTTGGATGCCATGTTGCTGGGGTTTTCGTACTGCGCGTTACTGCTGTGGATCTGCTGAAAAGGTTCTCGCTTCTCAACGGATCTCCTACGGGAAGAATTGGCTCTTTTATCCTAGATGGGGGAGCGTTGGGCTTTGCATTCCTGTACTGCTTCATTGTCATCCCGACTGTGGCCCTGAGGACAAGGAAGATGAGTAGGATCAGGTATCCATCCTTTGCAATTATCTCTTTCTTTCCTTGCATCTATAGCATGTTGTGTATTTGGATTTTGGAAAAATGTTTCGGTGATAGCCCATCAACATGAACAGCGAGCAAACATTTTCCTCTGGTTTCACAAATCATTTCTTAATTAGATCTAACAAGGAGATGACATCAGTGAAGGAATCTAGATAGGGAGCAAGTGACTGATTATTAATTCAGATTCTTATATGCACTAGTGATTAGGAATTACTCAAATCTTCTTGTAGCATCTCATTTATGCAAATAGCTCTGCTGTGTCCTTGATGTTTGCTATTAGGCCCTTGATGCAGCTAGTGAAGTTTTAAAGAGAGTTTGAACTGCTCAGATATTTTTCATATACACCTTCATTTGAAATCTCGGAAGTCTGTTATCAGAGTGTATCTCCATTGAACCTTGGCAACTCCTAAATTTAAAAGAGTTTGGTTCCATGTTACTAATTAAAAGGGATCTTCTACTTATAATAACTAACTCTATTTGTTATGTCTCAACTACAAGCTTCTATTTTTTGGTGGATGAAGTGAATAAAACTTCAATTACATAGTAAGTAAATTAACAAGGTGGCATTTTAAAAGCACTTAAGCTCCCTAGATTAAGCTCTTTGTGTGCTGTACATGTAGGCATTGCACTCTTTACACTAGTCCTGTTGCATGTGTGACATGGAAGTGCTAGTTACCCTTCATTGAAGAGCGTTGATCATAAGTATTCACTACCGGAAATCCTCTCTTTGCCGAGTGTCAAGCTCTTTGCCGAGTGCAATTTTTCGGGCACTCGGCAAAGATTTCTTTGCCGAGTGCATTTCAAAAAACTCTCGGCAAAAATAAAACACTCGGCAAAGATTTCTTTGCCGAGTGCATTTCAAAATACACTCGGCAAAGAAAATATTTGCCGAGTGTCAAAAAAATACACTCGGCAAAGATTTCTTTGCCGAGTGTTTTTCGAAATGCACTCGGCAAAGAAATTCTTTGCCGAGTGTTTTTTTTTTACACTCGGCAAAGCCATAATTAAAACCACATTTTGAAGTAGTAAATCAATTCAAATCAAAAAATTTTGAACTACAAAGTTGTATAACTTCTCAAGATGTAGAACTTTTAGTTTGGTCATTTTTTCATTCGACAAATTCATATGAATATTGTTCACAAAATCTATAACTCCCGTAGAGTTTCCTGAAACTATAAGAGAGATCTATAAGATTTGTAAACAATGTTACTCTCACTACATCGGATGAAGAAATGACATATATCAAAGTTGTAGATCTTCATAAGTTATACAACTTTGTAGTTTAAAACTTTTTAATTTGAATTTGTTTTGCTAATGAAAAGTACGTTTGTAGTTCTCAAAATTTGAAATTTGAGTTTTTTCAAACGACCTCGGATGAAGAAACATTTAAAATAAGAGTTGTAGATCACAAAAAGTTACGAAACTTTGTAGTTGACAATTTTTTTATTTGAAATCATCTTGTCAACGATAGCTAAGTTTGAATGTTCTCAAATTTGAAATTCAAATTTTGTAAACGACCTCGGATGGAGAAACTACCAAAATAAGACTTGTAGATTTCAAAAAGTTATGAAAGTTTGTAGTTGACAACTTTTTAATTTGAAATCATTTAGGGCCTCAAACAAGCAATTTACACTCGGTTTAGTATAATATGGTAGGAATCAGAAGAGTTTCTAATCACAAGTGAGAGTGTGGTGCAGTGGTAGAGGAGGTCACGCGCGAGGGAGAGGTCACGAGTTCGAATCCCGCCAACCGCGAAGCGCGCGAATTTTCCGCGAAAAATGGCGCGCCTTGCGGCTTGATGGCTTGGGTGGTTGGGTGCCTTCCCATTTGAATAAATTTTTTTGCTATTTATTTTCGGTTTTTTTGTGCTCAGGATTCACACACTTTGCCGAGTGTTTTGTTGACACACGGCAAAGCTTTGCCGTGTGCCCGTGTTCAGGCCCACGGCAAAGAGCCCTTTGCCGGCCAACCTTTGCCGTGTGCTCTTTGCCGTGGGTGGCACACGGCAAAGGCTTTGCCGTGGGCAATATGCTCTTTGCCGTGTGCCCCTAGCACACGGCAAAGGTGCCGATTCCGGTAGTGATTACACTTGTGTTATGATGGGTGTCCTATTCCGATCAGTACTCAGCTAGTCACACACTGCTTGTATGGGGTCAGATGCAATGTTCTTGAGGGAAGTCTAATAATTCGTGGACTGATCTCGGTCAATATCTTTTACAGTGAAAATATGGATAAACTTCTATATACATCCAGCTTTTTATGCATCTAATGCAATTTGTATTTTGGCTTATTTTTTTTTTACAGACATGGCCTTGAGAAGGAGAAGGAGAAGGGGAAGGAGAAAGAGCTGTGAAGATGGACAAGGACGTACAGGCACCGACTCTTTACTGAGTAATATGGCTGACCCCTGCAGCAACCACGCACCTTTGAAGGAACTACTATACTGCCTTTATATATTTTCTGCTTCCTAATTCTCTTCATCTACAGACTTTATTTTTTCATTATGGATCTGCTGCTGGCAAAAAAGAATTCCCTATGTTGAGAACTCTATCAACTTGAAGTTATGGTGTGTATAGATGCTGGTGGAATATACCTGGGCATTGGCATTTAGGGGCTTAATTGTACCTTTCTATCACTGTAATATCACATGAATACTTAGTATCCTGCCGGAGATGTTCTAATCTAGCCTTCGATTTATGTGTGGTAAATATCTTGTGTGCTTTTCTTTTGTCAACTCTGGTGTCACCGACGTATTCGTTTTGTATGGATGTCTTAATATTAATTTCTGGTCTCCTAGATTTGTTGGCCACAAACAAAAAAAGTTTGTTGGTCACAAGATGTTATTATTTCATTTGTAATGTTTGTGTAGTAGTAGAAGTGAGCTCTATTATCAGCAAAAGTCTAATTTTCACCTGTAGCTGTGAAACCATGCACATGGCACCATCTACTTTCAGGTACAGATTCCACAGTCCAGAGTTCGTTTGGTTTGTCGTCCACATTATGATCAAATGCTGCATAATCATAACAGAATGTTTAAAGCAACACGTGCTGTTTCTTTATGCTGCACTACCGGAAACAACCTCTTTGCCGTGTGCCTGGGGCACACGGCGAAGGCCACTTCACCCACGGCAAAGGCTTTGCCGTGGGCAGCACTCGGCAAAGCCCACACGGCAAAGCCTAGCCGGCAAAGGGGCCTTTGCCGTGTGCTTCTCCTTGGGCACACGACAAAGGTTTGCCATGTGTCAACTTGAGCCCACGGCAAAAGCCAACTTAACTGACGGCCAACTGACGCCTGGGCCCACATTTGCCGTGTGTCCGACGGCTAAGCACTCGGCAAAGGCAGGCCCTTTGCCGAGTGCCATGGTGATTGCACTCGGCAAAGGGCCTGCCTTTGCCGAGTGCCATGGCCAATGCACTCGGCAAAGACAGGCCCTTTGCCGAGTGCCATGGTTATTACACTCGGCAAAGGGCCTGCCCTCCTCCCCCCTTTTTATTTTTTTTTTTATAAATGGTACCCCAAATACAAATCACAGGCAGTATATAATTCACAATAACCATCACAGGCAGTTTATAATTCACAATAACCATCACAGGCAGTTTATATAGTCAAATGATCCACATATGCAAAGAAACTCAAGTATCATTCATCCACAACCATGTGTAGTCCACACAAGTGCATACAAATCCATAGAAGTCCATACAAGTCGCTAAAAGGTCCATACAAATCCATACAAGTCGCTAAAAGGTCCATACAGGGGCACAAGTCCAAATAACTCATACTGACGGCGGTGGGCGCGGCGGCGGTGGCCAGGTGGGTGAGCTGTGAGGGGGGCTGCGACCACTGCTGGTACGACATGGTGGGAGGCAGCTGCTGGTACGGCCCGAACCGAATCCACTGAGGCGGCTGAGGCGGCGACATTTCTGGTGCGATGGGCCCATCATTTGACGCCGCCGACTGATTCTGCACAAAGGATAAAGCATTCGAACAAATAGCATTCTAAGTCAATAGTTCCAAGTCACTAAGTGATTCTAACTCACTAAGATGTTTTCTCAGTAATTCTAAGTTCTAAGTCACTAATCCAAAATGAAACTTCAAAAGTTGACAAATGACTCACAGGAGTAGCATCTGCAGGAGGTGGAGCGAATAGTATTGATGGCGGTGCTTGACCTAACGACGCCCCAATACTCTGCAAGTACTGAGCCATGGAATCCAGCCTCATCCGGTCTGCTTCCTGCTGCTGCAAAAAGTCTGCCTTCAGCTTCTCCTTCCGTGCTCTCAGCTCTTGGTCCATCTGGTCCTACCTCCTCCGCTCCATCTCCTCCACCCGTGCTTTCATCTCTTGCTCCATCCGGGCCTGCAATATTTTATGCCAATGTTATCTACAAAACAAACTTAAGTGAATCAATTAACAACAGTTACAATAGAATTTACCTGGAGTGCGTCTATCTGGGACTGTTGAGCGGACGGCCGTGGGTGTATGGGCAGTGCTGAGCTTGTACTCCTGGCTTTAATCTGAGGGAGAGTGGGAGTACTGGCCGTGTCGAGTGTACTGTCCCCAAGCCAGTACCGACCATGCTTCTTGCCTCCTCCGACTCTCATGATCACTTCTCCATCAAGCTCAGCGGTGGTCGGATCGAAATTTGGCCCATGGACCTCCTTTACCATCGCTGAGTACTCACTGATGCGGCTATGGACGGTTGGATTGTTGTATGCCTCAGGCGGGTCCTGCGGGTTGAAGGTGACATCGGACTTCACCTTACCCTTGTGGGCTATAGCCCATGCCATGAGCGGGGGGCAAGGCTGGTTACCATGTGCTTGGGACTGCAAAAAAGGCAGCAACATGGTTACAAATTAGTCAGAATTGAGCATTAGAATAAAGAAATAAATTCACGTACCCATCTAGCCGCGTACTCCTCAGTGCTAAGGTTGCCTTGATGGTGTGGTGCACCTGGCATCATCAAACACCGCTCCCGGCAAGCGTTGTGGATCTCCTCCCGTGTGTTATCCCTTTGCCGAGTGCTTGGTCCCGGGGCACACGGCAAAGGTTTGCTTTGGCGTGTGCTAAGACTTTGCCGTGTGCCTTTTGGCCGGCACACATCAAAGAGGTCCTTTGCCGTGTGCCCGCATTTTGGCTCACGGCAAAGGGGCCGGCACACGGCAGTGGCACGATTTTCGGTAGTGCTGCTTCTCTTCTGTATCATTCCGGACTCCTATTTCAAACGCTGATTCCTGTTGCAGATTAGAATTCTCATGGTTTGGAGGAGGTTCCAGAAGAAATCCAAGAAGAGGAAGGGGAGCGAGGCACCAACTCCAAGTAAAGACAAAGAGGCGTCGCCAAGCAAAGCCAAGAGCCCATGGAAGACAGGCATTCATCATTCAATCTCGGAGAACCCTCAACCACCACAAATGGAGCTTGATGAGCCTATTCAGGAACTAAAGAGAACAACAAGGTGGTTCAAACCTAATCCAAAGTATGCTAATGCTGCCCTTGTTGATTAATCTATACCTATTGAGCCATACTCATATGAAGAAGCAGAAAAAATCCCATAGTGGTGTAAGGCAATGGAGGAAGAGATTAAGGCACTAAATGATAATCAGACATGGGATTTAGTGCCAAGGCCAAATGAAGTAAAGCCTATATCTTGCAAATGGGTTTACAAGGTAAAGACTCGTCCGGATGGCTCAATTGAGAGGTACAAGGCTCGACTTCTGGCTCGAGGTTTCTCTCAACAATACGGGGTGGACTACGAAGAAACATTTAGCCCAGTTGCAAAGATCACAACCGTTCGAGTCTTGCTTGCATTGGCTTCCTGCAAGTCTTGGAAGTTGTGGCAAATGGATGTCAAGAACGCATTCCTACATGGCGAGCTTGACAAGTATATCTATATGGAGCAACCAAGAGGTTTTGAGACCAAGATCCACCCCGAGTACGTTTGTAAATTGAAGAAGGCTCTCTATGGCTTGAAGCAAGCTCCACGAGCATGGATGAAAGACTAGCGATAGTCCTAGTCTATGCGGATGACTTAATCATCACCAGGGACTACTTCAAGGAGATACAAAGGACAAGAGAAAATCTCTCGGTCCGGTTTCAAATGAAGGAACTTGGAGAGTTGAAGCACTTTATTGGACTTGAGGTGGAACGCACAAAAGATTTCTGGGACAACAGAAATATGCTAAGGACCTTCTCAAAAGATATTTCATATCCAGTTGGAGTGGTTAGTCGATACATGAGCAACCCGAAGAAGCCTCACCTTGATGCAGTCAGGCGTATCCTCAGGTATGTTAAGGGCACCATCAATCTTGGTATTCTATACAAGAAGACAAATGATTGCCAGGTGGTGGGATACTGTGATGCCGACTATGTTGGAGATTATGGCACACGACGATCAACCACATGATACTTCTTTAGTATTGGATCAGGAGCCATATCATGGTGCAGCAAGAGGCAACCTACTGTGGCATTATCAAGTACTGAAGCAAAGTATCAATCAGCAGCAATGGCAGCCCAAGAGAGCACCTGACTTAAGCAATTGATGGAGGATCTTCATTAGCCGATTGATTATCAAGTAAGGATTTTCTGTGACAACTTATCATCTATACGCCTAGCAGAAAATCCAGTTTTTCATGCAAGGACCAAACACATAGAAGTACACTACCACTACATAAGAGAAAAGGTCCTTGAAGGTGAGATTGAGATGGTACCTACGAAGACAAATGAGCAAACTGCTGACATCCTCACAAAGAGCCTCACCAAGGCAAAGTTCAAGAAGTTTCGAGAGGCACTCGGAATGGTCTGCAAGACAACTCTAGAAAGAAGTTTGCCTTGAGGGGGAGTGTTGAATAAAAGGCAAGGCAACATCTAGAGTATTCTCCACCATACAAGAATGGAAATATCTTCCATGGAGTACTCTAGAACTAGCATAAAAATAAATTAGAGAAGACTAAAATGTGTAGGAATTTTCTAGAGACTTTTGTAGAGAAGTGTAGAAGCTAGGAACACTCTAGAAAGAGGACACTTGTCATCCCCTTATGAGCTCCCTAAGCCTATAAATAGAGGCACCCCTCCTTACCATGCCATTCATCCATGAGCATGGTGAATGAGAGGCATGGTAGGTTGAGAGCATGGTAGTATTGCTAGGTAGAAGAAAGAGTGAGAGTGTGAGTTTTAGGCTAGCCACATAAAAGTATAAGAGTGTCATGTTGTAATTATCTTATTGCAATAAAGAGAGTATTTTGTTAAGTCCAGGTCCTCATATCTATATAACCTATATAGGTGCACCCCACTAAAAATCATTAACTACATTTCTCTCTTCATGCAAGCTATCCACATCATCTCCCGCTAATTTTTTTCTTCATGCAAGCTATCCACATCATCTCCCGCTAATTTTTTTTCTTCATGCAAGCTATCCATATCATCTCCAACTAAGGTTCATTGACTCATCTCTCTTCATGCAAGATGTCCACATCATCTCCCAATTCTTTCTTCATGCAATTAAACAATTTAGGTTCACAGTTTTTTGAAAAGTTATCTCAAATCCCGTAGCAACGCGCGGGGAATCACCTAGTTAGTAGTAATAGGCCCACCCACTTCCAACACTTCATAAATAGCTTCGTGGTATGTAGATGTGACCATGTTGCGGTGTATGCAGATGCTCGTTCTGTTTGCTCTGACAATATCCAAATTATGAATTTATGAGGATGCTAATAGCTTCGTGGTTTGAAACTTAATAATAGCACGAGCTCACACTTCTTTATTATATGCAACAAACCTGCTCAGGACTTCAAATATGAACTTATGAGTTTCTCTATTTCTGATAGTGCTATGTCCGCATAGTTCTAGTTTGTAGCAAACAATGTATGTCAAGAGAAAGAGAAAAAACAAATGAATACTTAATCCATATTAGAAGTAATTTTAAAAGGAAAGGCAACTAATTGACATTAATAGAAAATTTAACAATGAATTGATACATATGAAATTTTTGAAATTTCGATCTACATGTTTATTAAGACAGAGATCTTTCTGTTTGTGTGGTACAAGGTGAAATAGTTAGTCTATCTTCATGGTTACTTTTCCCTTCTATGTTTTTAACTAATGTAAAATTCAGTTTAAGGAATAGCTGCACATGTCCTTCCTATTGTTCAAAGAGAGAACTGGACTTAGATAGGTCATCCATGGGGCAGGTTCTTTTTTTGCTTTGATATAGGGCTTGCAGATTGTATACGTTAGTAACTGGTAACTGGTTTTATTTTGAATTTCAAAGTTGAGTTATTCTCGAATTTTAGTATCCCTGATACTGCCAGCCAAATGAGGTGTCTGCATTAGCAGCAAAAAAAAATTCATTTACCAATTTGTTTCATATATTTGTTCTCTTTTTGTGGCAATGATGAAAGTTGATCTGTTGAGGTAACAAGCTTGCAGTGGAAGGTGACTTATATTTATGTGATACAAAGTGCTAGACATTATCACCTCCAACTGCAAGCATGTAGAATTACCTAGCTAAACTGATTAACTTGACTTAAATATGCAATATCTACATTTCAAATTGTCGATCATTGCTATATGTGCTTGTCTTTGATTTGAATTTGAACTAGCATGATCTTGAATTCTGCTAACATAAGAAAATATCAAAAGGATGTCACCTCGTTGCTTGAGGACTTAGCAAGATGAAATCGTGCACAAAATAGTGGAAGACTATCTCCAAAAACCGGACCAAAAATGGACCAAAGAATAGAAGAAAAAGTGCAACTAGCTATGAGCCAGATGCTTCAAGGTCAAAGTAATCTTGTGCCCACCAGCCCCTCCGGGCAGCTGAGTAGTTGCGCTTCCATGGCACTCCCTGAAATGGACTTGGTCCATTATTCTGTGGATAACATCATGGTACAACAACCATGTCAGCTACATATTCAAGTCCGTAACATCACTGTTGTGGTGGATCTAGGCATGGCTTATCCAGTGGATCCAGGGTAGGTCTTGCTTGGCAGAAAGATATCGCCAGGCTGCTCCAAGGTGAGGGTGGAGGAGGTATGTACAGGATTTGATGATCTTGACCTGGACTATCCTGGCTATGATGGGGTAGCGAAACTTGGAGAGGCTGTCCACAAAGTCATTTTGTGGCACAAGCGCTACATAATCTTTGTCACAAATTGTAATAGCATGTTGTCTTGTCCACCGAGAGACCTTCACTCAAAGGCGGTTAGAAGCAGAAGTTCAACTCCACCACCAGCCCCAGATAAAGAAAAGTTGCAGGTTAGGGGAAAAAGTATCATTATCTCTTTTTGCATTTTGTACATCACCCCTATCTCCCTGAAAGGCTACTGTACTGAAGGCAGTTGGTAAGTGGTATCGTAGTCTTGTTGATAGTTATTATAAATGCAAATTGCAAAATAAAATGAAGTGCTTGTCTCTCCTGAAGTACTAATCACACAAATATAAAAGCAATCTGTCTTCTGTCAGTTGTGAAAGTGAAATGAAACGACTTATATTGAAGAACTTTGCATAGTTTAAAGTATCCTGCTTAATTACATAAACCTACAAGTGCTAGCCACTAGTTTCAGCAGCAAGTTAGCTAGTATGCACTATGCTGTAGTCATGAACTGGTGATTCATAACCTGAGCATGGCTGTTAAGTAACTTGTTATACCAGGGAGAAAGTGCTAATTAGGTCAGCACCTACCATCATCTGTTCTTCAGTCAAGCGTGTCTGTTTTGAGTGAGCAACCATGCAAACAAATTGCACTTTGTAGCAGTGGCACCCAACTTACTAGATTGAGGCATTGAGCCGGTATATGCTCTACAGTTTGGAATCACTACACCATAGGCCCAAATTAGCGACTGATGTTGCTGTGTAAAATATTGACAATAGGTGGACTATCAGTTGGCAAAGCCTAGTGACAAACCATCAGTTGGTGGATCTGTTTTCACCCACTGCTGATCAGTCAATAAATATGTGATATACATGGACTATGGATTGGTCGATTTACATGAAGAAGTTATGATATGCACTACCTGCTGTTTGTGATTACATCCAGTTCTGGCCAGTGTTAAATAATACTTCTAGTTTTGCCCAATTTTGCTCACTTTAGCAAGCTGGCGTGAGATTACAGCCATGCTATAAACTAATTAGCATGATAAACAATAGTTGGCAATAGGTTGGATTTAGACTAAAATGCTTAAATATTTATTCTAACTTAGCCATCTATTATATGGTGATCTGGCACTCAATAAAGAAAAAGTCTCTCGAATTCATTTATCTCTTATAGTCATGTGCAGATTTATCTCATATATTATCCCAATGCTTGATGTAGAGCCTAATGTGTGAAGAACTTATTGATGAGACATATCATGATGCTTAGTGTGATGAAGACGATGCTTCTGCAGATAATCAAGACTATGATCACGTTGATGAGGATGAGAACTTCCTTGTTCATAGGCACTGCATGTAATGAACATAACAACCACACCAAGGAATGATGATGCCCCTCGCTTTGCACATGATACACTTGTAAAGTTCTCATGCTCTTGCAAAGTTTCTACTTGATTTAATTGCTGTTCAGTGTATCTAATTACTAAATTGGCAAAAATCTATCATCTACTTCAGGTTGGGAAGTATGTGATATTATATGCCATTTTGAGATCTGATCTACCTGTGGCTAAGGGAACAGTTATTTCAACTAATGTCACACCCGGATTTACGAAGAAAATCCGAATGCTACTATATGTGTACCCAGGAAGTCCAACACACACATATAGTTCCAGAATAATAATATCAAAGATAGACCAGTGCTCGAACCAAAAGAGTAGTATCCTGAATTATTACAAATAAGACACAAGTCTTTAATCAAAGTAATACGCAGACACTATTAGACTCTCATGGCGCCGTCATTCCACAGGGACGCCGACTGGTGAACAGCTGCCTAGAACTCCTGAAACTCTTCTGGGAACTCACCAAAGTCTGCCGGTGCATCTGAGTACCCATCCGGGATTTTGTTGAATAATGCAAGTGTAAGTAATCCATCTTTACTTAGCAAGTATAACACGAGGTATGAAGGCTTAAAAGGTTAGACACGGTTTAACTGCGATTAGCACTTTTAGTTGATCATATTTTAGCATTAACCAAATTACTACAATTTAATGCATCCCAGTTGAACCCAAATTAATGAAGTAGAAGTACAACAATAATAACCATCAAATTCATTAAAATCATCATCCCAAAGAGGTGACCAATTAACAAAAAGGATCCAGGCTGTTCTTGACCGTGAGCATGGCTGTTATAACAGTTTTACACTCTGCAGAGGTTGTACACTTTCACCACCAGTTGCGACACCCCTTTGTCATAGACAATGCACTCCCAAAGACAAGTACAGGGTACCGCTACGAGACCTTTCAAAAGTCCCCCTAACAAGTTAGTAGCCGCTATGGTTTCCACATAGGCGCATGAACCCCTCACCCTCCAGTCAATCCCACATGTAAACATGATCCCATGCCAGAGGCGAGCCGAGGTCCATACTTAAACCACGGAGCCCCACTTGCGCCTTACGGTAACCACTAACAAGCTAGAGTTGTTCATTTTACTCAATCAAGACCAGAGCCATGTAGTTCTGTTGGTTGTACGGTTTTCCTGGGTTGTCACTTTAAGAAATTGGGCCTTCAAGAGAGATGCTTAGAGCAAACCAAAACACATGCTCAAGCTCCCTAACCATGTTGCTAAAAAGCATGTTTTAATCACAGTTCCATATACCATTAATCAAAGTTAACAAGTTACATCATGAGATCATTGGTTCATAAGCAAAAGTTGCGAAGCATAGCAATAAACTACCCATAATGCATAAACCCAGGTGATCAAGGTAAACAGGATAAAGTAAAACTAGGTCAAGTCCTAAGGGTTCATCAAATTGGACACATGCATATATGAACATGATAATTAAAGGTTATTGGGTCGCAAGGAGTTTCTCGTGTTACACTTGCCTTCCTCTAGGTACTGCTGCTGCTGCTCTTGCTCCTCGAACTGCTGATCTTCCGAAGGCACGAACGGCTCACCGTGTATACTCAATCAACATCACCACACAAACATCCAGACAAGCCAGTACATGCAATACAAGTGAGCTCTATTAGAATAGTACACCAAACAGTACAAATAGAAATAAAAAGGCTCTTAAAACTATTCTACGCATTACTACGAACATATGAGCGCAAGAATCACTTTAATCGGAGCTAAAACACATTTTATATGAGTAAAACAAGAACCAGGGGCATAATTGTAAGAAAACAGGGACCCAAACATAATTATGAGTATAAACAGAAGGTCTAATGCGTAAATAAAGCAACCTAGGATGGCGGGTTCTATTTTTCAAAAATGCAGGGGCTAAAATAGAAGAAAAAGGACATATCTGCAATTACTTTTGAACTATGGTTGGACGGCGGGTTGATTTGCATAAAACTAGGGGGCTAAAGTGCAAAAGCGGCGCTACGCAGTGGCTCGGCTGGCGTGGCTGCTTGCGTGGTGCAGACGTGGCAGCCACGTGGCTCCACGTGTCGCTGACGCGGCTGTAGACCGGGGCCACAGACCCGGTCCATGGGTCTACGGTGGACCAAAACGGGGCGAAGGGGTATCGGGTGATCGTGGCCGTTCGGATTAGATCCAACGGCTGTGGCTCTGGCGGGCGGCGGGTTTGACCGGCGACGAGCGGCGGCGGCGGCGCAACTCCGGCGACGGAGAAAACGGCTCTAGGAGGCTCGGTTTGGGACAGGGTTTGATCGAGAAGCAAGCTGGGGCAATGGCGAAGCTTACCAGGGGGTCGAGGGGTTTGGACGGGCGGCGGTGACGGCGGTCTGCAGCGAATGGCGGTCGGCGACGACGGTATTCGGCGTCGGGGGTCCTCGGCGCTCGGCAGCGGCTCGGGAACGGCGGCTCGGTCGCGGGGGACTCCTGTGCACGACGAGGGAAGCAAAGAGGTGAGCGGGGGGTCTTCGGTGCGACGAATCGAAGCTCGGCGGCGAGGGGGCTTACCAAAGCTCCAAGGCGGCGGTGCGGTCGATGTTGGAGGGCTAGGGGCGGGGTGGCGGCTTTATATAGGTCGGGGGTGCTCCTGGGATGGTAGGGAGGGGTTTGGAAGGCGCCTAAAAGGCAAGGGCGGCGATGGAAAGCGCGGCGGCCGTGGATGGAAGGGGCGGCGGCGAGTCGAGTCCGACTCGAGTTCGGCTCGGCGGGGAAGAAGCCCGACAGGTGGGCCCCACCTGTCGGTGACCCGGGGCGAAGGCGGCCTGGCGTTTTACGCCAAGGTTGGCGGGCGAGCGGGAGCGGGCCGAGTGGGCCTTGGCTTGCTGGGCCGCGAGGGGGTTAAGGTGGACCGCGGGAAAGATTTAAGGGGTTTCAAGCGAGCTGGGCCAAAAGTTAAAGGGGGCAATCTAGACTTAAACATGAAAAGCACAAAAGCACTCAAACAATTGCAAATTCAAATGGGATTTCGAATATGTATTCATACCCCACAAATTGAATTGCTAACAAACAAAAATATGCACCAGCATGTATGCACACACATGTTTCTATTTCTTTTATATCAAATTTTATTTAGGACAAAGTTGTATAACCCTAAGTTGATCATGCTCACATTGAACAAAAATAAATTAAATTTTACTATTATTTTATTGACCTATTTTTAGGGTGTTACAACTAATCCAAGAACCATGCTAGGAGGTCAATCTCTTGGCAGGCAATTTTGTAAGTTGTTGTGAATCTTGTGCTGAAAAGGGATGCATTCCTGCCTCGCCCGTATGCTAAGATGGAGACTATGGCTGATACTTATATGATGTCGATCGCATGGCCTTACAAGAAAGTAATAAACTTTGTTTCCTTTTTAATCTATGATAAGTGGCTAGAGTTTGTAATTAATTATATTTGTGGCAGCTCAAGATTAGCAAGAAGGCATCAAGATCATCCCAAGGCACTGCAGGTATTTTATTCTCAACGCTGCCATGTACTATATGCTTATTTGCCCCTTGTGGGCTGCAGTGTTACTTATTTCTCATCTAGTGGTTGAACTTGTTCTGTAATGAATGAAAACATGGACTATAGTAGCATACTAAAATTAGGCCTTATATCTAGATATATGAAGTTTTGGAATGTATGGGAGTGTTATGGAATAGAACCCTGCTGTACTGACACATATTAAGCTAGAAGCAACAAAGCCCTTCACCATTTATTGAGCGGAGGCTAAGCACAAAACTGTGGCAAAAAGAAAATAATCAGCTGAACCACAT
Organism: Alloteropsis semialata; assembly: GCA_004135705.1. Lineage (NCBI taxonomy): Eukaryota > Viridiplantae > Streptophyta > Magnoliopsida > Poales > Poaceae > Alloteropsis > Alloteropsis semialata. Next base: position 16,942,203 of record CM014275.1, read on the forward strand.
CTAGACATGTTGTATGTTGGATATTTGGAGCATGGCCTCCGCCTTGATGTGTGCCATCTCTAACCACTCTGTTCTATCGTTGCATTGCTTGGTAAGTGACATTTTGCAGATTTGAAATTGTCGTGCAATACTTATTTCTGGTTCAAAGCGTTCATCATCTTTTATTTCCTGTTTCTTCGCTCGAAGAGTGCTTGCTGTGTATGATATCGCTGATTGCATTCCAACTTCGATTTTAAGGAACTTCTAGGAGGTGTTAGGCAGAAGCTTATCAACAGCAAGCCGATCCAAGTACTGAACCACTGATGGATGCCAGTTTTTGGGCTGTTTTGAACTCTATGGAGATTGCCTCATTGTTTTGGACACACTGGAAATGATATCTTTATACAACAAACCTAATGCTTGTGCAACCAAACAATACATATAATTATCTTTGGTTGTTGTAATGGACTGTGGCCATTTATTCAAAGTTTCATGGCTTCCATTGACAATATGATATATGTTCAGCTACCTAGAATATGTGCAATGCTGTATCTAGTGTCATTGATGTTCAATGTGACATTCTAAACTCTTGCTCCTACATGAATGGATCAGTGTTGTGATAAACATATATTTAATGTGGTCATTATATGTTGTGTTGAATGTCTATTAGCAAAATAGATTTTTCTTTATCCATTGAAATAGTCCTTTGGACCATTAGTCAGTTGAAAACAAATCTAAAAATCCTCAAACAGCGTGTCTGTACATGTGGTAACAGACTGGTAAATACGTGTCGGTTGGTAAATCTCAGAGCATCTGAAAAACTTTGTAGTTTGCATATTTCTTTCTTCCTCAATCTGTTAATCAACTATGCTGCTGGAACAAGTACCCTGCAGAAGTGACGGTATGTTTCAGGAGCATACTAATATAGTAATATCCTACCAGGGAATTATGCTTTTCTGAATGCAACATCCTACTGGAAATCTAAGACAAGACTTTGACTTTAATTTGTGTATGGTAACACTACCGGAAACCCATGGTTTGCCGTGTGCCCGGCCGTTTGCCGTGTGTTTTCTATCGGGCACACGGCAAAGTCCATATTTGCCGTGAGCCAGAACGACGACACACGGCAAAGGAACGACACACGGCAATTAGGTACTTTGCCGTGTGCGCGGCCAGCAGCACACGGCAAAGGCGTTCTTTACCGTGTGCCAGAGTTCAGGCACACGGCAAACAACCCGCACGCGCCGCGCACATGCCATGTCCGGGCGACGTCCGTTAACGGCCTAACGGCCGTCAGTCTTTGCCGTGTGCCGCTTGGAGGCACACGGCAAAGTCCCTGTTTGCCGTGTGTTCTTTTTGCGGCACACGGCAAACAGGTTCTTTGCCGTGTGTCTCCCAGGGGCACACGGCAAAGTTGAGGAAATTTTTTTCTCAAAACCATTCCTAGCATTTTATCCCCTCTACATAGAGTGTTTGCTACTCCATGTTA
>CM014275.1:16944670-16967314 GCA_004135705.1 Alloteropsis semialata
ACAAGTAGGTAGACGGGGTTATCTGTACGGTTTCATATCTACAGCTGAATTTCACATGTCAAGAACCACTAGACAGAACAACTCTGACGTACACCATATAACACAGAAAGAAGATGATTGTAAGGAAGGTTTGAAGACTAATGAGCTGACATATAAGAAACAAGAACAGTTTAAGAAGAAAGACATCCTACATCATCTCTAAATGAAATACGTGCCAAGCACGTTCTCTAAGCAAGCGGAGCTAGCAATGCCAAATTTATTGAAGCGGACAGATTTACCACGTACAAATGAAATTAAGGAAAGATGATCAGAACACTTAGGATAGTATGGTGATAAAAAGCAAACTGAGCTATATTGTACTCATTACTACTTTGCCAAGGTACAGGTTCAGGCTTCTACTAACATAAATTAACACATCATAGTTTCAGACTGTACAAATTCGTAGATGAAGAGATGGAAAGAAAATATGTATCAGCACAAATTGTTCGGTATTGTGGATCAATGATCAACTTCACAGTGCTTTCTCCTCTTCAGGGGTTTTTTCAATTTGATTTTAAAAAGAAAAGGACAAACAGTAATTAAATTAGATCCATGAAATCCTAGCTGCCCCCTTAAGAGAAAATTGTTAACAAACCTGCTAATTGAAAACTTATGGTAATTAATGTCTGGAAACCAAAAGTGGTATTAATTCACTGAACATAGTAACAAATTAATATGTTGATTTTGGAAAAGAGTAGGGATTGCTGAATTTGCAGCAAGATGGTAGCTAGCAACCTGCATCTTAAATAAAGTCTTTCTTCTCAATCGAACAATTATTTCTAATGTCATAACAATGTTACAGAGAATATGGAGCTAAATAATTTTGAACTAATTAATCCTTCGGAATTTTGGCATATATCTGGGTTCAATGGAGATGGATAACGGAACTCCAAGTGAAACAGGTTGATTATGAGAAATTTTGTAGCAGCAGTAGCTCAAGTCTTACAACCCCTCGCTTGCCAACTAACGTTAATTGCATAGACAAGGTCTTTTCTTTTTGAACAACTAATGATTTCAGCAATTCTACTTGCAGATACGCACATGCGTAAATTGGCCACTAGAACCATATACCTTGAAAACACCCTGGTCACCTGGTGCATGCATGTCATCTCAATCTCATTGTAATGTCTATTTGTTTTGGCTTTGCTAGGTTCCTTACTTTTGCTATGCATCTAGACATAGCATGTCTAGATGCATAGAAAAATGAATGAACCTAGAAAAGCCAAAATGAATTGTAATTTGGCACGGAGAGAGTATTTGATTATGAGTCCATCACACAAAGAAAACGATTCTAAGTCCAATGAAAGAGGAGGCAACACAATGAAAAATAATGATCATGCACAGTCAAATCAAGAGATGCTGTATTACTACAAGACAATAAAAAGCACAATCAGATATCGTAGAAGCAGCCATCAATCTTGTAAATTGAAATTATTGTTTTTAATCCTCTCTCTCTCTCTCTCTCTCTCTCTCTCTCTCTCTCTGCTAGTGATGGTGGCACCGAGCGGGGAATGGAGGAAACCATAAGCCCCTAAGTATAAGGCGACAACAATATGAGGAGAAGAAATAGAAATATATGTGGTCTCAAGATAGGTTGGTAGAAGGCACTATACGAGGTAAGATATAGAGTAGAGACAGGGTTAAATGGTAGTACTAAATTGGTGACGAACGGTGGTTGAGTGAGGATAGATGTAGAATTGTAGATAAGAAGGGCATTACTATTTGAGGGAAAATGTGGTGTGGCAGTGAATATGGGATGGAATATGATGTGACATGTCAACGGTGTGTGGTGACTCAATTATTGAATGCATACATGGATAGGGCGGGACTTGGGCAAATGGTTTCTATTCATATTATTGAGAGCGGATTGAGAAAGTGAATTGAGGAATAACATATGTGGACAAGATAGGTGATGGTAGATATGGAGAAGATAATTAGATGTAAAACAATATATGAATTGAAGATGTGGTGGAATATATTTGATGGGGACATGGAGGCTATAAATACAAGTGGTTCACATTACTAAGTGAGGATACACGTAGAACGCTATAATCAATTTTGTACATTAAAATTATCTTGTACTAGCAGTGATCAATGGCACTTATGAAACATGACACCTTTAGGTGAGGAGGGACACATGAGGAGAATATGTATGTACACCTCGTTAGGCAGGTTAGGGGGCGAGGTAAAATGCATTAAAAAATGAAATGGTGAGACCACATGGCCATGCTTAAGTGGAGATAGATGTAGAGAGATCGAGATGGCTATTTAGGGAAAGATATGGTACAAGTAAATGATGGGATGTGTGATATGATACGAGAGCGGTTGATGTGATATGTCATGATATCTCTTTTGAATATGACTAATATTATTATAAATACACAATACATGGACGTTGTACCAAATCTTATACTCATGTCATTGCTATGCATTTACATATAAAAAAGATGAGACAAGTGTTAGAATGTAAGTCGATGACATAATGTTTTGACACGCACTACGGGAAAACCGATTTTTGCCGTGCGCCTGAAACTTTGCCGTGCGCAATTTATCGGGCGCACGGCAAAGAGCTTCTTTGCCGTGCGCATTTTATAGGACGCACGGCGAAGAAAAAGATGTTTGCCGTGCGTTTTGTTTTGGCGCACGGCAAACTCAATCTTTGCCGTGCGCTTTTTTCCGACGCACGGCAAACTCATGAGTTTGCCGTGCGCTTTTTTTTTACGCACGGCAAACATTTTTTCCCGACCAGCATCATCTGCAACCATTAGCAACGAGGTGGGTAGCTGTTTTTTTTTTGTCCTCTTTGCCGTGCGCCTACACGAGACGCACGGCAAAGCCACCTCTTTGCCGTGCGCCTACACAAGGCGCACGGCAAAGAGGTGGCTTTGCCGTGCGTCTCGTGTAGGCGCACGGCAAAGGTGACAACAAAATTCATCTTCTACCCTTCAAAATTTTTCTCCACTCCTTATACAACATATTGTACTCCATGTTAAAATGTGGAATATTTTGTATTTTTTTGCTATATTTAACTAATTAATTACATTTCATGCAATTTTTTGAATCAAGTCAAATTTGAACTGCAAGTGATTCAAATAGTAGAATAAAATGAGTGGAACAATTATATTTATGTTACTTAGCCCAATTTAAGATCTTACCCATGAAATCAAAAGAAATTTCGATTATCTTGACTAGGAATCTCGGCTACGAATGTGTCTTCGAATGATTTTAAAATTCTAAAAAAAGCAAATGAAATCCAAAAATTACGAGATTTGTCAACAAGTCATGATATCATACATGGAGGCTGTGATAAAAATTTGAGTGTGTTTTGCAATTTTATCACATACGATGCTTATAAACAGAAACATCTCCGGAGAAGTTTTATAGAGTTTAGAAGTACGTGGTTAGGTTTGTAAGCGAAGAGAATTCAAATTTGAGTTTGATTTCAAAACTTTTTTATAAGCAATAAACAATATAAATTGTTTTGTGTTAATTTTTGATAATTTTTTGAATTCATTTGATAATTTTAATATATATAGTACAATTATGCAAAAATTAATTTGCCGTGCGCCGTACTAGACGCACGGCAAACAGAAACTTTGCCGTGCGTCAATATCAGCACTCACGGCAAATTCAACCTCGGCCCACCAGCGATCCGGCCCACCAGCACCGCGGCCCATCAGCACCGCAGCCCACCAGCACCCCGGCCGCTGGGAGCCGTCGATCTTGCGATCCGACGGTCGACATTCGACAAAAACTTTATATATAATCCGCTCTTCCTCCCCCAAACCCTAACCTCCCTAATCCATCCACTCCCTCACCTCCCTGCGCCCTCCGGCCTCCAGCCCGACGGCGCCCCCTCCGGGGGCGCGTTCCTCTGCACTGCGTGCGACGCGCGCCCGGCCCACGCGCGCCTCAGCCACGAGCGCGTCTGGATGTGCGAGGTCTGCGAGCTGGCCCCCGCCGCCGTCACGTGCAAGGCCGACGCCGCCGTGCTCTGCGCCGCCTGCGACGCCGACATCCACGACGCCAACCCGCTGGCGCGCCGCCACGTGCGCGTACCCGTCGCGCCCATCGGCTCCGAGGCCGCCGCCGCGGCCGTCGAGGCCATGCTGTTCGGGACCGGCGAGCCGGCCGCGTCCGAGGCCGAGGACCACAGCGCCGCCGCCGCTGCGGCCGAGCAGCATCACCACCAGCACCAGCAGCAGCATCGGCGTCAAGCCCTCCTCCTACAGCTCCTACACGGCAACATCCCTCGCGCACAGCGTAAGCATCTAGCTCCGTCTTCCCGCCTTACCTTGCTCTTCTGATGCACAAACATGTCTAGCTGATTAATCATGCTGGTTCCTTGGTTTCCAGGGCTCATCGTCGGAGGTCGGCGTGGTGCCAGAGGCCTTCTGCGGTGGCGGTGGCGGCGCCGGGAGCTTCGAGCTCGACTTCACCAGGCCCAAGCCGCCGGCGCGGCCCCTAGCGCGCGAGGCCGGCCAGACCCCCGCGCGCAGCCCCCTCCCTCTCCTCTCCCGGCGCTGACGGCGCGCGCGTCCGACCGGCGGCGAAGCAGCGGTGGCCGGCGGGGTGGTGGCATTGTGGCAGCAGGGTCACCGCCGGTCTGATTTTTTTTTATTTTTTTGGCTTTTGTTTGCCGTGCGCCGGTGCCAACAATGCACGGCAATGGGCTGCCGGCACCGTCAGCACCCGCGCCGTCAACACCGCAGGCGTTGCGCGCCGGTATTCAACTTTTTTTTGCCGTGCGCCGCTGCAAACGCACGGCAAAGGGTTCGCCGTGCGTCCCGATAAACGGCGCACGGCAAATGTCTGTTTGCCGGGCAAATCGTTGCCGAGCGACGTTTGCCGTGCGTCATGACGGAAAACACACGGCAAAGAGTTTGCCGTGCGTTTTCCTAGCCTTTGCCGTTTCCCGTAGTGACGGCGGGCTAATGAGAGTGATGCAAAAAGTGCGGATATACATCTGTATAAAATGGAGCAGTGATATAATGTGACGTGGCACGAGCTTATACACCTAAAACTCATTCTAAACATCTGTATAAAATGGAGCAGTGATATAATGTGATGTGGCACGAGCTTATACACCTAAAACTCATTCTAATCGATGGTCAAAGCTAAATCTAATAAAGCGAAACCCAGGCATGTGACCTTTCGCTTTCTCAGCTTGCTCGTTTTGCTCGACGTACGGTTACAAGGATCCGTCAAAGAATCGGAACGCGCGGCACAAGAAAACCCCAATCTCCAGCTGCCCTTCCCCACTCTGCTCACTTGCTCAGCGCCTCCACATCCACTGCGAGAGAAGCTACTACAGCTTCGAGAGCCTCGGATTCCCTCCCACTCCCGCATCCATGGCCGTCGCCGACAGAGTGGTGCCCTCGCTGCGGATCCGCGTCTCCCAGGCCATCGCCGACGCCTACATGTGCTTGTCCTTCGTGACTCTCTGGCTCTTCTTCGCTGCATTTGCCACCATGGTCTTCTGGGAGCGGACCTGCGGCGAGGGGAGCGCCGAGTTCCATGTTTGGAGGCTGATCTCCATCCATCTCTCCGGCGCCTCCGCGCAGAGCGTCGTCATCTACATGCTGCCGTCGATCCGCCCCGACTCCGGCGCCGAGGAGCCCTCAGGGGAGGTACAGAGCAAGCTTAGTGCCTTCTGGATCTAATTTGATCCACATGTGCATCTCCTGTGATTTGGTAGATCTCGTGTGTTCTAGAGCAAATTGTTGCTGATCCGTGTGTTCTTCTCAAAGTTTTCCGTTTGACTGTGCGCCGCCAGGAGCTTCGCCCACGGACTGTTCTTGGCGACCCTGCTTATCTTGGATGCCATGTTGCTGGGGTTTTCGTATTGCGCGTAACTGCTGCCGATCTGCTGAAAAGGTTCCAGCTTCTCAAGGGTAGTTCTCCTACGGGAAGAATTGGCTCTGTTATCCTAGATGGGGGAGCGTTGGGCTTTGCATTCCTGTACTGCTTCATTGTCATTCCGACTGTGGCCCTGAGGACAAGGAAGATGAGTAGGATCAGGTAACCATTCTTTGCAATTTGCTCTTTCTTCCCTTGCATCTCTGTAGCATGTTGTGTATTTGGATTTTGGAAAAATGTTTCGGTGATAGCCCATCAACATGAACAGCGAGCAAACATTTTCCTCTGGTTTCACAAATCACAATCGTGCTGTAACTGTAGGAACCTTTTGACACTGACATGGTGAAGAAATGGGGCGTAATGAACCATAGAGTTATCCTAATTAGATCCAACAAGGAGATGACATCAGTGATGGAATCTTCTAGATAGGGAGCAAGTGACTGATGATTAATTCAGATTATTCTTATATGCACAAATGATTAGGAATTACTCAAATCTTCTTGTAGCATCTCATTTTATGCAAATAGCTCTGCTGTGTCCTTGATGTTTGCTATTAGGCCCTTGATGCAGCTAGCGAAGTTTTACAGAGACTTTGAACTGCTCAGATATTTTTCATATACACCTTCATTTGAAATCTTGTAATAACTTACTCTACTTGTTACTCCCTCCATATTGTAAAGGATGTCGTTCTGAGATTGTTCTGAGTCAAACTTTTTAAACTTTGACTGCAAATATTTTTTTATGTGTTAAGTTTAAAAATGTGAAAATAGTATGAGTAGATTCGTATTGAAATATTGTTTCATAAAAGTACTCTTTAAATATATTTTATAAATAGTTTATAGCAAAAAAGTATTTGTCAAAGTTATGTTTTGGAGACTGTGTCAATGTCCTAAACAACTTCCTTTACAATATGGAGGGAGTATGTCTCAACTACAAGCTTCTAATTTTTGGTGGATGAAGTAAATAGATCTTCAATTACATACATAAGTAAATTAACAAGGTGGCACTTTAAAAGCACTTAAACTTCCTAGAAAAGGTCTTTGTGTGCTGTACATGTAGGTATTGCACTCTTTACACTAGTCCTGTTGTGTGACACGGAATTAAGTGCTAGTTTTGATGACACGGAAGTGCTAGTGACCCTTCTTCATTGAAGAGCGTTGATCATAATTCATAAGTACTCGGCTAGTCACACACTGATTGTTGTATGGGGGTCAGATGCAATGTTCTTGAGGGAAGTCTAAATATTCATGGACTTATGTCAATAAATATCTTTTACACTGAAAATGTGGATAAACTTCTATATACATCCGGCTTTTTATGCATCTAATGCAATTTGTATTTTGGCTTATTTTTTTTACAGACATGGCCTTGAGAAGAAGAAGTAGAAGGAGAAGGAGAAAGAGCTGTGAAGATGGACAAGGACGTACATGCACCGACTCTTTACTGAGTAATATGGCTGACCCCTGCAGCAACCACGCACCTTTGAAGGAACTACTATACTGCCTTTATATATTTGCTGCTTCCTAATTCTCTTCATCTACAGACTTTATTTTTTCATTATGGATCTGCTGCTGGCAAAAAAGAATTCCCTATGTTGAGAACTAGATCAACTTGAAGTTATGGTGTGTATAGATGCTGGTGGAATAAGTACCTGGGCATTGGCATTTAGGGGCTTAATTGTACCTTTCTATCACTGTAATATCACATGAATACTTAGTATCCTGCCGCAGATGTTCTAATCTAGCCTTCGATTTATGTGTGGTAAATATCTTGTGTGCTTTTCTTTTGTCAACTCTGGTGTCGCCGACGTATTCATTCTGTATGGATGGCTTAATATTAATTTCTGGTCTCCTAGATTTGTTGGCCACAAACAAAAAAAGTTTGTTGGTCACAAGATGTTATTATTTCATTTGTAATGTTTGTGTAGTAGTAGAAGTGAGCTCTATTATCAGCAAAAGTCTAATTTTCACCTGTAGCTGTGAAACCATGCACATGGCACCATCTACTTTCAGGTACAGATTCCACAGTCCAGAGTTCGTTTGGTTTGTCGTCCACATTATGATCAAATGCTGCATAATCATAACAGAATGTTTAAAGCAACACGTGCTGTTTCTTTTTGCTGCACTACCGGAAACAGCCTCTTTGCCGTGTGCCTGCCACTTCACCCACGGCAAAGGCTTTGCCGTGGGCAGCACTCGGCAAAGCCCACACGGCAAAGCCTAGCCGGCAAAGGGGCCTTTGCCGTGTGCTTCTCCTCGGGCGCACGACAAAGGTATGCCATGTATCAACTTGAGCCCACGGCAAAAGCCAACTTAACTGACGGCCAACTGACGCTGGGGCCCACATTTTCCGTGTGTCCGACGGCTAAGCACTCGGCAAAGGCAGGCCCTTTGCCGAGTGCCATGGTGATTGCACTCGGCAAAGGGCCTGCCTTTGCCGAGTGCCATGGCCAATGCACTCGGCAAAGACAGGCCCTTTGCCGAGTGCCATGGTTATTACACTCGGCAAAGGGCCTGCCCCCCTCCCCCCTTTTTTTTATTTTTTTCATAAATGGTACCCCAAATACAAATCACAGGCAGTATATAATTCACAATAACCATCACAGGCAGTTTATAATTCACAATAACCATCACAGGCAGTTTATATAGTCAAATGATCCACATATGCAAAGAAACTCAAGTATCATTCATCCACAACCATGTGTAGTCCACACAAGTGCATACAAATCCATAGAAGTCCATACAAGTCGCTAAAAGGTCCATACAAGTCCATACAAGTCGCTAAAAGGTCCATACAGGGGCACAAGTCCAAATAACTCATACTGACGGCGGTGGTCAGGTGGGTGAGCCGTGAGGGAGGCTGCGGCCACTGCTGGTACGACGTGGTGGGAGGCAGCTGTTGGTACGGCCCAAACCGAATCCACTGAGGCGGCTAAGGCGGCGACATTTCTGGTGCGATGGGCCCATCATTTGACGCCGCCAACTGATTCTGCACAAAGGATAAAGCATTCGAACAAATAGCATTCTAAGTCAATAGTTCCAAGTCACTAAGTGATTCTAACTCACTAAGATTTTTTCTCAGTAATTCTAAGTTCTAAGTCACTAGTCCAAAATGAAACGTCAAAAGTTGACAAATGACTCACAGGAGTAGCATCTGCAGGAGGTGGAGCGAATAGTATTGATGGCGGTGCTTGACCTAACGACGCTCCAATACTCTGCAAGTACTGAGCCATGGAATCCAACCTCATCCGATCTGCTTCTTGCTGCTGCAAAAAGTCTGCCTTTAGCTTCTCCTTCCGTGCTCTCAGCTCTTGGTCCATCCGGGCTTGCCACCTCCGCTCCATCTCCTCCTCCCGTGCTTTCATCTCTTGCTCCATCCGGGCCTGCAATATTTTATGCCAATGTTACCATACAAAACAAACTTAAGCGAATCAATTAACAACAGTTACAACAGAATTTACCTGGAGTGCGTCCATCTGGGACTGTTGAGCGGACGGCCGTGGGCGTATGGGCGGTGCTGAGCTTGTGCTCCAGGCTTTAATCTGAGGGAGAGTGGGAGTACTGGCCGTGTCGAGTGTACTGTCCCCAAGCCAGTACCGGCCATGCTTCTTGCCTCCTCCGACCCTCATGATCACTTCTCCATCAAGCTCAGCGGTGGTCGGATCGAAATCCGGCCCATGGACCTCCCTTCCCATCGCTGAGTACTCACTGATGCGGCTATGGACGGTTGGATTGCTGTACGCCTCAGGCGGGTCCTGCGGGTTGAAGGTGACGTCGGACTTCGCCTTACCCTTGTGGGCCATAGCCCATGCCATGAGCGGGGGGCAAGGCTGGTTACCATGTGCTTGGGACTGCAAAAAATACAGCAACATGGTTACAAATTAGTCAGAATTGAGCATTAGAATAAAGAAATAAATTCACGTACCCATCTAGCCACATACTCCTCGGTGCTAAGGTTGCCTTGATGGTGTGGTGCACCTGGCATCATCAAATGCCGCTCCCGGCAAGCGTTGTGGATCTCCTCCCGTGTGTTATCCCTTTGCCGAGTGCTTGGTCCCAGGGCACACGGCAAAAGGTTTGCTTTGGCGTGTGCTAAGACTTTGCCATGTGCCTTTTGGCCGGCACACAGCAAAGAGGTCATTTGCCGTGTGCCCGCATTTTGGCTCACGGCAAAGGGGCCGGCACACGGCAGCGGCACGATTTCCAGTAGTGCTGCTTCTCTTCTGTATCATTTCGGACTCCTGTTTCAAACGCTGATTCCTGTTGCAGATTAGAATTCTCATGGTTTGGAGGAGGTTCCAGAAGAAATCCAAGAAGAGGAAGGGGAGCGAGGCACCAACTCCAAGTTAAAGACAAAGAGGTGTCGCCAAGCAAAGCCAAGAGCCCATGGAAGACAGGCATTCATCATTCAATCTCGGAGAACCCTCAACCACCACAAATGGAGCTTGATGAGCCTATTCAGGAACTAAAGAGAACAACAAGGTGGTTCAAACCTAATCCAAAGTATGCTAATGCTGCCCTTGTTGATTAATCTATACCTATTGAGCCATACTCATATGAAGAAGCAGAAAAAATCCCTCAGTGGTGTAAGGCAATGGAGGGAGAGATTAAGGCACTAAATGATAATCAGACATGGGATTTAGTGCCAAGGCCAAATGAAGTAAAGCCTATATCTTGCAAATGGGTTTACAAGGTAAAGACTCGTCCGGATGGCTCAATTGAGAGGTACAAGGCTCGACTTCTGGCTCGAGGTTTCTCTCAACAATACGGGGTGGACTACGAAGAAACATTTAGCCCAGTTGCGAAGATCACAACCGTTCGAGTCTTGCTTGCATTGGCTTCCTGCAAGTCTTGGAAGTTGTGGCAAATGGATGTCAAGAACGCATTCCTACATGGCGAGCTTGACAAGTATATCTATATGGAGCAACCAAGAGGTTTTGAGACCAAGATCCACCCGAATACGTTTGTAAATTGAAGAAGGCTCTCTATGGCTTGAAGCAAGCTCCATGAGCATGGATGAAAGACTAGCGATAGTCCTAGTCTATGCTGATGACTTAATCATCACCAGGGACTACTTCGAGGAGATACAAAGGACAAGAGAAAATCTCTCGGTCCGGTTTAAAATAAAGGAACTTGGAGAGTTGAAGCACTTCATTGGACTTGAGGTGGTACGCACAAAAGATTTCTGAGACAACAGAAATATGCTAAGGACCTTCTCAAAAGATATTTCATATCCAGTTGGAGTGGTTAGTCGATACATGAGCAACCCGAAGAAGCCTCACCTCGATGCAGTCAGGCGTATCCTCAGGTATGTTAAAGGCACCATCAATCTTGGTATTCTATACAAGAAGACAAATGATTGCCAGGTGGCGGGATACTGTGATGCTGACTATGCTGGAGATTATGGCACATAACGATCAACCACAGGATACTTCTTTAGTATTGGATCAGGAGCCATATCATGGTGCAGCAAGACGCAACCTACTGTGGCATTATCAAGTACTGAAGCAAAGTATCAATCAGCAGCAATGGCAGCCCAAGAGAGCACCTGACTTAAGCAATTGATGGAGGATCTTCATTAGCCGATTGATTATCAAGTAAGGATTTTCTATGACAACTTATCATCTATACGCCTAGCAGGAAATCCAGTTTTTCATGCAAGGACCAAACACATAGAAGTACACTACCACTACATAAGAGAAAAGGTCCTTGAAGGTGAGATTGAGATGGTACCTACGAAGACAAATGAGCAAACTGCTGACATCCTCACAAAGAGCCTCACCAAGGCAAAGTTCGAGAAGTTTCGAGAGGCACTCGGAATGGTCTGCAAGACAACTCTAGAAAGAAGTTTGCCTTGAGGGGGAGTGTTGAATAAAAGGCAAGGCAACTTCTAGAGTATTCTCCACCATACAAGAATGGAAATATCTTCTATGGAGTACTCTAGAACTAGCATAAAAATAAATTAGAGAAGACTAAAATGTGTAGGAATTTTCTAGAGACTTTTGTAGAGAAGTGTAGAAGCTAGGAACACTCTAGAAAGAGGACACTTGTCATCCCCTTATGAGCTTCCTAAGCCTATAAATAGAGGCACCCCTCCTTACCATGCCATTCATCCATGAGCATGGTGAATGAGAGGCATGGTAGGTTGAGAGCATGGTAGCATTGCTAGGTAGAAGAAAGAGTGAGAGTGTGAGTTTTAGGCTAGCCACATAAAAGTATAAGAGTGTCATGTTGTAATTATCTTGTTGCAATAAAGAGAGTATTTTGTTAAGTCCAGGTCCTCATATTTATATAACCTATATAGATGCACCCCACTTAACTATATTTCTCTCTTCATGCAAGCTATCCACATCATCTCCCGCTAATTTTTTTTCTTCATGCAAGCTATCCACATCATCTCCAACTAAGGTTCATTGACTCATCTCTCTTCATGCAAGATGTCTACATTATCTCCCAATTCTTTCTTCATGCAATTAAACAATTTAGGTTCATAGTTTTTTGAAAAGTTATCTCAAATCCCGTAGCAATGCGCGGGGAATCACCTAGTTAGTAGTAATAGGCCCACCCACTTCCAACACTTCATAAATAGCTTCGTGGTGTGCAGATGTGACCATGTTGCAGTGTATGCAGATGCTCATTCTGTTTGCTCTGACAATATCCAAATTATGAATTTATGAGGATGCTAATAGCTTCGTGGTTTGAAACTTAATAATAGCACGAGCTCACAGTTCTTTATTATATGCAACAAACCTGCTCAAGACTTCAAATATGAACTTATGAGTTTCTCTATTTCTGATAGTGCTATGTCTACATAGTTCTAGTTTGTAGCAAACAATGTATGTCAAGAGAAAGAGAAAAAACAAATGAATACTTAATCCATATTAGAAGTAATTTTAAAAGGAAAGGCAACTAATTGACATTAATAGAAAATTTAACAATGAATTGATACATATGAAATTTTGAAATTTCGACCTGCATGTTTATTAAGACAGAGATCTTTTTGTTTGTGTGGTACAAGGTGAAATAGTTAGTCTATCTTCATGGTTACTTTTCCCTTCTATGTTTTTAACTAATGTAAAATTCAGTTTAAGGAATAGCTGCACATGTCTTTCCTATTGTTCAAAGAGAGAACTGAACTTCGATAGGTCATCCATGGGGCAGGTTCTTTTTTTTTTTGCTTTGATATAGGGCTTGCAGATTGTATACGTTAGTAACTGGTAACTGGTTTTTATTTTGAATTTCAAAGTTGAGTTATTCTCCAAGTTTATTATCCCTGATACTGCCAGCCAAATGAGGTGTCTGCATTAGCAGCAAAAAAAATTCATTTACCAATTTGTTTCATATATTTGTTCTCTTTTTGTGGCAATGATGAAAGTTGATCTGTTGAGGTAACAAGCTTGCAGTGGAAGGTGACTTATATTTATGTGATACAAAGTGCTAGACATTATCACCTCCAACTGCAAGCATGTAGAATTACCTAGCTAAACTGATTAACTTGACTTAAATATGCAATATCTACATTTCAAATTGTCGATCATTGCTATATGTGCTTGTCTTTGATTTGAATTTGAACTAGCATGATCTTGAATTCTGCTAACATAAGAAAATATCAAAAGGATGTCACCTCGTTGCTTGAGGACTTAGCAAGATGAAATCGTGCACAAAATAGTGGAAGACTATCTCCAAAAACCGGACCAAAAATGGACCAAAGAATAGAAGAAAAAGTGCAACTAGCTATGAGCCAGATGCTTCAAGGTCAAAGTAATCTTGTGCCCACCAGCCCCTCCGGGCAGCTGAGTAGTTGTGATTCCATGGCACTCCCTGAAATGGACTTGGTCCATTATTCTGTGGATAACATCATGGTACAACAACCATGTCAGCTACATATTCAAGTCCGTAACATCACTGTTGTGGTGGATCTAGGCATGGCTTATCCAGTGGATCCAGGGTAGGTCTTGCTTGGCAGAAAGATATCGCCAGGCTGCTCCAAGGTGAGGGTGGAGGAGGTATGTACAGGATTTGATGATCTTGACCTGGACTATCCTGGCTATGATGGGGTAGCGAAACTTGGAGAGGCTGTCCACAAAGTCATTTTGTGGCACAAGCGCTACATAATCTTTGTCACAAATTGTAATAGCATGCTGTCTTGTCCACCGAGAGACCTTCACTCAAAGGCGGTTAGAAACGGAAGTTCAACTCCACCACCAACCCCAGATAAAGAAAAGTTGCAGGTTAGGGGAAAAATATCATTATCTCTTTTTGCATTTTGTACATCACCCCTGTCTCCCTGAAAGGTTACTGTACTGAAAGCAGTTGGTAAGTGGTATCGTAGTCTTGTTGTTAGTTATTATAAATGCAAATTGCAAAATAAAATGAAAGAATAGTGCTTGTCTCTCCTGAAGTACTAATCACACAAATATAAAAGCAATCTGTCTTCTGTCAGTTGTGAAAGTGAAATGAAACGACTTATATTGAAGAACTTTGCATAGTTTAAAGTATCCTGCTTAATTACATCAACCTACAAGTGCTAGCCACTAGTTTCAGCAGCAAGTTAGCTAGTATGCACTATGTTGTAGTCATGAACTGGTGATTCATAACCTGAGCATGGCTGTTAAGTAACTTGTTATACAAGGGAGAAAGTTCTAATTAGGCCAGCACCTACCATCAGCTGTTCTTCAGTCAAGCGTGTCTGTTTTGAGTGAGCAACCATGCAAACAAATTGCACTTTGTAGCAGTGGCACCCAACTTACTAGATTGAGGCATTGAGCCGGTATATGCTCTACAGTTTGGAATCACTACACCATAGGCCCAAATTAGCGACTGATGTTGCTGTGTAAAATATTGACAATAGGTGGACTATCAGTTGGCAAAGCCTAGTGACAAACCATCAGTTGGTGGATCTGTTTTCACCCACTGCTGATCAGTCAATAAATATGTGATATGCATGGACTATGGATTGGTCGATTTACATGAAGAAGCTATGATATGCACTACCTGCTGTTTGTGATTACATCCAGTTCTGGCCAGTGTTAAATAATACTTCTAGTTCTGCCCAATTTTGCTCACTTTAGCAAGCTGGCGTGAGATTACAGCCATGCTATAAACTGATTAGCATGATAAACAATAGTTGGCAATAGGTTGGATTTAGACTAAAATGCTTAAATATTTATTCTAATTTAGCCATCTAGTATATGGTGATCTGGCACTCAATAAAGAAAAAGTCTCTCTAATTCATTTATCTCTTATAGCCATGTGCAGATTTATCTCATATATTATCCCAATGCTTGATGTAGAGCCTAATGTATGAAGAACTTATTGATGAGACATATCATGATGCTTAGTGTGATGAAGACGATGCTTCTGCAGATAATCAAGACTATGATCACGTTGATGAGGATGAGAACTTCCTTGTTCATAGGCACTGCATGTAATGAACATAACAACCACACCAAGGAATGATGATGCCCCTCGCTTTGCACATGATACACTTGTAAACTTCTCATGCTCTTGCAAAGTTTCTACTTGATTTAATTGCTGTTCAGTGTATCCAATTACTAAATTCGCAAAAATCTATCATCTACTTCAGGTTGGGAAGTATGTGATGTTATATGCCATTTTGAGATCTGATCTACCTGTGGCTAAGGGAACAGTTATTTCAACTAATGTCACACCCGGATTTACGAAGGAAATCCGAATGCTACTATATGTATACCCAGGAAGTCCAACACACACATATAGTTCCAGAATAATAATATCAAAGATAGACCAGTGCTCGAATCAAAAGAGTAGCATCCTGAATTATTACAAATAAAACACAAGTCTTTAATCAAAGTAATACACAGACACTATTTATTAGACTCTCATGGCACCGTCATTCCACAGGGACGCCGACTGGTGAACAGCTGCCTAGAACTCTTGAAACTCTTCTGGGAACTCACCAAAGTCTGCCGGTGCATCTGAGTACCCATCCGGGATTTTGTTGAATAATGCAAGTGCAAGTAATCCATCTTTACTTGGCAAGTATAACACGAGGTATGAAGGCTTAAAAGGTTAGACACGGTTTAACTGTGATTAGCACTTTTAGTTAATCATATTTTAGCATTAACCAAATTACTACAATTTAATGCATCCCAGTTGAACCCAAATTAATGAAGTAGAAGTACAACAATAATAACCATCAAATTCATTAAAACCATCATCCCAAAGAGGTGACCAATTAACAAAAAGGATCCAGGCCGCTCTTGACCATGAGCACGGCTGTTATAACAGTTTTACACTCTGCAGAGGTTGTACACTTTCACCACCAGTTGCGACACCCCTTTGTCATAGACAATGCACTCCCAAAGACGAGTATAGGATACCGCTACGAGACCTTTCAAAAGTCCCCCTAACAAGTTAGTAGCCGCTATGGTTTCCACATAGGTGCATGAACCCCTCACCCTCCAGTCAATCCCACATGTAAACATGATCCCATGCCAGAGGCGAGCCGAGGTCCATACTTAAACCACGGAGCCCACTTGCGCCTTACGGTAACCACTAACAAGCTAGAGTTGTTCATTTTACTCAATCAAGACCAGAGCCATGTAGTTCTGTTGGTTGTACGGTTTTCCTGGGTTGTCACTTTAAGAAATTGGGCCTTCAAGAGAGATGCTTAGAGCAATCCAAAACACAAGCTCAAGCTCCCTAACCATGTTGCTAAAAAGCATGTTTTAATCACAGTTCCATATACCATTAATCAAAGTTAACAAGTTACATCATGAGATCATTGGTTCATAAGCAAAAGTTGTGAAGCATAGCAATAAACTACCCATAATGCATAAACCCAGGTGATCAAGGTAAACAGGATAAAGTAAAACTAGGTAAAGTCCTAAGGGTTCATCAAATTGGACACATGCATATATGAACATGATAATTAAAGGTTATTGGGTCGCAAGGAGTTTCTCGTGTTACACTTGCCTTCCTCTAGGTACTGCTGCTGCTGCTCTTGCTCCTCGAACTGCTGATCTTCCGAAGGCACGAACGGCTCACCGTCTATACTCGATCAACATCACCACACAAACATCCAGACAAGCCAGTACATGCAATACAAGTGAGCTCTATTAGAACAGTACACCAAACAGTACAAACAGAAATAAAAAAGGCTCTTAAAACTATTCTACGCATTAATACGAACACATGAGCGCAAGAATCACTTTAATCGGAGCAAAAACACATTTTATATGAGTAAAACAAGAACTAGGGGCATAACTGTAAGAAAACAGGGACCCAAACATAATTACGAGTATAAACAAAAGGTCTAACGCGTAAATAAAGCAACCTAGGACGGCGGGTTCTATTTTTTAAAAACACAGGGGCTAAAATAGAAGAAAAAGGACCTATCTGCAATTACTTTTGAACTACGGTTGGACGGCGGGTTGATTTGCATAAAACAGAGGGGCTAAAGTGCAAAAGCGGCGCTGCGCAGTGGCTCAGCGGGCGTGGCTGCTTGCGTGGCGCACACGCGGCAGCCACGTGGCTCCACGTGTCGCTGACGCGGCTGTAGACCGGGGCCACAGACCCGGTCCATGGGTCTACGGTGGACCAAAACGGGGCGAAGGGGTATCGGGTGATCGTGGCCGTTCGGATTAGATCCAACGGCTGTGGCTCTGGCAGGCGGCGGGTTTGACCGGCGGCGAGCAGCGGCGAGCGGCGGCGGCGGCGCAACTCCGGCGACGGAGAAAACGACTCTAGGAGGCTCGGTTTGGGACGGGGTTTGATCGAGAAGCAAGCTAGGGCAACGGCGAAGCTTACCAGGGGGTCGAGGGGTTCGGACAGGCGGCGGTGACGGCGGTCGGCGACGATGGTATTCGGTGTCGGGGGTCCTCGGCGCTCGGCAGCGGCTCGGGAACGGCGGCTCGGTCGCGGGGGACTCCTGTGCACGACGAGGGAAGCAAAGAGGTGAGCGGGGGGTCTTCGGTGCGACGAATCGAAGCTCGGCGGCGAGGGGGCTTACCAATGCTCCAAGGCGGCGGTGCGGTCGATGTTGGAGGGCTAGGGGCGGGGTGGCGGCTTTATATAGGTCGGGGGTGCTCCTGGGATGGTAGGGAGGGGTTTGGAAGGCGCCTAAAAGGCAAGGGCGGCGATGGAAAGCACGGCGGCCGTGGATGGAAGGGGCGGCGGCGAGTCGAGTCCGACTCGAGTTCGGCTCGGCGGGGAAGAAGCCCGACAGGTGGGCCCCACCTGTCGGTGACCCGGGGCGAAGGCGGCCTGGCGTTTTACGCCAAGGTTGGCGGGCGAGCGGGAGCGGGCCGAGTGGGCCTTGGCTTGCTGGGCCGCGAGGGGGTTAAGGTGGACCGCGGGAAAGATTTAAGGGGTTTCAAGCGAGCTGGGCCAAAAGTTAAAGGGGGCAATCTAGACTTAAACATGAAAAGCACAAAAGCACTCAAACAATTGCAAATTCAAATGGGATTTCGAATATGTATTCATACCCCACAAATTGAATTGCTAACAAACAAAAATATGCACCATCATGTATGCACACACATGTTTCTATTTCTTTTATATCAAATTTTATTTAGGACAAAGTTGTATAACCCTAAGTTGATCATGCTCACATTGAACAAAAATAAATTAAATTTTACTATTATTTTATTGACCTATTTTTAGGGTGTTACAACTAATCCAAGAACCATGCTAGGAGGTCAATCTCTTGTGCTGAAAAGGGATGCATTCCTGCCTCGCCCGTATGCTAAGATGGAGACTATGGCTGATGCTTATATGATGTCGATCGCATGGCCTTATAAGAAAGTAATAAACTACACTTGACTTTGTTTCTTTTTTAATCTGTGATAAGTGGCCAGAGTTTGTAATTAATTATATTTGTGGCAGCTCAAGATTAGCAAGAAGGCATCAAGATCATCCCAAGGTACTGCAGGTATTTTATTCTCAATGCTGCCATGTACTATATGCTTATTTGCCCCTTGTGGGCTGCAATGTTACTTATTTCTCATCTAGTGGTTGAACTTGTTCTGTAATGAATGAAAACATGGACTATAGTAGCATACTAAAATTAGGCCTTATATCTAGATATATGAAGTTTTGGAATGTATGGGAGTGTTATGGAATAGAACCCTGCTGTACTGACACATATTAAGCTAGAAGCAACAAAGCCCTTCACCATTTATTGAGCGGAGGCTAAGCACAAAACTGTGGCAAAAAGAAAATAATCAGCTGAACCACATCTAGACATGTTGTATGTTGGATATTTGGAGCATGGCCTCCGCCTTGATGTGTGCCATCTCTAACCACTCTGTTCTATCGTTGCATTGCTTGGTAAGTGACATTTTGCAGATTTGAAATTGTCGTGCAATACTTATTTCTGGTTCAAAGCGTTCATCATCTTTTATTTCCTGTTTCTTCGCTCGAAGAGTGCTGCTGTGTATGATATCGCTGATTGCATTCCAACTTCGATTTTAAGGAACTTCTAGGAAGTGTTAGGCAGAAGCTTATCAACAGCAAGCCGATCCAAGTACTGAACCACTGATGGATGCCAGTTTTTGGGCTGTTTTGAACTCTATGGAGATTGCCTCATTGTTTTGGACACACTGGAAATGATATCTTTATACAACAAACCTAATGCTTGTGCAACCAAACAATACATATAATTATCTTTGGTTGTTGTAATGGACTGTGGCCATTTATTCAAAGTTTCATGGCTTCCATTGACAATATGATATATGTTCAGCTACCTAGAATATGTGCAATGCTGTATCTAGTGTCATTGATGTTCAATGTGACATTCTAAACTCTTGCTCCTACATGAATGGATCAGTGTTGTGATAAACATATATTTAATGTGGTCATTATATGTTGTGTTGAATGTCTATTAGCAAAATAGATTTTTCTTTATCCATTGAAATAGTCCTTTGGACCATTAGTCAGTTGAAAACAAATCTAAAAATCCTCAAACAGCGTGTCTGTACATGTGGTAACAGACTGGTAAATACGTGTCGGTTGGTAAATCTCAGAGCATCTGAAAAACTTTGTAGTTTGCATATTTCTTTCTTCCTCAATCTGTTAATCAACTATGCTGCTGGAACAAGTACCCTGCAGAAGTGACGGTATGTTTCAGGAGCATACTAATATAGTAATATCCTACCAGGGAATTATGCTTTTCTGAATGCAACATCCTACTGGAAATCTAAGACAAGACTTTGACTTTAATTTGTGTATGGTAAATTCCTTTGGAGGACTTATCTTAGTAAGTCTGACATTGTTCAGTATGCTTATTGTTCACGATTACGCTGTACTATTTATGATTCCCTATATGTTAACTTGTATGCTCAATGGAATAAATGGCTAGATTTTGAAAATTTTACTGTAGATTCTTGCAACAAAGTAATGTTAACTTGTATATTTGATCGCATTTTAATTTCCTAAAGCTGTATGTGTGTCACGTAACTTGCTAAACATGAAATAAAACTCGCTAAACATGCTTCACTTAGCACAGCTTGTCATTTTTCCACATTTTTTGCCAACAATTTTTTCTGACGTTGTATCCATTTTGATTTTTTTGAACAGACGTTGTAAATATCCACTTGGTACGACAGGTCTAGAAAAGCAGGGTGATAGTACGCTGGAATGTTCCATTTGGCAAACTATTCATTAGCACATCCAGCAAGAATTCTGAGGGGAGGAGGACAGAGACAGTGAGTAGACAGGATAAGATAGGAAGATACATAAAGAGAAGCGCTGTAATCTGCTATAAATACGGCGGCTTTTAAACTTTCCTCCACTGCTAAAAACCTGTTCTTCCATTTGTCATTTGCACATGTCCACCTATCTAAATGTGTGTGTTTCATCACTCTCTCTTTTCAACATTTATTCTCGATGGCCTTTTTAACTAGTCTCGGTAATTCTAATAGATCTCTCCCTTAGTTTGACAATATTTCAAATATAATTCTAATAGATCTCTCTCTTAGTTTGACATCATATATGAGTAGAATAGGTTGAAAATAATCTAGTATAGGCTTGAGTGACTTGATGAGATGAGGGTTTCCATGAGCTTTTGCAAGAGAATCTCATTTATGTTGGATATACATCTTTTTGAAAGTTCTCTACGATGGAACAAGGTAAAGGTGTGAAGTTCGCTTAAGTTCAAAAGCATTACATTTATTTATTATTGTGGTTTGTTCTTTACACAATGGCGGACCCAGCAATAGGGCAAGGTAGGGCGGCCGCCCTACCTAACTCCGGCAGCGAATACCCTTAACACCCCCCCCCCATTTTTTTCTTGTGATAACGGAGGATTCCAACGCCGGCGAGGCAGCTCTGTGCAGTGGTGCTTCCGTCGTCGGAGGAAGGAAGAAGAAGACACCGCGAAGAAACGAACCGTTATACTTAGATGGGCTGGCCAAATTTCGCTTTATGACAAACCAAAGGCCCAATAGCCCAATAGGCCATTGCCAGTTATTCCCCAATTGACCTCTACCGCTCAGTGCTGCAAGCCTGCAACCAGAGAGCAGCGACCGAACCTAGCGGGGCGCTGTGCCGCCGCTGCCGTCGGTGTGTGGGAAGGCGCGGAAGGCCAGAAGTCGGAAGGAAAGGGAAAGGAATGGTGAGAGGTGGCGCCATTCTAGAAGCCAAGGTGGAGCTGCCACTGCCTACTGCTGCTCCATCTGTAGAGGCAGCACCTGCACCGACAGGCATGGACACGGCACAAGCAGCTAGCACGAGCACGCCGGTTCCCGATCCTTTGTTACAAGTGTTATAGGAACAAAGGTAATTCAGATTGGCTTTGTTGCTTGTTGACTCGTAGAAATGAGTAGAGAAATTGGTTGCTCACTAGTCAACTGAATGATTTCCTAGATTTGAAGAGAAAAGCTTCTTCAGTAGGAATACCAATACGTCTAGTAATTCAGCCAAGTACAAATATGTTGCTGTATCCGAAGTGCAGTGGGACTTCAGCAGATGCAGAAGCAAAGTTTGAAGCTGATGCAGAACCAAGATGTGTTTACGGTAAATTTATGCAGTTCATTTGTTAAGTTTCCGCCCTACCTAAAATTTTTTCCTGGGTCCACCACTGCTTTACTGCTGTCTATCTTCCATAATGAAAAGAGCCGGTCACAACTTGAACTTTAAATGCTACACACTTGAAAGAAATGTGTCTTGTTGTGTATAACAAAGTGCAGGGAAGGCATTGAAAGGCAACGCTGATTTCTCTTTAAGCAAAGATCTAGGACTTGCTCGAGGACGAGCAAGGTTTAAGCAGTGAGGGATTGTTGACGCTCGTTAGCGACATCTTTTTAGTGCTCTTTAGGTGGTGGTTTTGGACTAATTCATATACTAACCCGCCACTTGGCACGTGAAATAACCCTGTTTTTGTATATTTGTTGTGTTTTGGAGTATATTATGTTTTTTCAAGGAAAATGACCCAATTTGGGGCATTTATATTCAAGGCCCAAAACTAATTACGAGCCCAAAGGAATCGAGCCTAGCGGAGGGAGCCCAACCAATGGACCATATGGGCTTTCATAGCCCAACTCATGGTTCTAGGTGTCCACATTCAATGAACCTTGGGTATGAGAGAAAGCATGAAGGAATTGAAGATTTGGAAAGTTATCCATGAGATCAAACCTCAGAGATATTCGCGCAGCTCAGGACAACATGATGTTTTGGTGCAGATTCGAAGATCTAAATGGCCTCTAGTGACAAAATATTGGATATCAAAGTTGTAGCCATCGTCGAGAACTTCAATTTGGACATATGA